>JAPQRP010000005.1:23334372-23365664 GCA_037367295.1 Apogon hyalosoma | reverse complement strand
TCACTCAGTTGAAGTACATTCTAAACAGTGTGAGCCAGGAGCAGGCATGACAGACTATCATACTGTTTTAGGAAGACAAAGAGAGTCTAGAAAACAGCCAGCGGTAATCTCATGAAAATCTGATATCAACTTTGGAAGGGACAATTAGATGATATTTTCTCTGGAGCACTTCCTGAAGGAGACACAAAAAGTAGCGTTGTAATTCTGTTAACAAACATTCTGTCACCCTGCCAGCAAAGGAACAATAGCTGGGTTTCCATACTAATGACAAGTAAATCTGAAATGAACTTGAAGTGTCACAGAAAAGAGGAAATACAGAGATAATACAAACTACACACATTTCATAATGTGATTTGGAGTGAATAAACCAGGCAGTGTAGTGTTGTCAGAAGGTGGCGCTATAGCTTACATATGGCTGACATAGAGCATAGTAGACCAGATCTACTAAAGGTTTGCATGTATAAAAATGTGTGCAAAGTCATTGCATACGCAAAAAAAAAAAAAAAAAAAGCTGTACAAACTGATTTACTAACAGTGCACACTAAGGGTTGCATCTTTCAAAGGTGCAAAAAAGCATGTCTGCATCCAG
Source organism: Apogon hyalosoma (assembly GCA_037367295.1). Taxonomy (NCBI): domain Eukaryota; kingdom Metazoa; phylum Chordata; class Actinopteri; order Kurtiformes; family Apogonidae; genus Apogon; species Apogon hyalosoma. The sequence continues at coordinate 23,365,075 of JAPQRP010000005.1, read as the reverse complement.
TTAGTACATTTGACACAATGAATATACATTATGAGGCGTTTACACGCAATAGTGCGTGTGCTGGGAGGAGAAAATGTAAGTATATTAATTTAGTACACGCAAAGTGATTTATCAAACCTGAAAGTAACTCTGCTGATACAAATTGTGTTTATATTTAACATGACTCAAAGGGAGGTGCAAATGGTTTGCATACGTAATTGCACACACATGGTTTTGTCCAAGGAGACATCAAAACAATGAAACAAGATGGAGAGAACACACTTTTCCCCCTCGTGTGAACATTTTTAGAATGACACACACACTTTACTGGACTCTTGTAAAGACTACTTTTCCACTTGATCTGATGATTGTGATTAAAAATACACATCGAAATTCGGCTACAGTGTGACAAAATTATGTGTGCCTGCCAGTCATTCAATCCAACAACCCCCACAGCCCCCCTACCTCTAAAATGGTGGTGGTGGTGGTGGGTGTGCGTGTGTGTGTGGGGGGGGGGGCAGGGGGGGCGGGGGCAGCGCTGCCCAGCAATGCCATTTTAGAACTTCTAGATGAAACTAGGGGACGATTTTGGGGCCAGTCACAAGGAGGAGTCATGCAATACCTTCTTTGATAAAACTCCTCCAATGTTACATTTCCGTGCATCTGGATCATTCCAGTGCAATGTTGCCATTAGTGCTGTCTCCATGACCACCAGTAGTGCATCCAAAAATCCTCATTTAAATAGAGCAGTCTCCAAGACTTTGCACCTGTTGTCATTTGTGCAAGCAATCTTAGTAAATCACCTTCAAAATGCAGTTCAACCCCACACACAAAATTCTAGATTGTGCATGCAAATTAGTACATGCAAACCGGGATCTTAGTAGATCTGGCCCTATGTTGTTACTAGTTTGTGATCAGTGGGGAACCACAGGCTGTAGATGTAGAAGCTTTTATGCTGGGGAGAGCAGAGTTTTGGGAAAAGATGTCAGTCTATATTGTATAAGTATTAGAATCAAAATTTTTGGTAAGTAATTATTTAAAATGTGAACAGCAATTCATATATTAACACACAGGTGTGCCTGCAGAGTGAAATAGTGAGCTGTGGAGTGCACAAATGGGGTGGGGGGTGAATAGTTTCTAAGTCACAATGACTATGTGCAGAATCGAAAGTAAAACTTAATTTCTCTATGTCTTCTGCTGTTGTGAAGCTCATTTACCTTTTCCTTACCTCCTGAAACATCGTAAACTTTGTTTTGAGGGAGCAGGACATTTGTGTAAGTGGGCTTTGCCCTCTCCAAAATTTGCTCTGATACCAGTATCTCTGGACTTTAGTTTGTAAATGTGGCATTTTTGTTTTTAACTTCATTTCCCATCGTGCAGTGTGCTACTGCACTTCCATGATTGCAAGGCAATTGTATTCCAAAATGGCTATTATCTCAGAAAATATTGGTCCTATCAACTTGTGAGATTTTTAATGTGGAGATGGGATGATTCCTCAACTGTAGGTACCAAATTGGCCAGGTAAAAAGGTCAGAATTTGTCAGAATTATGACAACGCACACTATTACGATATAGAGTGCTCTCCAGGGGCGGACTGTCCATCGGGAGTACCGGGGGGTTTTCCCGGTGGGCTGCTAGGTCAGTGGGCTGGTATAGCCGGTGACAGGAAAAAAACCAAAACAAAAACAAAAAAAGTTCAATGTTGTGGCCAGCGGCCCACACCAGGGTGACTCTTGGTGCAGTTGGGCCTTTAATCTGGTTTCCAGTGTTTTATAGGGGAGTGTAACCCAGGTGGCAAATCCTGTCTGCCTGTCATTTTCTCTGCTTCCACTGTGGTCAAAATATCACGTATCTCCAAAACTTCTCGCGAGAAAGTCACTAGGGTCTGTCTGGCCAATCATTACTCGCCATTTAGTGACGTCACGTGACTAACGACGCTGCACACCCAATCGTATTTCCCATATTATTACCGCAGTAATTTAGTCATTCAGATGTAGCGGGACGCTGGAAGAGAAGCGCGAACCAGGTCAGTTTAAAAGTAACTTTTCCGCTCTTTTACACCTTTCTGTGAGTTGATACTTAGTGTATACTTTGTAATGCTTAGGAGCCGTCTACCACGACCTGAGCCGTGTCAAAGAGCACCTGTGTGAACTGTGTTATCAACTGTTATTGGTGAGTCAAAAGGTTGTTGTTAGCGTTAGCCTAGCCGCGGCCCATTGGTTTATATGGACGTAGTGGTTAGCCGTTCATTTTGATGCCGTTTCTACAAAAATGTGACTTCTAAATGAAATGTTATCCAGACAATAATGTCCATACTCCTTAGCTTTGAGTCATAGTACTGACATATTTTTTATTGTGTCTATACTATTCAGTATTGATGATACAATTAATCAGTTGGATTTGATGAATAATATTGCATGTTATTTATTTCAAATGTGATCCAATGATTTCATGTTAATATGGTATATTGATCACTTTTGTATATTGATGTATTGCTGATTGAATTAATGTATTATTAATTGAATCTAGACTTAGTGTTTAATACAGCTAATATTATTTATGTAATTATTTGCACACTAGATTTAGATTATTGATGTGTTTAGTAATTTGGTCCTGTCCTCTACACAGGCCAGGTTTTCTTATATTTTGATAAATGGCGAGCTAACAAAGCAGGCCTCGAGCCTAAAGTCTACTGCACTGACCATGTGTGAAGATCCACTCTACTCCTTCCTGCTGCTGGGCTGGTAGGAGGACTCCTTGCAGCCCACAAACCCTCTTTAGACTCCCCCACACATACTCATTTTGCCACCACCCATGTCCAAAATGTTTTCCCCCATACAAACCCTGTTGCACTTTTCGGACACTTCCATAAAATACCCAGCGTGTGTAACGAAGTATTGGTGGACAGACCGTACATTTTGCAGACTCCCTCAATCCTCTTAGTTTTGTCAAACCAGTTATTGAAAGCAAATTGGAATATTGTGTTGAATTCTGTGTTCAGTTGAATTTCTGAACCATTGTTTTGAATGGCCATTCAGTAATGCACCGTTTGTTAAATGTTATTATTTGTCTTACTTTCAATATGGTACCAGTTTAAAAGCAAATGTCCAGTCTGTGCCTCTCTTGCCTAGAGCCAAGTCTTCTGGTCACTAGCCTATTACCATATAATTACTGTGTTACATTACATAGACCTTTAATAGTATTCACACAATACATTTTAACCTTTGTACCTGTGTAATAACACATATGCTACACTAGTTTCATGAGTGACAGGCCAGATAACTGTGGTTTTGAGTGGGCCGGCCAGTTTTTGTAATGAGGTGCTGCTCAGCACTCTATGAATATTATGTTACCTGGTTATCTATGATCCCTGACATTCATGGATCCATTTAAAAGCCCATTTTATTCATTTCATGACATTCTAGTAATGTTTGGATTTTTTTTGTTTTGTTTGGATAATTGACTAGAATAACTGATTAATAGTAGCATCAATTCAATAATCTATATACCTGAGATTGGAAAATGTGTTTAACTACTATTATGGCAATTATGCCTAATTTCACTAATTTGCATTGTAGTTATTGTAGGTTCTATATTCAAATGAACAATCTCCACTTCATTTATGGTCTGTCACAGCAACACAAATATATATATATTTTTTTTCTCAATAATTGTAAATACATTTGGGCAGTAAGGGGATATACCTGATAAAATCTACCTCGAAGGTCTTTAATCACAACTTTTTGTGGCACATATCCAGAAATATGTACTTTTCATGTGTTTCCATGGCTGAAATCTTTGTCAATAACATGAAGATAATTTACAAGGCATATTGCAGTCAGGAAATTGAATGGTAAGTGGACTGCACTCATAGTGCTTTTCCACACCTTCATGGTACCCATAGTTTACAAAGCCTCACATTCACCCATTCATGCACACACTCATACGCCAATGGGTGGCTGCTGCCATGCAAGGCGCTGCCAGGCCCTACTGGGAGCAGTTTAGGATTCAGTGTCTTGCCCAAGGACACTTCAACATGAGCCAGGATTCAAACCGCTGACCCTTTGGTCATTGTACGATCTGCTCTACCAGTCTGCCACAGTCACTCAGGAAACTGAAGTGTTTTGGCCTCATATTTCCAGTGTTCATCTTTATATCGGTGAGGTCAAGGGCATCATGGATGGACAGCCCACTACTTTTTGATTCATAAATCTTGAACCAGACAAGTTTAACACAAATATTACACATAATTGGAAAGGTCTAAATGCCATCTTAAATGTACTCAAAGAGCAAAATTTAGTTTCAAATATTTTTAAATGAAAAATGTTAAAAACTACTGTGTCACTGATGGACAAAAAAATGAACGTCCATTTTTTGCAAGAATTACAAAGTTCTCAAAAATAATGTTCCTCTAACATTTTCATCTTAAAATTTATTCAGTGTACCTTGAACCCTCTATTTTACAACCTAATAATTGGTTAGAGGACAAAAATATTTGATCATACCTAAATAGCAAGAGTTTTGAAAAATGGCAGCTTCACAGATGGACAAAGTCAAAAACATCACGGATGGAAAACAAAAGTTAATATCAAATTAAACTTTTTTTATTTCAATTATCAATATCATATGCTTTTTTATACAATATTTACAACATACAAATAATATTAACATATTCAAATGTATTTTGCATGCATTTATTAATTTTAAAGACTTTAGATTATGACAAATAATATAACAGTCAAATATCAATGTATTTGGAGTAAATTTAGTTTATTTATGAGAGTTTATAAAATGAACCCAGAATGACAGCAGAAAACTTTGTCACTTTCCAAACATTCGCACTCATAAAACTCATCCAATATTTTTACACAAATTTTTTTCTCATTTCAAAATATATTTTCCTGAAAATATAAGTAATTACATACCCAGAAATATAAGTTTGGTGTAGATTATTGTAATTAATTTTTTTTTTAAAAGATGTTAACCTTCCTTTGACTTCACCCAATTATAGTTTATGTTACAGTCTTAGTTACATCATAGGAGGCTGTGGATTGAATCATCTTGAAGCATCTGAATAAAATAAAAATATCTATAATAGGTATGAACATTTCAGTGTGTACCATTAATATTGTGGAAATTATCTAGTTGTGTTTACCGTGATGTAATGTGGGGATAAAATGATCCATTTTCTGGGGAAAGGATTTGGGGAAAAAAATGTTCTCCAACTTCTGGAGGGCCCTGGTATACTTCATTTGACTGTGTTAAATACCAAGAAAGTACCTGTGAGAAAAGCTGCTTCTAATGCTTATCATGTCTGTCATGATGCTGATTTGAAAGTCTAAGCCATTGCTGGATTTGGCTGATATCCCACCATCCCTTTTAACAACCACAACATTAAAAACAGAAATATGCACACGTCCACCTTCTTACACAAGGACAAATACATGCACGACCTTGTTTCTCCTCCTCCTCTTATTCCTCCCCTCCTCCGATCATCTCTCTATCAGTGTAATTACAGCTCATCCATCTCGTCTGCCAGAAACTCAAGGACAGCACACTCTCTCTCTCTCTCTCTCTCACACACACACACACAAACACACACTCATCCTCTGCCTGTATCTCCTTGTTACCAAAAGATAATTTTGGTGAAATGCTGTTTTAATGACAAATCATATCTGGGTCATTTATAACCATCACCAGCCTCCAACACCGCTGTGTATGCAGAGTATTATTAGGCTGAAATCAGTCAGGCTTATGAATTTTAGTCACTGTAATGAATAAATTAATCTTTATTTTTATCCACCAAAACATTACATTCATTAGAAATAAATGAAAGAAGAAAGAAATGCTTTGTGACTCTTCCACTTCAGGTTGAAAGCTTTGACTTTTCTGAGCATTGACATTTATGAATGTATTTTCTGCATTCTGTGTCAGGTTTGTGACCTTTAAGTTCAGTGTTGGGCTGTATGTCCATGTGTCTTAGTTTTTCTTCCAGTGTGCTGTTTATTAATGTAAACTGTCAACTATTAATATCATGTGAATATGAGGAACCATTTGTTCATATTTTAGGGAGCGTATCTAATTTGATGATAAATGGTTCACCATCAGACAAAACAACAGTATATATAAATTTATAATGATGCAACACGCTGTAATATGGCTCCAATTATTTTATTCAGCCACCATAAGTTGTGGATTCAACTCACATAGAAAAGGATTTGGTGCTTTTTCTTGACCAGGAATCAAATGGCATTAGTTATTTATGTCTACGTTAATATAAACATCTATATTTAATGTATTTTTTCCTTCAAGAAATGTCTATTACTGCGACAGCAACATGAACTGTGATGTTTTCCTGACACGCTGCTGGTGAGGTGTAAATTATTAACCCCAGCTGTTAGGTCAGAAGTAGTTGCAGTGGTGCATACGTTGTGAATAAAGGCTGCAGTTGCTGTAGCCTTAATTGACCAGAATTTGCTTCAAGCTGCCATAGATGTAATGTTGTGGGCAATTTGACAACAACAAACTCCTACACAGGAAAAATTAGAGCATTTTTTCCAGAGTCAAAAGTATTTTCCTCAAAAAAAAGTACATTTGGCTCTATATTGAGTTTGGAGAGCTGTACCCAAAGAGTAACTTTTACTGTCTATGGAGTGGGACCAAATGTTTTCTGAGTAGTCAAATTTTCTTCAATGTGAGTAAATTTTACTCAGGCAAATTTCCTGTCTCCAATGAGTGTAATTCCACCAACATATTTAACCCATAAAGACCCAAACAGCTACTAGTGACTAAAAACATCTACTGATCTAAACTGTTTAATACCTGTTGATCCACTAATCTTATCAATACATGTAAATAATTGGTGTAAAGTATAGTTTGTCACCTTTTCATTGTCATCAGATATGACCCAGAGGCTCTGTAGTGAATGTGGAAACACCATCATCTTCTACAACATTGATTCACCAGTAAAACCCATGGAGTTGGATCATTGACAGTAGATGGACACTTGTTTTATGTTCATTTAATGCAATATTTTGATGAAAATGTAATATTTTTTTTCCCAGTTTTCTCTATTAAAGCTGCTTTTGTCTGCTATAACAACCCTCAATTTTAATCTGAGAGTTTATAAACATATTTATTGATCAATACATTAAATATCAAAGAATGCTTGATTTTTACTGGAAAAATACAAAATACAGAGGGTTATTTTATAATAAATGATGACAAATCACTTAAAAAATATTAAACAGAAAAAAATCATTTGGGAACTGCCACAAAAGTAGCACTGGGTCTTTATGGGTTAAATGTATTTTCGCAAATTGGCAGGAGTAAAAGTAAGGGCTGACCAACGCTCAAACAGTCAAGAGAGAGGCAGACTGCATGTTGGAGGGGCTGAGATGGCAAACTGTTTCATGCTTTTTTGGGAGATCTGAGTAAGGCTCAATTGGAAGACACTTAGAGAGAGCCTGGAGAAAGTTTTAAAAATTCCAGGTAAATTTTGCTTTCATGTTCTGTACTTAGGTAAGATGCCACAACAGCTCCATTGCTCTCGTAAAAATGTATGAATAAATTAATGTTGGCTGCAGAGAAAAAGATTAAGGTTGGTTAGCAAGAATGGTTAAGTCAATGACTGCAATAAGAGACTGGTTTGATATGATCCATGGTATTCTTGTAGTAGCAAAAATGGCATTTATTGGAGACTTAAAACTTAAATCTTTGAGAAATGTTGGAAAGGATGCATTGAATCTATATAGAGGAGACTTTATTTAAGTAATAAAGTATCAGTTGTACTGTAGTCCCCAGGCCCACTGTTACACACTGATGTTTATCTCTTCAAAATTAGGGAAACCGGCTGTAACTGTTTGTGCCAAATAGAAACGGACATGTTCGACCTTGCAGACACAGCCTCTACTTTTTAAATTTCCGCAACCACCTTCTTGAAAATCCTACTTTACAATATTATGCACATATCCAACTAGCCAACACAACTATTTGATCATGTTTTAAAGGAAGTATGTTGATCCTTTTAACCAGAAATATGAGCTTTTCTTTTGGGCATCTCTACTGTGGCCTTGCAGCACAAATATTCTGAATGTGTTCTGTCCAAAGAACATTCCTAAAACCTGCTCCCCATTCCATATAAATTAATGGGAGTGCTCCAGTAGAAAAAAAGGCCTAAATCAGACAATTCCTGAACAAATATTCTGTGTACAGGACAAATCCCAGATGTGGTGTTCAGAATAATAGTTGAATATTAGTGTGCGCATGGGGACTGTATTACTTTCACAGCCAACGTAATTTAAAAACATGAAAAATGTGAGCTGTGCCGTTAAAATGAGCATACTTGTTCTTATGATACCAGATTTATGGAGATAATGATATTCTTGGGAAGCCTAAAGTCACACTGTTTCTAAAAATACACAATACTGTTTGTATGTCAGTGCATCAGATTTGACTCATGAGTCAATGTAGAGTGTGCTCTCTGAAACTAACAGGTTTTAAGTACCCTAATTGTTTTCATGAGCTGTATGTCTCAACCGCTTTAACCCGTTACTTTACTGTGTTGAGCAATAATATCTACTTATATCATCACCTTTTACATTTTACTCCACAAGCTGTATTAGCTGTGAGTATGTTTAGTGTGTATTCCACCTTTTGCCTGGTGTTCCTGTGTGAGCCTGAACAGAATAACTGGATGTACAGTAAATAATGGGTGGATGAGATTTTCCTAGATATCAAGATGTGCTCTCATTTCCCGCCATCAGAGACAATTTAAAGCTGAGGTTTTGGAGATGTGAAAGATTAGAAAATCACTAGAGACTTTATCCACTCACAGCGCGGTAAGAAAGGGTTCGTCTCCTTTCCGCCCCGACCTGGACCACTTTCATAGACTTACTCAGAAATCGTTGAATTTTTGATTCCAAGACGGATCCATCTGTCGATACCATATATTGATATTCTACAACTATCTAAACCTCCAGATGCTGCTACAGCTGCACTCACCCCCATTTGCCATCACCTTGCACCAGCAATATTTCCGAAAAATCACATCAAAGCTCTAATACAATTTTATCAACATATATATCGTTGATGAATATAATACTTATAGGCCGTCAGGTGAACCTGGTTTTTGTTTCATCTCCCTCCGACCCTCTACAACTACACAATGCTGACTTCATAAAAAAGATGTATTCATGTTATGCTTGAAACTAAAAGAACTTTTAGTCGCCATGTTGGTGTGAATAGATCTTTTTTATGTAGTCAACTCTGCGTAGTTGTAGAGGTTCAAAGCGCGATTCAATTTCTAAGCACATTTTCATGGTTCACCTTACGACCTATGAAATAGTGCCTTTAATAGTTATCCAGCTCCATATATTGACCTTTGACCTGAACTCATTTGAAAATACAGCAAAATCATTAGGTTTGACTTTTCAAACATTCTGGTCCACCTTGTAGATTCTGTTGCTTGAAATATGTTAAACGCACCATATTTACACATAAAATATATCAAGCTGTAGGATCTACAAGGAGGGCAAGATGTTCAATTTTAAGGCAAACTAAGAAGGTTTAAAAATGATACACTCCATGCAGAAGTGAACGTAACATCCCAACTGATCACCTAAACATGTCTTATCTACAAATGTTTGTTGCTGTTATGATCATAAGTATTTGTTGCTTTAATGGAACTCCTTTCCAGTTGAGTAAATCATGTCGTTATTATCCAAAAGAGTTACATTCTTAGTATTACAGACATTATCACACTAAAAGGGATCAATTTTGGAGATGCTTGATAATGTTGTTTTGCTCAGCTGAGTCATGCATCACTGAACATGGTCCAAAATGGTTTCTAGACATAATTTTGCATTTTACTGAGCCAGACACCTATTTTTAAGATAAATCCAAAGTGGACAAAGCAGATACAGTAGGATATGTTGTTACTGTACTTAGACACATGAAGCTGATTCTACTGGTGATCTCACAGTGGAGTGCAGGTCAAGTACCCAGAGATCTATGCAGTCATTTGCAACTAGAGAAAAACAACTTAATGGCAAAATGGATATGAGGAGAAAACAAGCAATTTGTCAGTGGTGAATACTTACAAACAAGCATTAAATCAGTACCATGCAATTATGCATTAGAGTTAATGAAATAGCAACACCAAAAAAAAAAAAAAAAAATCAGGAGAATCTAATTTACATTCAGGGTGAATAACAGTGAGTTCTGTGAAGGAACTGAGGATTCAGGTATTAGTGAAGTAACAAAAGGACAAGTATCTGATGTTGTAAATGGGAAGTCCTTAATCTCATTTTTGGTAAATATACAATGATTAACAACATTGTGTCACCCTTCAAAAGAGTTTCAGTCATCAGAAAACAAAGTAGACTGAGCCGCTGCCAGTTTTCATGCTTTGATGCAGTTGTTGTGGCTAATGAAACTCCTGGTAGACAGTGACAGATGCCTACATTTCAGTTGGCATTTTGTAAGTATCACACTGGAAAATGTTCCTGGAAGTGGTGAGATTCAGAAGATAAACATCCTGGATTCTACTTGAGATGGTTTTTTGCCTTTTTTGAAAAACAGTTCATGTGTATAATAGGAGATGGAAACAGTTTTTTCCAAATAATTTCTGAGGGAATGAAGATTTAGGTCCTATGACCAATCAGCTGTTTTCCCCATTGTCTTCCTGGATCAGGGGTCTGCAACCCATGGCCCCTGAGTCCAAAAACATGAGGAAACATTGAACTGAACAACAATTATTCTATTATTTACAAAATCTGCTGCCTACACACAGAATAAAAACATTTTTGCAAGATTTCATCAACAAAAATATGTGTCATACGCTACAATACGTCTTTGTTTCCAAACTCAATAGACCAACTCAATTCGCATGAGTTTTATTCTGTACTTAATCTCTTTATTGTAGTTGTATGATTTCATAAATGCACCAAAATATCACATTATTGTAAATATTATGTACCAAATAAATAGGCTACCGCAGTGTAGACACATTAAGATAAACTGTTGAGAGGGTGACTGAGTGATTTATTGATTTTTTTTAATTTGTTTTTGCAGTTCCAGATACATTTATTTTCTTATTTCTAATATTTGAAGAGGTTGTTTACCTTTGTTGACTTCCATGCTGACAGTAGCATCAGGGTTTGTCATTCACATTGTCATTATTATTATTATTATTATTATTATTATTATTATTATTATTATTATTATTATTCTTTTTCCATCTCCCTTCAAATAACTAGTCATGGAAAAAAAAATATTAGACCATCAAATGACATCAAAAACAGTGGCTATGCAATCAAGTACTAACTCCTGTGTGTATCATGTGACTAAAACAGACAGAAAAGAAAACATGGAATGTCTAAAAGCACTGTTTTTGTCAATGCCATAGATATCGATGTAAGATCTGAAGTGATTTCAGTTATTATCAAGAAAACATGGAAAATGGATAGATATCAGCTCTGAAATTAAACTGCCTTAAATTTTTGTCGTTGTCATTGTATTTGTCCAAACAAATTTACCTTTAGTTGTACTAGGCATGAAAATGAACAAGAAATTGAAGAAAAGAAAGGTGATCTTAAAATTTTTTCTGCAACTGTATGTGTTGAGTCAAGTTATTTGGCCTTACCTTGCTGTGGTCCCATAGTGGGTTTTCTGGTTAAATAATCCTTTAAAACAAAACAAAAAAAAAAGAATGTGAGTCTATCAGCAGATAAAATATGTATATTGCACAAACGAGTCCCAGGAAGCCACACATACATATTTTCATATTTACAATCAGTTGCTTCATATCCGCTCGGTGTCTCTGTTGCAGCATCACTCTCATATTAAAACCCTTGTTCCGGCCTGAAGGCAGTGGAGAAGCTGCTGTCGGTTTGCAGAGCAGCTTCCTCTGACAAAAACATTAATCCTCACATCCCTCCTTCCTCCTCCGAACCTCAAACAGACACAGCTTTATATTTATATGAACACAAAACATCTCTCCATTGCCTTCATAGTGGCTGAAACAGCTTCATCTGACAGAAATATTCATCCTCCCATCCTCCTCAACACAGCCCAAAGAAAAGCCGAGTGTTTAGTTGACATGCTGGACACAAAACAGGAAATCTATTCTTTTTATGAATGATGCAATATTAAGCTTTTCAACTAAATGGCTTCAACTGTACTCTGCTTTTTTTGTGTGTGTGTGTGGGGGGGTGAATAATACTTGGTACTTTTTGCTGTCACTTTCTGCCAAGCAATAAGAAAGAAAGAGAACTGTCACTGTTTGTAAGTTGCCAGGCTTTTATATTCCTCTCATTTATATTAATATATTCTTTGTTTTCTTGTGTACTGAGAATCTAGACCAGTAACCCCTCGATATGCTCATTTTTCGTGTCATGCATCTTGATTGCAGTTTTGACATAGATTTCCATGTAGATAATGTAAAGATCACACAAGTGCACATACGCATCTTAAATATTGAACCTTTCTGCTTGCTTGTTTACAAGGAGATAAGTACATGGTGACTTCTGCAGTTACTTGCTTGATAGGAGACTACTTTTGGCTCCTATGGTGTTGGTATGTTGTCAGCAAAGGGCAACAACTATGTCTTGGATTGAAGCCAATGCAAAATTATCTGAAATTCTGGCACCTCTTACAAGTAGTTGCTGGCTTCAAAAACATTGTGGTTTAATCAAAATTCTGTCCAGAAATACCAAGTCAGTGTGTTTTTTTCCAAGAGCCTGGATGCTCCATTAAATATGCTGGTGGCCCTAAATTATTGCTTTGTTTGTTATTATTATTATTATTATTATTATTATTATTATTATTGTTGTTATTCTAACCTTTATTTAACCAGGAAGAAAAGCTAATTTCAAGAGTGTCCTGACAAAGACAGTAGCAGCAGAAGTTACACAAAATAGAAATCACAGCCATACATCCACACTAAAAATATACATAAAACACAGCAAAAGTCAGTTCTAAAACCATACATAAAATGCTAAAATAAGAACATGCATATAAAACACCACCATTATTTTAAAAGGTACTAAAAGTATAACAATGATGTTCCTTAAAAGCATCTCAAAGCAGAACCTGATTCAGTCAATTAGAAAAACACCTACATCCAGATTTATCCTTTTCCCATTCATTTAAAATGACTTGGAATATATTTAAAGACACCAGTTCCTTCAGTTGTTAAAAAGATTTGAAAATAGATTTTGACATGTACGGTGTCAGCTTTGATTGCTGTGACAGCTCACTTGTCTGCTGAGGTGGACTGTCAGAGCTTTTGTATATTGATTTTTTCTTTTTTCCCCTGACAGACAGCTCTATCTGTACTGTAGTTGTTAAGATTTTATACTAAGATGTTAGTGTTATCCATAATCCCTCTTGCTTCCCCACCACCACTTCTTGTATAATTATGGTCATTCTAGCTACATCCCCTTGTTTTGTTGAGTCACTGATAGTCAGTATTGTGTGAATGCAGTAGGTATTTGCTGCATTATTGCCTGGTCAGTAATCAGCGGTTGCTTTGGTTACTAATAACTATTACAAAGATCAGTAAGTTTCCAACATGTTCAAAATTATTATTTTTTTTTAGATATTTCTGTGTGGTTGTGTGGATATTAGAGCCTAGGATGGTTATTGTCTACAGTATGAAAGGGTTGGTGAATGGGCTTTATAAATGGTGTAGGTGTGTATGGTGCATCATGTTGTTAAGGTTTTGGTTATTTTTATTTTTATATATAAGGAAATACTTTTTTTTTTTTTTTGCCATTGTGTCTGGAACTGTCAATGTAAACATACAGTAACTTCTGGTCTTAATGACAATAATTTCTTCCATTTTCATGTCTTAGATTATGAAATGCACAGTCTGTTCTGTGATTCTTGATTATGAAATTCCTCTTCTTTCATTGATCCACAAAATCTTTTCTTTCTTCTTCCTCTTTCAAACATCTGTTTGTAATTCTGCTGCATTGTCTATATAATGTGGTTGAATCTCTGTTCATGTAATGAACCCTTTTCCCTTTAGGAAGGATTAAAGTGTGAGAGAACACAAACAAACAAACAAACAAACAAACAAACATTGTGATGACCCATTGAGCACCTCCTGGTTCAATAAAATCTCCATCTTTCAGCCATTTAACTCATTATTCCTTCATCCTCTGTCATTTTCCCAGCTTTCAACATCATAAAGCAAATATCACGGTGTTTATCCACAAGATAATCACTGCTGTGAATGTGAATGTGAACGGGTTCCTGTGAAACATCTGCCTTTAACAAGACATAGACAAAAAGCTGCAGACAATGAGGGTCCATTACAGTAAACACATCAGATGCAATTTACATGTGGAATTCTGAAATTTGGAATGTTTATCACTGTTGATAAGTAAATAATAGTAATATTATCGCTAATATTAAATATATATATTTTTTATGGAATTAAATGTCTGAATATTAACATTACTCATCAATGGAAACAGTCCCATGAACTTTGTAATGACGGAGAGATCCATTTCTGTTTTTAATATAAATGCATTTATGTCACATTCATATTTTTTAATGAGTCAGAGAACACTGCCAGCTTAGACATGACACAGTAATGAAGTTTTCCTTCAGGAATCTGCTCAGAAATTTTGGGAATTTTGCAACATTGTAAAATAAATAAATAAATAAATAAATGCATACATAAAAAGTCTAAATACCTGCACGGATGTTAAATGTCACATTTACATCCCATAATGATAATAAAGGTCACATCAATGTCCTGTAATGATAAAATAGGTCAAATTAGTATTTTAAAATGATAAAGGTCAGTTTGTTTTTTATGGGACACCCATTACTTTAACAAAAGTTCGAGTGCATAGATTTAACTGGTACATGTTCCAGTCTGTGATGACAGATGTTAACAAAATATTAATCAGCTGATTTGATTTTACTCACCAATTCATGAATAGGCCATTCATGCACTCAACCATGCAATTTCAACAAAGAAACACTAGGAAAAAAAACAAAAACCCTCCATGTGAAACCACACATTAGGATTCATTGTTGTGGAACTGTTTGGTGTAATTTGTGTCCAATTATAGTTTAGTTTATTTAGCTGATGCTATACACAAACACAACAAAATTACTGACTGGGTCTTGAGAACTCAGAATCAAAAGTAAATGCATTTGATTGTTTTCATTTTCTTTATTCTTTAATATGCTGTATTTACACCTGTCTTTAGTTAATAACAGAAGAAGTTCCAAACAAATGGCTGACAGTCCAGCTCATCTTTATTTATTTGACAGACCAATGAGCAGATTTAAAAATATCAGAGGACAAAAATAAAATCGCACAAAGCCTTGAGCCATACACTACAAGACTCATGTTACACTTTGACATATTCTCCTTGCAGGACAAAGATGATACAGGAAGGTAGAAAAATAATTCTCATACACACGTTTTTCCCAGAGGCAGACTGAAACAGTATTTCAGAGCAGATATTTGATCATCTCAGAGAAAACTTAAAATAAATTTGGTCACTATTTTCAGATGGAAAAGCTAGCTGTTCAGGATACAAAATGCACTCATTAGGAACTATAGACAGTATATAGTTAGTGGACAGAAAAACTCTGACGTCACCTATTTGTTTGCAACCTGCCATTCTGAAGCCAGTAGTTTGTATTTTGGTCGTTACCCTAAAGCCCTGCTGTCACTGCAGGATCCTCTGGGTAATTTTACAGGACTGGGGCCGCTGTTGTGCGTCTCCACAGCAGGAACCACCCCTGGGGGAACATCTCCCAGAGGTTTTACAGAGTTAATTGAGTCCCTGCCTCGGGGTAGGTGAGAAACTGCTGGATGGGGCTTGAGGTTTACTCGATGCTGATTGGGTATACTCAAAGCGTGTTAAAACACATGGCAATTTCAAAACCTGCATTGTCGCACAATGATTAAAACTGATGGCCTCAGCAGTGGGTCCCACTCTGCAATGAAGATGGCTGAGTGAGAGGATGTTCCTGTGAGGTTCCCCACTCCCTTCTTTAACCAGGAACTTCCTCAGTGGAAACACACCTGTATCAGCAAAAGGATGCTAAGCTACATGGGCCTAAGGCATAAAACTCATTAAGCTTCATCAAACTTCATTAAGCACTATGTAAGAAAGTCATTTGATGGTCTTATTAGTGGAACCTATAAAACACAACTACAGTGGAGCTATCTGTTAGGAAAAAAAAAGAATTATATTAAATGAAAAACTCTGAAAGTCTAACTCAGCGGGTGAGTGAACTCAACAAACATCAGAGCTTGTATCTGATCTAGACCTAATCATTAACAGAGGACCTATTTCAACATGGACTACATCACTTATTAGAGGTTTCAGATAAAACAGATGAGACCAGAATGAGTCCTGGCAAAAATTACTGACTTTTTACACAGACGTTCAATGTAAGTCTTTGTGATTTTTTTTATGGGCTGCTGTGTGTTTTTGGAGCCAGCCCCAGTATGTATACTGACACACTGGCTTCATTTTGGAGCCAAGGTCTACAGCAGTCAGTCATAGCTCATACAAATGTGCAAAACCACATTAGAAATAACTAGCCTTCAATTAAAACAGTTATAGAGTTAGCTCAGATAAACACGTTTATATACAGGCATTCAACATAAAAAGGATAAAAAAAAAAAAAAACCCTCAGTGAAACTGCTCATAAGCTACAGTGGAACTCAGTTTATGTAATACTAACACATTGACCCATGGTTCCCTACGGGTTCTAGATCCTCTGATACAGTTCATTCCTTTTCTTTCTTGGTAAATTCCACTGGCATTTTCAGTTGAATAACCTCTCAGCTGGCATGTCTGTTTCTGCACATGAAATATGATACCATGGCAGTATGGCCCTATTGTTTATTTGTTGCTAGGTAACCCACTTCAGTGATGATTCTATGATTCTGAGACATGATTGTAAGGCTATTGTATTCCAAAATGACTAATATCTCCCAAAATATTGGTCCTATCAGCTTGCCGTTTTCGCTAGTCTGTTCCTTGACCAAAAATACATAAGTATGTCAAACTGCAGCAGTCAGCTCTTTACGGATTTTTTGTGATTCCCAAGACACACACACACACACACACATGCACGCACACACACACACACACACACACACACACACACACACGCACACACGCAGAGTCCACGTCCCTTTTATAATATAGGATGATCAACTTCATACAGAACTTAAAGCACTCCATCCATCCATCCATCCATCTAGAGGCAGACTGTGAAGGTACCATGGTGAAAAGACAAAATATATATTGTTTCAGTGTGAGGTTGATTTTTCTGAGCTCTAACACCACAAATATTGCCATCAGCTAAATAACTTATTTGGAATATATGTCATATTACAACAACCTTTTGATGGTAGACCTTGAGCTTCATAGCCATCCTGTACGAGAAAGGACATGAAAATGCTAAAAGCAATGAAATGAAGGCTAGTGTATGGAGGAATGTATGTAGCTTTAACATTATATGGACCAAATCCAGGAGGCGCTGTGAGTATCTTTTAACCTGTAGCCTTGACAGAAGACACTGGAGCAGACACAGGCTTTGTATGAGAGCTCCAGGTGATGTTGAACCCCTTATTATTACTCCAGAATGAGCTGTTACAAATCTATTCTGACCTTTATTGAACAAGTGTTGCAACTGCTGCAAATTCACATCGCCGCTGGTATGAATAGTTTTGAGACTTTTGCATTTTTGTGTTGTTAATTTGTCATGCCTCAGGTGTGTAGAAGGCTTGAGAGTCATGTCTAATATGTGGATTCTTAGAGGCTGTCAGCTCCCTCCTGCTTGCTGTATTATCGCTGGTGTAGATTAAAGGTGGGGTAGGAAATTTTGGAAAAACAGTTCAAACAAGCTACATGTTGAAAATACACAATTCAAAAGTCCAAACTCCTTTCTTCAGACATGCCCCCGAAGCCACACCTCCAGAGTATTGGCATGCACAGTGCTTGTTCCCGAGGGTTCACGAGCACTGCACAATATCAATTCGCCCGGCTCTGACCCCGGCTCCATCCCCGGCTCTGACCCCGGCTCCGGCTCACGGATCCATGTGTACCTCATTCAGTCTCCTCCAATATTTGTCAGCAGAACAGCCCCAGTTCATACCTAACTGACTAACATTACATTCCCTAGTGATTTATTTTAGTGACAAAACAGCTTGCCGGTGAATTTTCCATCCTAATATTGCTAATACTGCTAGCCAAGCTCTGGCTTAGTTTCCTGTACCAGTGATCCAAGCCTCTGAGGACATGTGATTCATGTGTGAAGAGTGGTATCTGCAGAGGGGGGAGGGGAGAGGGACAAATGGCAGTTGAGTTTGATAGACATATCACCATTCAATAATTTCGATGGGCTGGTTAAAATTATTGGATGGTGTTTTTTCAGTCTAGTCCGTTCCACATGTGACTAACATTTTTATTTTTGTGTCAGAGCATTTAATTAATTGGTTGCAATCGAGATGTGAACGGGGGTTTTAAGCAATATAGTAAAAAATGCTCCAGGAAAACATCTCCTACCTCACCTTTTAACATTCATGGTGGGGGGAAAAGACCCTCTCTTGGAGTGACGGTCCATGGATGGTTTCCCTGACAGTAAAACCATGACAATGACACAGGTTTAATGAATGGAGGCGGGACCCCTGTCTTTGAGGAGATGTTGTTGGTTTCACTTCTGAAGCTTTTTGTACAGATGTTCTGGTTGTTTTAAAGTCAATGATCCTCTCTTTAGTCATGTTGACATTGACTGAGAGACTGTCTTCCTTGTGCCAGCTCTCAGCCTGTCGCACTTCATCTTGGTAACAGTGTGAGCAAAACTGAAGATATGATTGGACAGATGTGTGGCGACGCAGTCACGGGTCAGCAGTGTTTGTTATGGAGGCAGTATGACTGTCTGGGCCCCGTTGATCTCAAAGTCAAGGACCTGCATATGCTGTGAGGAGAAGAGTGACTCCAGGCGTGTGTTTGTGTGTTGGTGTGCTCTCCGCACTCGTATCAGTTGCTAAACCATCCATCAAATTACCGTGGCAACCGAGCGTCCATCACCCCATCCATCATCCAAGGGCGACAGACAGAGCGACAGAACGCAGCGAGAGATGTCACGGACGAGTGGAGAGATAACAAGGGGAGGAGAAGAGCAGGAGGAGGAGGAGGGGAGGTGGGGAAATAAAGAAAAGGAGGAGAAACACAGATTAAGAAGAGAGCGAAAGCAGGAGGAGGAGAAGATGAAAAGAATCAGACCTAAGGTGATAAAACCAGGAGGCGTGTCAGGGGTAGTTTGAGGTAGTTTTTCCCTTTGCACCTTGATCTTACCAAAGATGAATAATGTTCAGCTTTGATTGGAAAATGTCTCTCTGGATGTTTCTCTTTCTGTTCTGAGGTTGATTGATCAATAATGCGGTTTCTTAGTGAGAATTACTTGATGTCTCAGATGTCTGTCTTTGGTGACAGCCCTCTTGAAATCAGGTAGTTGGAAATGTGACTCATCTCTGCTGCTGTAAATCAATCTTCTGTTTACTTGCATATCAGTGTGATTTCTTGTGGATGAAGATGATATTTGAGAGCACTTATTGAACATGTATTATTTTATGCTAAGTTTATGTGACTGAGTATGTATTTGTGTCAACATAAAGTGAATTTTTGGTTAAACTCTACATTTTAGGCAGTATTGTTTTCTCATTTTGGTTATTTTTAAGGAACAAAGATCCATACTTTCATTTCTTTTTCTGACATTTTAGTGGAGAGGGGTACCATCACAACATTTTTATAGATAAAACCATGCTGTGTGTGTGGAATGAACCAGTATTATAACTGCAGTAAAGCTACTTAGATTTAGATTTACCCTTCAAGTTAGCATCATATTTGTCCAGGTATGCTGACTGTCTTCTGTTTGAGACCCTCTACTACTTTCCTTGATGTGGCTTTATTATTCTGCTTTTTTTTTTTTTTTTTTTACTTTATTTACTTATTTATTTATTTGAAACGTCTATTTATTCAAGGTTTATGACAACTGTACAAACAGTTAAAAAATGGTAAAATTACAAAGATGCTACAAGACTGGTTTATATAATATATACTTGTGCAACACTAGCACACTGAGGTAGTACATTATGTTTGCACAATAGCTCATATTGTATAGTATAATACAACACATAAGTATGTGAGTCAAGAATATTATTTTTTTTTTTACAATCAAAGTGAAAAGGAAGACAAGCAGAAAACGCAAAACAAAACAAAAAGTGACAGATATCCATCATGTTATATATTTAAATCCAAATTATACTACACTCCCAAAAGTTCCAGTGGCTTCCTCCATTTCTGCAGAAAAATAGGAGTCCTTTTGTTATTATCGCGTTCTAGTTTTACCAGTACACAGCTTCTGAGAGCAGTGATTTCCACACAGGAATGGAAGGGGGGTGGGGGTGGGGGTCTCTTCTCCAACCCATTTGACCATTATGACTTTCCTTGCTAGCATTAAAAGTGACTGGGTCACATCCTTATTTTATTTTAGAAAAGAAGGGCCTTTCCCTAGCAGACATAAAAATGGGTCTACTAGTACCTGTTGATGTTCTCTTTACCTTTCTTAACTGATTTATCACTATTTTTTAAAAATAATATTACCCTGTAGTCGGTATTTTACATTATTTGGTGTAAATCATGCATTTTCCTACATTTAATTCACAAATTATGTAGATGTTCATGAAAACACAGAATAAATTTGAAGTTAATTATATCAAGACAGGGAAAAATGAAGAAAAAGTGACTTTTTCACCAAAGATATTGGTAACTGAATGTAAAAACTAGTGTCTGGGTTTTACTGGTGAATCAATTTTGTAGAAGATGACGGTGTTTCTATGTTCACTATAGAGCCTCTGAAGGTTCAAATGGGTCTTATCTGATGACCATGAAATGACGACAAACTGCATTTTACACCACTTATTTACATGTATTGATTGATAGGATTAGTGGATCAACAGGTTTTAAACAGTTTAGATCAGTAGATGGTTAGTGTCACCGGTGGCTGTTTGGGTCTGTATGGGTTAAGCATACTACCCTCTAGAGCAACTGATTTTTTTTTTTTTTTTTTGCATTCCCACAAATAATGTAACCTAGTAACGACACAGAATTTACATTTGAGGCAGTTTGCTGAAGTTCTTGTTTCATACATACTATAGATATATGGAGATATGTAAATATTGTGCACAATATTATACTGTAACTCTATATCTGTTGCAGATTGAAATCCAGTTTATTTATTTTTAATGAGAATGCTGTTGTGCATGTTATATTGGTATGGTGAGAAAGAAAAACAGGTATTCTTGTCAAGTGTGACAATATGGCCACTGAGGTAGTGTTGGAGCATTTTGCATCCACTAATAGGAGCTAAAGCTAAAGCAACTAAAGCTAGTGTCAATGTGTTCATAATGAAGTGTGAGAATAACACAGATTTTCAGATATCGCTGCATAGTGCTGCGGTTTCACTCCCTTATCCTCAAGCCCTCTCTCTCTTTATTCCATTTCTGTACATTAAAAATTGGAAAAATGTGAGGCAGTTGAAAGTTGAGAGATCACATGCTTATGCTAATTTGCATTTCTCTATGATGATTGTATTACTGTTTATACCTTATATCTTCAATGTAGCTAAATCATTCATTCATTCATTCATTTTCTGAACCCGCTTTATCCTCACTAGGGTCACGGGGGTCGCTTGGAGCCTATCCGAGCTACATAGGGGCAAAGGCGGGGTACACCCTGGACATTTCGCCAGTTCATCGCAGCTAAATCAAGCAAAGACAAATGCTAAATGGACAACGCTGAAGTAAAGTTGTGAGGCTTTGTCTGTACAGAGTGAATCACTGCTCCCCACATGATTTATGTTTCTCAGCGATATCTGCAGAATTAAAAAACAGCTTTTCCCAGCAAAGTGTCATGTAGATCTTTTGCTCAAGACGAAACGTTGTCAACTTGCACAGATGCAGTGTGTTCCTACAGATGTTTACTCATGTTGCCTGGTGCAAATTGCACTGACTTTGTAATCATGTTACATGAAACATTTGCTTTAATTTTGGTGTGTCATTTGTCTACTTGGTAAAAATTGAGAACTTTTGTGCAGTATAGAGCAGTTTTTGACTATATCTTGATATAAAGCCCCTGGTACTGGTGTTAATTTGCCTTAATCTATTTTCATCATTAAATGTCTTGCTGCAGTTCAGGATGCATAATTCTTTTAGTCCCTTATAAAGCTTTTACTATGAGTTCAGTTCATTCCATTCATTAACTTTCATTAAAGGCAGATTTACCAATGACAAATAATAGCCCAGTTGTTAAATGGCCATTAAACCATAAACAGTATTAGTGTTGAGCTGAGAAATGGCATAGCAGAACAGAGAGTATGAATTACTCTGTTGTTGTTGTGATGAAGTAAAGCGGTTGAAAACTGCATTATGTTGAGTTTATTATATTAGCTATTACAGCACAGGTAATTGCATTTATCTCCCATTTTCTGTGCTGATATTTGATTTGGCGTTATCCCCACACAGCGGGTGAGACCTGCCTACAGAGGAAGAACAAGTCCCTCAGATGTTTATATATTCATAAAGATGCTGGTTTTTCTGCCATGCAGCTTAGTTTTTTTTAATATAGCTGAGCTCCTGAATGTTTTTCTGATGAGTATTTGCGTCAAAGTTGTTTAGATGTACACATATGCATGTACAAACAAGTGGTACCAGGTACAGCAAACCCCACCCCTAACATGTTTTGTAGCTTATTTTGGCATCAATCCAGCTGATGTCATCATGTCTATGTGAATGCTGATGTCAGCATATCAATTGCCTCTATATATGTGCCAAGTTTTAAGTAAATTGAAACAAAATTGATGCTTTTATAGACATTTGAAATTTCACCCATTATAAATAAATGGGAGAAGAAAAAAGATCTTAAAAATTCTTAAAAAATGTGAACGATGACCTACTTTTCCCAAAATGTTATCACATCCATTCTGGGTCACTGGCAATCTATAAATCCAATTTGGTATGAATTCAACTAATAGTTTTGCTGCTAGAGTGTTAACAAACAAATAAGTAAACTGAACCAAAAAACAATACCCCTTGCCTCCCCTTCAGGGGGTGGGGTAAGCAACCCCACTTTGACACCATACATATTCAGAAAGCACTAAACATACAGCTATGGCATTTCAGAGTCTCTCTTTTCTGCTTGTTTTGGTGAGATAATTCTGTAAACCTCTTGGGGTTTTTGGTCTCACCTGCACAATGTATACCTTTATTATTGTTCAAACACACAAATAAACTAAGAGATAAACATTCATTAGATTTAGGTAAAAGGATCCAAGGTAATCTGACTGAATTTAAGGATGATCTTGTTTATTATCCAAAAAATATTTTTTGGATGAATATCATTTGGACCAGACCCCAATAATTTAGCTGCTTTCCACTGTGTTCCTGACGTACATTACCTCAAATGACCAAAGTATCAAAAGTGTTGATATTTTGATTTGTGAATCGATTCTAGCGTGTAAAGATCTGGTATCGAAGGTATCGATATTTCAGCCCTGATCCGCACATCACTAATTATAGCTTTACTAAACCAACAAGCCTAATGCTGGCCTCTGATGTTTGCATAGTACTTCATACATGTTCAGTGCAGAAGTATTTTAATTTATATGGATTCCCAGTGAGCCTCCACATAACTCCAGCAGTCACTCATCTTCCTGGTGTCAACAAACATACAGTATCCCTTATAGTAAGAAGATGAAGTGATGGATCATTGAAAATAGCAATTTGAATCTGGCAAAGATTAATACCACAATGGACAATACAGCGGATTCATGCAGTATTGAAAAATGGAAATATCCTCACTGAGAACAATAGCACATCTCCATGAAAGTTTTAACATTGACTTTTAGTGATGTGTTGAATATAAATCTTCTTTTGATCTTATACTAGTGAGGAGTGAGTTCCAGACAGAGGAAGCTCCAGTGGAAACTGTCTAGTAGACTTTGAGTTGGTCTGTCACAAAGGAAAAAACATGACCGATAACCATTCACTCCATCAACATCCACACCTAGGGGCAATTTAAAGTTTCCACTTCAGCACACCTTCACGTTTCTCAACTGTTGGAAGAAATCCGGGAAACCCACACAGATACATGCAAACTTACCGGGTCAGGTTTAAACCCAGGACTTCCTTTCTGTGAGGCCCAGTGGGTGCTAACTGCAGAGCCACCGTGCAATGGTTTTAGTCCGAGGAAAGCAGCACATTTCAGTCTTTGGAGAACCCCCACCCCATTCAAAAATGTAATGCATCCTGGTTTCTCCTCACCTGTGAGAACATGACTGGAAGCGTTTGAGGAATCCTCAGGAGATGATATTCAATTCAGCTGCTCGCTGCCAGTCCACCGAAAGAAGCTACGATTTGAATAAAGCCTCGCCTTTCTGAGCAGATATTCACTCTGCTGGCTGTCGCGCTCTGAGATGAGTTCTGGTGGAGGGAGGAAAATGTGGGGAATAAGAGGAGCTTTAAAAAAGTTGGAATTTTTATAGAAAATCTGTCCTGCAGGGAGAGGGGAGAGGAGAGGTAAATGTGTGCAGTGGTATTAGTGTTACTGTTTGTGTATTCATAATTGGTATAGGTAGGGTTGTAATATAGTGAAAGTGGTCAGAGCTTTGGCTCCAATGAGCTGAATGACACTAATTGTTGTTGAAAAAGTTAAGTGGATTCAGTGATGACAGCAGAGAAGCTGCAGCTTCTGTTGGTTTTGTACAAGTTGCATCGTCTGTAAGATTGAAAGGGGCTATATGTAGTATTTCTACTTTCAAATGACCTAAAATTATTGCTAGATTGTTTAGAATAAGAAGCTCTGAAGACAGCCCAAAGACCAATGTGATGTCATGAATTGCCTACAGATAGAACGCCACTTTTAATTGGCATGTTATCTGTACGCATTGTAAGCTTTCAGCATGTATGTTTATGCTGTGTAAAATAACACACCATTAGCGCGATTAGTGGTTAGGTTGAGTGATTAGCGCGATTAGCGCAGTTAGCGTGATTAGCGGCTAGGGTAGGGTTAGGAAAGTGGGTTAGTGGCTAGCGTGATTAGCGGTTAGGTTTAGGGGTTTGCGATTAGCGCGATTAGTAGCTAGTGCCTTGACACACCATAAAATGGCATTGAATAACTAAATAAGGATGAAAATGCATACATGTACCACGCCAAATACAATAAACTGGTGTGACATACAGCGCGATTTCATGAAATCAATCCGCAAAGACACTAACGTATTGGATTGATTTATGTGACCACTAGAGGGAGCAGTGAGTCACTGTGCCAGTCTCAGGGTGTTTAGCATCAGAGAGTGATGAAATGGGAACCACAGAGAAACAACTTTAATACTCTTGTTTTTACAAGTGGACACATCACTAAATGAAAACAGTGGAGTTTGATGCTGAAATCACAGCATTTCATCTACACAGGTGAGTTTGATTATGAGGCTTATGAATTTCATTATGATTATATTTGATATCATGATGTTATGTTATGAAGTAATTATGTGATGTTTTTATTTCTGCCATTTGTTAATCCACGGTTCAGACTAAAGTGTGACAGTTCTGACCTTGTTTGGATGATTCATAACGGACCTTTATTGCACCTACTGAAAACACAAACTGTATGGAAAATAGAGGTGATTAGTGGTTTTACTTTGGCCTTTTTCTGTCTAAAAACAGAGCTAAGCTAACAGAGCTGTAATGTAAACTATCAGCTGACTTTTAAGTGACAGTGTTGTGACTGACTACCAGCAGCTTTGAGTTTCTGTTTGTAGAAGGGAACTTAATGATACCATTAGTGTGCTGACCCCTGGGGAGCCACAGGTTCTAGATCCTCTGATCCAGTTCATTCCTTTACTTTCTTTTCTTTCTTGGTAAATTCCACTGGCATTTTCAGTTGAATAACCTCTGAGCTGGCATGTCTGTTTCTGTACAAGAAAATTTCACACCATGGCAATATGGCCCTATTGTTTATCTTTTGCTAGGTAACCCACTTCAGTGATGATTCTATGATTCTGGGTATAGTAAGGTGATTGGCCATTGGGAGGCCATTGTATTCCAAAATGACTAATATCTCCCAAAATATTGGTCCTATCAACTTGCCGTTTTCGCTAGTCTGTTCCTTGACCAAAAATACATAAGTATGCCAAACTGCAGCAGTCAGCTTTGTCCAGATTTTGTGTGATGCCAGAGACACACAGACAGAGTCCACTTCCCATTTATAATATAATACAGATGTGTGTCAGCAATGAGCTTTATATTTCATTCAGTGAGTGATCTAGTCTGTGGATACATAGTGTTGATTCATTGATTGGTCTTATGTGTGTTCTGTTTGGCGACTTTCTACTGATGTTTACAGTTTGGAATACCTATACTGCATAAAACCTCATTAATAACATTTTAGTGATTCTAAATCCATTTTGAAATAATAATAATAATCCATTCAGTTCCATCAAGTCTAAATAGTGTTTCAATGTTTGCAGATTAAAGAGGATAAAAGCACATGGTGCAACAGCTGTGGCTGTTTACTGTATTTTTTTTGCAGCTTGTTTGAAATGCTGAATATTATAATGGACAGCTTTAGATGGTGAAATGTGGTGTTTGGACTCTTAACTACAGATTTCATGTTAGCCTTCTCTAGCTACGTTAATCTTCTTCTTTAACTGAAGACTTTCTGTCAACAGCTGAAAGTGTGCATCCTTCTGTTGTTTACTGTAGTTAACCATACAATTCCCCTCAACGTTGAATGGTGTGTAGTAGAGGCAAAACAACCACAGTGAAGTTTGGAAATTATTGGGGATTAAGGCAAATAATTTACAGGAAAGAACTATGAAAGTATTTTTTTTTCATTATTTGGGTAATTTCTCCCCACAAATAATGTAACATTCGATTGTATTTATATTGTTGAAAGAGAAATTGTAAAGAAGCAGATAGGGGCAGACTTTTTAAAGATCCTGTCTGCAAATTCTACATCCACTGTGGGTTTCCAGTGCATATGACCACAGGCCTTGTGTAAACTACCAAACCAACTACACACAAACCAACCAAACCAACTACATTTTGTGTAAGAGTGATTACACAAAATGATGCTTTCATTTCCTCGCTAACAATCTTAAAAGTACAGACATCCAAACAACAGCCAAAGATTCATTTTAGTCATTTCAATTTTAGCAAAAAGTAATTCTGTTGATGCTTGTCATTGTAAAAGTGATGTTGCTACAGATGAGAAGCTTCTGTTGATGTTGATGAAACCAAACAGATGACTGGGAAAAGACTGGATAACGACATTTGTTGGTGTCGGATTTATTGACTCTCAGGATTTTTTTTTGTCAGAGACACATCAGAACTCATACTTTTCACCTGTAAAATTCAGCCCAAGGTCAAGAAAAAATGTTGAATTGTTGAAGGGAGTTGTTGGTCAACCCCTTCCAGTTCAATAAGTAGGTGCAAAACTGTTAAATAAGGCGAGTACTTATGTCCTATTTCACCCCAAGGTAAAGTCTGTTTGTTTTTGTAACATTCATCTTGTTTTGTACTTTAGCCCTAACCATGATCCCTTTCTAATCCAACTCAAACTGCTTCTGTATAAACTAAACCTTACATGCAACATTGTCACAACCTAAATGCAACAGTTGTATTTTGTAAAGTTCATAGATTTTTTCTGCATATGCAAATTGTTTTCGAGTTGGATTGAACCTAATCTGATGTTTCAATGTGAGGAAGATGTGCAAAAAATACTAAAAGTTTGAAGACAGGTATGTGTTTTGACCCTTTGTTTTGTTACTTGTGCAGTTTACAGTAACAGGAGCTTTTAAGACACAAACATACTGATACCATTCAGAATCAGATTTACAGTTAATGTCGACTGTGGAGAATCTCATGTGTTGTTACAGCCGTGTAAAAGCTAGATTTATTCGACTGAAAGTGAAACCAAGAGAGCAGAGTGACATTACTGGGACAGTAATGTTTACCTCTGAGTGTGTGTATGTGTGTGATGACAGCAGTGATACAGCAGAATAAATCACAGCCGGTGTGTGTGTGTGTATGTGTGCGTGTGTGTGTGTGCGTGCGTGCTTACGTGTCCATCTACTTAGCTTTTTATGTGAAAATTGTCACGAGTGGTGTGTGTGTTTTGTCTGGGTGTGTTGTGTGTATGTTTGATAGCCGGTCGGTGTTGTCCTTCAGCTGACAGTGAGGTGCTCTCTCAGTAAAACACACACACCACACACACATAATTGTTTCACAAGTTGATTTTTTTTCCTCTGTGACAGTGGTTTAAACATACATATTGATCAGTGAAGTCACCGTCATGCGCTGCCTCGATAACACCTGTCTATTAGCCGACAGTGTTTGTGTGTAATTAGGCCTGTAGATCGGACTGATTAACTCCTCCATTCATCACACAAACACACAGAGGAGAGGTGGCAGGTTGTTGTGACACATTTCAGAAGATTAACAACTGAGTCTGACAAAGCACTTTCCTGTGGAAAAGTCCACAATTTGCTCGCTTATGTATCTGCCCCAACCTCGTCCACATCCACATATCTGCAACATCGCCAAACTTCACAGAATTTCACAATACTGCATTTGATCCCAACAAAGAATGGTAAACCCAGCCTGTAGGAGAAGTCCCTCAGATGTTTGTATATTTATATACAAACATCTGAAGGACTTATGTATTTATTTCATGATGGTTTTTCCACCATTCAGTTTTCTTTTTGTCTGCATCTGTCCCCCTAAATGTGATATAAAAGCATCATCTAATGATATAAAGTGTACTCAAAGTTGTGCACATGTACACGTGGCAGAAAATAAACAAATAACTTTGCATAACAACATAAATGAACAAAAACTGACAACGCCACCTGGGATAGGCCCAGGACCAGAAGGACACACAGGTTCGTTCATTGAGGAGGCGAAAGTGTTCCATATATCACAATGTATTTGTTTAACAGTTGCATACTTGTTTTGAGTTTCCTCAGTATCTTTTTGAGTATTTTCAGTTAAAATCATAATTCATTCATATAATTACAGACAAGGTAAAAAAGCAAGGTGAAAAGCGTGGCAAAAGGCAGGGCAATAGGCCATCCAGGTCACAGCTTCATGGTGAGCCTAGGTAGAAGATTAATGTTACTTTTAGGTTCACCAACAGATGTTTAGGAGAAAACTGAGCGCCATTACAGCCTACCCCATCAGGACGCTCAACCACACCCAGTCAGTAGGCCACACCGCGGTCAAACTGGTCCACACACACAAACAAGGCCGCTTCAGCCAAACTGAACCCCTGCTCGACCCACAGTAGAGTACCATGGAGAGCGACACCACAGAGCTCCACCACACTGGCACTGGCAAGGTGGGACGCACAGGACACCGACCTGGAAGGCAGAAGTAAGCGGGTTCAGAGGAGGAACAACAATAGTAGGGGCACTTTTATACTGTGCGCCTCCTACTGGCAGTTACGCGAACACCATCCTGTTACATACACATGTACAGTACTGTGCAAAAAACGTAGGCAGCCTTTAGCTTTACTGTTTTAACTCACTGGCACTGTGTCCGTCATCATCTTTGTTGTTGTCTCTGTTGTCGTCTTCATTAGCAGTTTCTTCAAACATTGGGCTAATGTGGCTCAGTTGGTAGAGTGGGTCGTCCAATGACCAAAGGGTCAGCAGTTCAAATCCTGGCTCCGACTGTCCACATGTTGAAGCGTCCTTGGGCAAGACACTGAACCCTAAATTGCTCCCAGTAGGGTCTGGCAGCACCTTGCATGGCAGCAGCCGACTACTGTGTATGAGTGTGTGTGTGAATGCAAAGGTGAATGTGAGGAATTGTAAAGTGCTTTGGGCACCATGAAGGTGCATAAAAATGCGCTATATAAGTTCAATCCATTTACCAAACATCTCCAACGAACCTACAAGTCGGATTTGTTTAAATTTTCTTATGTGAGTTCCTTGGGATAATGTCTACAAAGTTTGAGAAATTTAGATTTTTGGCATTTTTTATGATTTTTTTGAAATTTTGATGGTTTATAACATGGAAGTGGTCAGAGTTATCAATGCAGTTAATACTGAGCACTGATACGAGGTCATATATGGACTTACATTTAATTAGTTGAGTTCTCCAGTGAAAGTACCACTCACTTCTACTGGGAGATTGATCTCCTGCATCAAAACCACAGGACTCTAACATAGTGGCAGAACCTGAAAACCTTGCAAATTCAACTTGTTATTGATTCTGCATAGAACATGCTGGTGAGCCATTGGTCGTATGTTTTGCAGGGCTGTAATGGGTATGTGTCTAACAAGAAATATACAGGGAATATGTGTGCATTAAACAAAATCAGAAATAAACAGCGTCTAAATCAGATAAAGCCAGTATTTAGTGTCAACTCATATACCGTAAATTTTGGACTATAGAACGCACCTGAATATAAGCCACAGACACTAATTTTAGAAAGAAAATAAATTTTGTACACGTATAAGCCGCACCGGTTTGTAAGCCGCGGGTTTCCACGTTGTGACATTGTCACCTAAATAATAAATTAAAATGATTTTTTATCAAAGTATGATATGGAAAGGTAATAATAGAAAACAGAAGGTTTTCTATGAGTTCAAATGAAATTATTCCCTGTAT
>JAPQRP010000005.1:23313464-23334272 GCA_037367295.1 Apogon hyalosoma | reverse complement strand
TTCCTGCACACCTGGTAACAATAGACAGATTCTTCCCTGGGGTGTGGCAGGCAGTAAGGTAAAATCGTCGTATAAGCTGCATCGGAGCATAAGCCGCGGTGTTTAAAACGAGGGAAAAAAGTAGCGGCTTATAGTCCAGAATTTACGGTAGCTTCTACAGTATTCTTTTATTCTGAAATGCATTTTGTCTGTGATAACGTTTACACATTTGCTTTATATTCCTGTTGTACATGTATTACTAAAAAGACTGAGAAATGCCTATATTTGGTCATGCATTTAAAAAAAAAGTTATATTATAGACACTATATGTGATCATCTGGACAAAGAAAACTCTAGAAGACCATGAAAGCCTCAGGGAAATTCGGATGGTGTGTAATATAACACAAGAATAGTTAAGAAAACATCCAGACGGTCAACCCAAGACAGTTGAAGATTTACTGAGTCCAAATGGAGGCCACGTTAAATTCTGACTTTACCTGCAAAGGTTCTTTAGTTCTGTTTTGTGTGTGTGTGTTTCTTTCAATACTGTGCACATATTTCCTGCATAATTCTTGTTACAAATAAAGATGCACAGCCATTGCCACCCTACAAAAACAACAGAGCTAAAGGCTGTTTTAGATGTTACGTTTTGTATGTATTTATAAAACATCTCACTTTGGCCTCCATTATATGCGTCTTTTATTTATTTTCAGTCATTTGTGCCTTTTTTGGTTATCTTTTTATTGTTTATGCTCACTTGGTTATGACTATTTTAAATCTCTTGCTGCAAAATTTATTATATTTTGATTTTCTTTGCTTTTCTTTGCTTTTCTTTCTTTCTTTCTTTCTTTCTTTCTTTCTTTCTTTCTTTCTTTCTTTCTTCCTTTCTTTTTTAACTGTACAAACAAATAAACAAACACTCATTAAATTTATAGGTTAAAGGACTGGCCAAAGAAATCTGACTAATGATAGAGTTTTTTTTGTCTTAATAAAGTTACTAATGTGGCTGAAATTGTAATACACAGTCAGAGTTCTTCCATGAACACTGGATCCTGTTGAATAACTAACACCCTTGGTTTTAATAAGCAGCTGCACCAACCATCAATGAGTGTGTTTTTATAAGAAACACTTTCATTGGTGCTTTATGATTTAATGAACCTATAGGAGCCACAAGCAGGGCTTCACACTTATTTTCAACCTGCTCAGTGTGTTTTAAACCAGGCTGCAGCAGTAACTCATTTTCTCTTGCAAACTTGCTATATTGCTTGTGACTCAGAGTCACTTTTAGATTGTCGACTTTCTGCCTATCTGTCTGTCTGTCTGTCTGTCTGTCTGTCTGTCTGCCTGAAAGAGACTTTAGTTTAATAAATCAGTGGGGAATCACTGAAGTGAAACCATTTTGACAGAGCTAAGGAATCACAGGAGGCAAGCAGTAGTAAATGAGTATTTCTATTTTATGTCAGAGTCAAATATTGTATTTTTGATACCCTACATTAATCTGACAGCTGGAGTTACTTTTCAGTAGAGCTGCAATGCAACAATTTATATGAGGCATTCATAAATAACAGAAAAGGAATAAATGCATTTATGAAGTCATTTGATAACACAATAAAGTAAGCAACTATCGTAAAATATTGACTGACAATTAATAGTTTATTAAGAGTTTGGTTTCCAGCTTGATCACATCCCTCTGACTGTCCATGATCAGACAATTACATACAGATATAACACTGTAGTGGAGATATTTGCACATATATGATACACTTTTAAGACACAACACATACAGTACTGTGCAGAAGTCTTAAGTCACCCTTAGCTGTATTGTTTTCATTTTGTAATCAGAAAAAATGGTTCCAGGCACAACAAACCCCACCCCTCGCATGTATTGTGTCTTATTCTGGCATCGATCCAGCTGATGTAATCATGTCTATGCGTGTGCTGATGTCAGCATATCAATTGCCTCCCATTTAACAAACTTTAGATTGATCTGATGTACCTGCATATGAAACTGGATTTAAAATAGTTGACCTCATGAGTAAAATACTGCAACAATGTTAATGCATCAGTATTCATGACCTGCTGAGGTCATGAATAATAATAATGATGTATCAAACAGTGAGATCAAACCTGTACTTTTACTGAACACAGCTAGTGCATTCTACTCTGCTCATACATTGATACTTTTACTTAAGTTTTTTTTATGCAGGACACTTACTCCTAATGGAATATCTTTGCATTGCTTTGCTTACTTTCACTGAAGTATAGACTCAGGATATTTCTCTCACTTCCATATTTTAGTGGATTTAAGGTTTGCAGGACTTAATTCAAACAGCACAAACAATAGTCAAACACTAATCAAAACGTGTTAGATAGCAGGCGTGTTGTATTATAAAACACAGATCCTGATGCTCACACGCTGCCGTTCTGTCAGTGTCACCACTGAGGTCGCCACACTGCCCGAGCCTCTGAGTATTGATTATTGATGGGAAAGTTCATCAGATATGTTTGCTGCTCATGCACAGCTGTACAGTAAACACTGTGTATATATACAGAGAAAGTAGCAGATGGAAATGAACTTAACCTTAATCCATAAAGACCCAGTGCTACTTTAGTGTCAGTTCCTGAATTAATTTTTCTCTATATTTAACATTTCTTAAGAGATTCATCACCATTTATTATGACATTATCCTCTGCATTTTGTGGATTTTCAGTGAACATTAGATATTTTTCTTTTATTCAGTTTTGTGATCATGTAGATGTTCATAAATGATCTGATTAAAGTTTAGGGTTATTATATAAAAAACAGAGAAAACTGAAGAAAAAGTAAGCTTATCAGTAAAATACATCATTAACTGAACATAAACCAAGTGTCTCCATCCACTGTCATTGATCCAACTCCATGGGTTTTACTGGTGAATAAATGTTGTAGAAGATGACGGTGTTTCCACGTTCACTACAGAGCCTGTGAACGTCCAAATGGATCATATCTGATGACCATGAAAAGATGACAAATTGTGTTTTATACCAATTATTTACATGTATTGGTAGAATTAGTGGATCAGAAGCTATTAAACATTTTAGATCAGTAGATGGTTTTGGTCGTCAGTGGCTGGGCCTTTATGGGTTAACAAACATGAACAATGATGACATCATTTTAGATTCAGTAAACAACTAAAAAGCCTAATCAATGCATTTTAAATCTACAACGGACAGGGAATGAATCACATAGAAACTCCCATCATAATCTTATTACACTCACATAAGGTCAAGAAAGGTGTTTTAGCACTTCATTTGCATCACTAATGTGCTTCTCTATTTCCTTTTTCTGCTACTTTATATTTCTATTGCACTATTTTGCAGTAGATATTGTACTTTGGTCTGTGTGTGAAATGTGAATCATGTTTTTTCACTATATTCATGAGAATTATTCTGTTCTCTTCATCATTATTCATGAATTTGCAGTCTGAAAAAGTATAATCATGGCACATCAACTATTCACAAACACCAACTCTTTGCATTTTTAACACTAGTATGTTGTCAGCTGTTTATTAATAACCTATTTCTATAGATCTGTATTCACACCAGTGTTAGACTGATCCTCTCATCCAGAGTAATGGGTGACACACCACAGTGTGATGTAGTATTACCTAATAAAACATGAGCAACAAATGAACTGTGTATGAGTTGAACACAGCACATCGTATAATCCTCAGTGAAGATGTCAATAACTAACAATCAGTGTGAGCTGAGGAGTGGGATAAGGCAGTAAAACCAAGTGACTGTTTATGGGCACAATAAGCCGAGAAAACAGCAGTGACAAAGCAGTCTGAAGTAAAATATGGATCTAGAAGGAGATTCTCATGGGTTCAGCCTGGGTTATATGTCACTGTGTTAAGGAGTAACAGAATATCACATGATTCACACAGTTAAATGACTTAATACATGTTATGTGTAATCTGCAATCTGAAAGCAAATATGTAATTCAATTACATTTACTAACCAAAATGTTCCCAATTATCAGAGGTATCAAGTAACAAATTACAAATACTTCATTACCTTACTTAAGTATAAATTTTGGTTATCTATATTTTACTGCAGTAATTATTTTTCATCTGACTTTTTACTTCTACACTTTACATTTTAAAAATAGTCTTGTTACTCCTATTTCATTAGGGCTTGTTTTTATTCTGGTTTGTCATCGTTCAAAAACAAAAAAAAACAAAACTATCCAGATAAATTGCACCATCTGGATAGAGTAAATTTGACTGTGGTTGGATGAGAAGTATAAACATATACCATTCCAACACCCTGTTGGTTTGTACGTTATCCATCACACCTGACATTTGTCACACGTTCATTTTCAATGGCCATATATGGAACAGGTAGACTAGTGCATCCCAAATGTTTCAACATTAACATTTTAATATAACATTCTAGTCATTAGGGCCTTTAGACAAATGTTTTTGGGGAGGTGGGGGTGTGCACTATAGACCTCTGGTGTGGCCTCCGCTTTTGTCCTAATGGTATTTTATCCCTTACATTTACTTTTATACTTAAAGTAGTTTTGAAACCAGTACTTTTACACTTTTACTGGAGTAAAAAGCTTGAGTTGATACTTCAACTTCTACAGAAGTCTGTTTAAACCCTAGTATCTATACTTCTACCTGAGTAATGAATATGAATACTTTTGACACCTCTGCCGATTATAAAGGGGATACGTGAATATTTGACATACACTGTTGCCCATAAAGTTGGATTAATTTTGTTTTCAGACACATGTCTCTTTTTATTTATGTTTATACACATCACTAATCACCTTTGACCTGGCACAATGATTACATACTTACTCCCAGTTACATTTTATCTATTGAAAATAAATCACATTGTCACATTAATTTCATGAGGAAATAATTTTTTCCAAATTTATGGGAAACAGTGCAATGGCGGATAATGCATAATGCATAGTGCTAGCTAGCATTATGTATTTTATATGTTAAATCATTCATTAATTCATTCATACATACATTCAAGTTGATGTACCTTGTTGCAGGAATGAAAGGGGACCTTTGAGTTGTGTTCAATGACTGTCTTGCTTTATTAATGGCGTTCATTCTTGCTACATGGGATGCCTGTCTTTGATGCAGTGCCCTGTTAGTAGTGTTAATGGTACAGTACTGATATTCAAAGGTGGATTAACTCAGAACACCACTGAAGGCCCAGATGTAAAATGCACAGCCTACCACCTGAAACTCCAACACTTTTATTATTACATTTAACAGGGTAACTAATAATCTGTTACCTATCACACTTTAAACATAACCTTCCTAAAATTATTAGTTACTATCATTGTCAATCAGCTGGTTGGGTTTTTCACTTTCAGTCTCTGCTGACATATGTTTTGGTTGTTTTTGTATCTTAAGCGTTGTATTTTGCGCCTTATGTCACCACTTGCATTTTAAATATCTAGTTTTTACTATGTGGTTTCATTCGTCTCACACATGTAATATAGAACTGAAATAGCTTTGTAATACTGACGAAAACATCTTCTACTTGTTGTGAATATTTTACTGTGAGAAATCGTGGATCCACCTGAGACCGAACTTTCAACTTCTTTTCATGTGTGTCTGTTTAAGAGGTGATTTCCAGTCACTACTGTAAATCCACGTCTTTTTCTGCAGATCTGAACCTAAACTCAACCTGACTATTATTTTATCTGCAGACTGAATATAATCTCAGTGTGTTTCAGTTCTACTCTCTGTAGACCTGACCTGCTAACACCAGCCTGATTCAGTTTCTCTTTGTATTGTTGTACTTTTTACCAAAAAAAAAAAATTAATTTCTGTCTCTGTAGATGTGAACTCTAAATCCGTGGTTGTATTATTTCCTCTGTAGATTTTAATATACACCAGACCTTCTTCTGTTTGTCTCCTTGTAGATTTGATCATAAACTCTGCCCAATTTAATTTCCTTTCCTGTGAAGATTAAATAAGCACTTGGCTTCACCCCATTTGCTTTCTCTAGAGTTGAGCATATGCTAATTCTATTTCCTCTATATCTGTTTTTAGATCCATCTCTATTGAAATCAGCCTGATCCTATTTCTCTGTCTGTATCTTTGTTTTTAGATCCGTCTGTACGCTCGGCCGGATGCCATTTCCAGTGGAGCTGGGGACTATGCTCTCCACATCACCAAGAGGCTCCTGGGATTTTACCAGGACTACTTTAAAGTCCAGTACTCCCTGCCCAAACTAGGTAAGGCTGTTTTCCTCTTCCTTTTGTCATTGTTTGGTTGTATTGCTGTTTAGGTTTTGCATCCCCCTACTCTTCCCTTTAAAGTCATGTAAAAGCCTGCAGTGTCTCTCTTCTCTGTAAAAATTGTACAGTTAACATTCTGTCCCCCTGCTGCGTAGGGGAGAGAAAACAGTTTTCTTTTCTTGTGCAGGCCATTTTAGGGAAGTCATCCAGCTCTTTGTCCTTCAGACAATTACTGTCGGGTTCATCAATTTATGCTCATATCAGGCAAAGAAAACACTTTGTCCTCCTTTTGTTCTCATGTGTCAGGAGGCTGAAAGTGTGATTAGGTCTGGGAATTAAACTGCTGTCAGTGTTTGGGTTCAGACATTAAATACTGGCACATCTGTGAATTTTAGCTCATTTCGTTTGGTTTAAGTGTTTTTTGTAGAAAGATGTATTAATAATCAACCAAGTATAGTACAATGTAACAACAAACAAAAAAGTGTCCAAACCAGTGAGGAGCTGCTATATGAATATTTGCAGTAGTGTAAAAAGTAAAAATGGCAGTAAACATGCCTATTTTTGCTAAAGTTCATTATTAAGATAGCTCAAATATCATAACATATTTATTTTTCCTTTTTTTGCATGTTCATAACCCCTATATTTGATGCATTACATGATGTCACAGAATGAAACTCAGCCATCGACTGAAAATGACTGAAAATAACTGCTGAGTCCCAATTAAAGTCTGTGTAACTAAAGAACTGAAGTGTAAGACATTCTTCTTGGTGAATGAACTCTGAAAATTGAAGTTAAATTACTGTGATGCCAAGTTTACTGAGTTTTGATCTCTTGTTTCCCTCTATCTTATTGTGTTTTGTATTAAACAAAGTAATGGTAGAGTCTGTGTTTTTTAGTGCGTATTTTTTAGAATTTAATTTGAGCCTAAAATTACAAGTCTGAAGGGAATTGAATTGGAATTTAAAGAGCGATATAAAAAGGTGGTAGTAGAAGTTTAAAGACACTTTGATTTCTGCTGTTACTCTCAGTAGAAACAACAATAAAAAAAAGGAGTTACCGACTAAAGAGGGGAAGGAATATGGGTTTATGGAAGTTGCTGTTCTCAGGCAGAAATCTTCTTTACAGATGATGTAATGCTTTGTAGTTTAGTGACATATATTCACTTTATGTCATTTCATTTGAATGTAATAGACACAGTTTTAGTTAAATGTTAGCTTTAGTTTATACTGGAAAAATGACAGATTTCTGGATTTTAGTTTTGTTGTAAATTAGGGTTAGTAAATAAAGGGTTAGTCTTTTTTAAATATCTTCATGCCTAAATGTTACATTTCATACATTTAGATGGATATAATTAAAGGGATGCAGGAGCTGATGGAAACTAATCATATAAAATGTGAAAGGTATAATGAAAACACCCGGTTTATATTTTCTGTTTTTTTATTTAATTTGATTTAAGTGTGTATATTTGCACTGTAATAAAAAAAACAAACATATTTTTCAGATTTGTAAATGTTTTTATGTAGCAAAAATTGAAGTAGTTTTGGGTTTCATTTTCCCTTTTGAATATAATATGAATGTAGTTCGCTTGTATTGTGGATTTATCTGCAAAAAATATACCAGTTCTGCACAGACTCATCCTAGCCAAAAAGATTTTTATTAGATTATATTCTTCTGTATTACTGTCTCATAGAGCATTTGGACACTATGAATATTTGACAGATATTAATATCGTAGACTTTGCCTCCTTGCTGTCAAAGTTAATGAGTCATTTCAGAGGAGATGGATTCCTTCTCCCTGTTCTTGTACTTTTTCTTCTCTGTTTATAATTTTTTGTATTTTACACTTCTGCCCAGAATCAATTAGCCATGTCACAGCGTTGCATTTCCTTTTTCCTCTCCACACCCAAACACGCTAATGTGATCACTGAGGCTCCATATTGTATATGTCAGACACTTCCTTCCTGTCCACATTGATTTATCACATTACAAATTCTCTTTGAGTCAAAGCTTCCTGTTTGTTCCATCCCCTCAGATTAGCTTTGACATTTACACCCTGTTTCCCTGACCTTTACACTAATATTAACTGCATTTACACTCAGGTCCATGCTGAGGTAAAGGTGCTGTCTTGTCTTGGTTATGTCACACCTAAGGAAAAAGTACATCCTCACACCTAAATGAGTAGATCAGCTGCCAGTTACTCTCAAAAAGATGTATGTGTGAAAGTGGCATACACAAAAATACCACACAACTGTTGCACATAGGCTATGACAATGCTAACTCCTCTGGGTCACCAGGGACCCCTCTAAGCATGATCATAGACACCCCCACAATGTTTAATAAGTGGTGCCTGGCACAACAAACCCTGCCCTTCGCACGTATTGTAGCTTATTTTGGCATCGATCCAGCTGATGTCATCATTTCTATGCTTGTGCTGATGTCAGCATATGAATTGCGTCTAAATATGTGCCAAGTTTGAAGTAAAATGAAACAGAGTTGATGTTTTTATACACATGTGAAATTTCACCCATTATAAGTAAATGGGAGAAGAAAAACGATTTTAAAAAGTCATTAAAAATTTAACTTTGACCTACTTTTCCCAAAATGTAATCACATCTGTTTTCGGTCCCTGGAAATCTATAAACCCAATTTGGTACGAATTCAACCAATGGTTTTGCTACTAGAGTGTTAACAATCAAACAAACAAACTGAACCAAAAACAAAACCTCTTTCCTCCCCTTCGTGGGGTGAGATAATAAGTCATAAACCTGAATCTTGTGCCGGTATAGACATGCTACATATTATTAGAAGGGTTAGATTCTCTGTATTTTTGGTAGTTGAGTATTTTCACTAAAGTGTAATTCAGCATAAAGTGGAGACATGTATCGAGGATTATTCTTATTCATGTTCCTTTAGTCCAGATCCTCATTTTAAAAAATGTCCTTAATATTTTATAATTTTAATAGTTTAATAATTTAATTCAAGTGCATCACTTTTGACTGTTTTTTATTTTTTAAATATTTTGAAGTTATAGTCATTAATTCTTTTGGTCGATAGTGAGGTTAGTAGTTGATTTATAATCCAACCCAGATGTATGTAGCCTAGGAAACTGTTGCTGCAATTCTCACACCTGGCTGTTGGATTCACACCAAAATTATGATGAATGAAGCCCCATAATCAGTTCAAGTGGGCTGATCTTATTCCAGGTGCCAACAACAGTCCAAAGCACTAAGTGAAGTTTATTGTGAAGATTATTACATATTCCAACTCAGGCACACAATCCCCAAACTGAGCCAAATGTGACATCCAAACTTGATGCTCTGGTTCTGAAACACTCTGCCTACATGCTGTATTTCTGACGTGCTACTGCAGTACTTATGCTACAATATCTTGTGGTTAAAATCAGGATGTAGGAGGTAAGAGTCCTTTGGAGCTGCCTTTCATAAACTTAGAGTTCTGAAAATGGGTCATGGACCTGGTAATTGGCAAAGTAAAATGCATAGCAGTGCTGTGATATATGGGTTCATTTTGTGAATAGAATAGTGTGTCTGTGATGCTGTGTGCAGGTCTCTGTCTCTTCTTTTTCCTCTGAAAACACCCAGATGTAACATGATCAAACTGTCATGAGTGTAACTGCTGTGATTCTGTCGGTCACACAGATGGTGTCAAAAGGAAAATACAAGGAAAAGGTTATATGTGCTGTCTTCACCAAAGCCAGTTTTATGTGAGGACGTTTTCAATAATAAAAGCATAAAAATGTACAGTGAACAGACATCTCTAAACAAATCATTTTTGATTTTTTCTGTGCAGAAGCAAAATGTTTCAACAGATACAAAACATTTGACATTGTGTGTTTCTGCAAACCACAGACTGA
Organism: Apogon hyalosoma; assembly: GCA_037367295.1. Lineage (NCBI taxonomy): Eukaryota > Metazoa > Chordata > Actinopteri > Kurtiformes > Apogonidae > Apogon > Apogon hyalosoma. The sequence continues at coordinate 23,324,170 of JAPQRP010000005.1, read as the reverse complement.
TTGATTGAGTGATTTATTCTGAACATTCAATAGAATTTAACATTTATGTGAACAAGTAAAACATAAATAGTTATACAAAAATCAACTATCAGAACAGCACAATAGTTTCATTTACTTGTCTGAACAGGAAATGGGAAGAAGTCTAACTTATTTAATTTCGCCCCTTCTCCATAAATATTAATAATATATATTTATCTCCCTCTTCCTTTTACATTACTCTTTTATATGTACATATATATTCACACACACACACACACACCCACGCACACACACACACTCATACATCCTCATACACATACATTTACATACGTTTATACTTATACACATATACAAGTACATACACACACACATGCTCATGTAATATTTTATCTTTGCATTTCTTTATTGTGTTGGAAAAATACAAAATAAATAATAAATAACTCAAAGAAAGAAAGATGTACATTAACAATAGTGAATATATGGTGACAGTTAATAATCGCCATCCCTATATCTTGTGAAAAACATTTTCTTATAAGTCTTTTTGAACCGGTTTATGTTTGAACATTCTTGGTGCTCCTCCCTCAGTCTATTCCATAATTTAACACCACACACAGATATACTAGAACTTCTTGTAGTAGTGCGCACCCTCAGAATTTTTAAATTAAATCTACCCCTTAAATTCTAGCTCGCTTCCCTTTCAGTGAATAATTTCTGAATATTTCTTGGTATTTGATTATTTTTGGCTTTGAATATGATTTTTGTTGTTTGTAGTTCTATGATGTCTTTGAGTTTTAGTAACTTTGACTGTAGAAATAAGGAGTTTGTGTGATCTCTGAAACCTGCCGTGTGAATGATCCTTATTGACACAAACACATACACTATGTAAGGTATGTGGTCTGAATGAAAAATGATCTTCCTTTTAACTCTTAACTCATGGCACTTCATAACCATGACTCAGTGACATTACATTGATATGTAAATATTTAATGATTTTACTGGTTAGATTTACAGTGGCAGCACATGGCTGGAGTTATACTGTACATAGATACTAGAGTTTGATATAATTAGGGAAACACATGGAAGGGTAATGGAAAAAACATAGCTCAAATAATAGATTGGAAATAGTATGATGCAACATTTTTTCAGATGCATTTTTTTATTCTTTTTTTTATTGGAATGTCCTTTGCAGTGGACAGAATTTTTTTAATTATTTAAATTAATTAATTATTATCATTATTATTATTATTATTTATTATTTTTTTTTTTTCTTTTTTAAGTAAAGTTGGGAAACTCTTGTCCACTGCAGAGGACAAAAATGCATTGGTGTGTCTCAGGGTTAAATATGAACCACTATCCAGTCATTTTCTAACATTAATCAAAGACGTTTTATTATGTATGTCGTGGCTCAGGAGGTAGAATGGGTCATCCAATAATCAAAGGGTTTGGTGGTTCGAATCCTGCTCTGTCCTAGTCATGTGCTGTTGTGTCCTTGGGCAAGACACTTCACCCTCTTTCCGCCAGTGCTGTTACTCACACTGGTGTATGAATGTTTGGTGGTGGTCGGAGAGGCCGTAGGTGTGAATTGGCAGCCACGCTTCTGTCAGCCTGCCCCAGGGCAGCTGTGGGTACTTAGTTTACCACCACCAGAGTGTGAATGTGTGAGTGAATGAATAATGGATCCACTGTACTCGCTTTAAGTATGTGTTCATAGAAAAGCGCCTATATAAATCTAATCCATTATGTAAACCCTAACACTTACTGCTGCATGGTTGGCGTTTGTATTACCACTTTACGCCTGCTTTTTGTAGAGGAACGATTAAACTTGAGGATCCTTCAGTAACAAATGGAGATAGTAATCATGTGTTTATGATTAGTTCCCAGAAACATGTACATTAGTAGTTAACATCACCAAAGACCACCGCCATGCATAAAACTAAAAGGACATGACCATCTTTAAATCCTCCATACTGAACCTTGAATTATGGATACAGTATTTTCTTAAACTGTGCCCGGAACTGTTATTTTCCTCAACTGCAGAAGGTACCAGGCTTTTATCTGAAGGAGCCTTGTATTAGAGACAGACCTTGATTTCTAAGATCCTCTGGTAGAGGTGGTCGATTTTAGTTCAAATCCTTGATCTACTCCGGTTTGCAGTGGTAAAAGAACTGAATGCAATTTTCTCCAAATGCAACACTTTCTTTTCTATTTGTAAAGTAAAAGTTATCCAGTGTTTCAGTGGATATGTGTTTATTGATTAACAGAACTTGTCAGTTTTTACTTAAGTTTTTGCTTGTATGTGTCAAAACAAAGACACACACCTGCAGTGACAGAAATTGATAAGTCATGAGTACTTTCACACAGGACATGAATATTTTCCAATATTTTCCTAATGTTTTGTTGTTTTGTAATAAGACTGATTTTTTTCAAACTTTCATAGCACTAATAAAGTTGTCAACTTATGATTTGTGTGAACTGAATGTCCTCTGATAGCAACAACGATAGAGCCGGACCTGTTGATTTGTAGGCACACTTCGTCTATTATGAAAGACAAAAATTATTTTAAAAAAATGAAGTTAAGGACATGTGGAATAACACAGACAAACATATAGACTGTCAGATTAGTTAGGAGTTTCTGTACATGAATGTCAAATGGATCAGATACAGTATCATTTCTTCATTGTGTTGGGACCTTAACACTAAAAATGAGAATCTAGATCAATAAAGGGTTGAAAATAGCTGGATTATTTTGTTGATTGATGAATAGAACTTGTAGAAGTGGGCACTGTGACAGACACTTAGGGCCTGATTTACTGAGATCACAAATAACAAGCGCACATTTTTATGATCGTGCAAATAAATTGATTTGCATGTCACGGGTGATCAACTAAGATTGCCTTCACTTATGACAACAGGTGCAAAGTCTTGGAGACCGCCCTATTTAAATGAGGATTTTGCGTGCGCTACTGGTTGTCGTCATGGAGACAGTCCGCTGGAAAAACTGCTCTGGGATACGCCAGCACTAATGGCAACAATGCACTGGAATGACACAAGGGAATGTAACGTTGGAGGAGTTTTATCATAGAAGGTATTGTATGACTCCTCCTGGTGACTGGCCCCAAATCATCCCCTAGTTCATCTAGAAGTTCTAAAATGGCATTACTCCGTCATTCCAAAAATGTTGAAGTGAGCTGAAAAGATTCATTCTTTGCATTGCCTTTGGTTGGGCCTATGCCGCCTCCTCACTACAACTGCAGCTAGTTTTGCGCGAAGCTGTGCCAGTTAAAACCTGCCTTTCAGACATGCTAAATGTAGATGCAAAATCAGCCGCCGGAATCAGTTTCAGGTTTAATGTTTAATATTTAAAAGGATCCCCATTTGCTGCCACCAAGGTGACAAGCTAATCTTCCTGGGGTCCACAATTTTGGTAAATCACATTCAGCGTACTAAATAACCATTTGCATCTACTCCTCCCACTAATTTTGTGGATTCTGTAAGAAAAGCCCGTATTGCATATTCATCAAGGCAAATAAGCTAAATGGGTTGCATGAGCTATTTTGCCCATTGAGAGATGCAACCCTCGGTGTGTCCTGTTTGTAGATAAACTTCAACATGTTTTGTCAATTTTGCATGTTTTACACAAGCAAACCTTTAGTAAATCAGGCCCCTAGAGGTTTATCCCCATTAGTTTTTATCCGGCTCTGCTTTATTTTATAAGTTGATTTTGACCTCGGCTACTATTACACACCCAGCTTGTAATTGAATACCAGCCTTTATCTGAGTAAATATGTCAGTTTCCATGCAAGACGAGAAGTCAGAAAGTTTATATATGTGTGTTTATGAAGAGACAAGTAAGAGTAGTGATTTGTGGTGATAATATCTTCTCTGTCATCTACCAAACAAAAGGAACACAACAACTTTTTCAAGTGTAGATGTAACAGGATGTTGCATTTCCTTTTGTGTGGGGTCATGTGCTTTAGAGAATAGAAGGGCTATTGTGCTGTCTTGGCAAAGGAAATGCTATGGAGGGTGAGATTATGAAGGAGACTCTGGAGGCTTTTCTGGATTGATCAGTGCAGCTGCTGGCCAAGGTGTCAGAGTTCAGGTTCCTCTGCATCTTAATTACTAATTATGGTACCAAGGATCTAGGGATTGATTACTGGTCGGGGGGCATGGTGGTGAAGACAAAACAGAGCTGTGAAGAGTACTATATCAGTCTTTGTGATTCTGTTAGTGGCTCAGGCTGGGGACAAAGTGGAGGGACTTGGTGTCCTGGTCTTTGTGTGCCTGATATCCCAGCTGGAGCCTGAGATGAAGGCTCAAAGTGCTGTTTGAGAGTCTTAGTGTGCTGCTGCTGAGTGTTGGATATGTGAATGTGGGTGGTAACTCTGTTGTACTGCCCAGCAGAAGCCCCCAAATCCCCTTGTCTTCTCCTCACTGTCTCAAACTTAAATGAGTTCAATCATGTGTCACCTGTGGCAAATAAAACTCTTTGATTAGATTTTCTGTTTTAATTTTCTGTTTTAAATCTAGTCAGATATTTCCTGCTTCTCGTCCATCTCAGTCACCAACGCAGTGCCTGAATGCATTCTTCCATTATAACTCTGCTGTGTGTGTTCCCCTGTGTATCTACATACGTAACAGTGGATTGGATTCTCTGTGTGTCTGTGTATGTGTGAGTGCACTCATACTGATGTTGACATCAGTCTTTTACCACAGCTTTACCACAGCATGCCTCTTGCTGCCAGCACTTTGTGTGTGAGTCTGTGTGTGTCTGGGTGTGTTTGTGTGTCTGTGTGTGGTCCCAAAGCCTCAGGGCTCAGGGCTCCATCTGTTGTCATGCAGGGCATCAAACTCCCCTGAGAGGGAGTGAGACAAATGATGAGCTGAGATACAAATTTAAAGGGACAGAGGGAAAACTGCACAGTGCAGCATGGAGATACAGATCAGAACAATAAAGAATAATAAAGTAATTTTGTTTTTTTGGCCCACTGGAAGCCATCCTTACAGATGTCCATCTGTCTGTCCTGAACCTAAGTCCAAATACCTCCACATGTATCAGCACAACACTGTTAAATTTACTGTTAATATTCCTCACCCTTGAGGTAGACTGGTAATGGTTTTGACCTCTTATCTTTGTCCTGTTACCACATTTATGACTTAAACTCCACCTTTATACAATGAAGTCACCTTTCATTTGGTAGTGAATGGATTATGGTCTTTTACGTCTATGTATTAGAGGGTTTATGTTAGCTTTCTGGGAGGTGTAGGCATTGAAGTCATGGCTGAGGGTTATATCACATAATATATTATTATTATTACAATATTTATGTAAAAAGAAAAAAAATCATACCATATATTTATATTACCCTTGCACATTAGCAAGTGGAAAAGGAAACAAACATCCTTATGTACGAGTTGTTTGATATGATTTTGATATCCTAAAAAAATGTAAAAAAAAAAAAAAAAAAGTTGCAAAACATGGAAGACATCTGCCAGTATAATTATTTTCCTTTTAATTTACATAGGTGTTGTGAAAAAGATGTTAATACTAATAAAGGATTATTAATGTATCTGTTGCCTTAAATATGTTGAACAGAGTGTCTGAACTATGTCTCAACTGTGCTCATGGCTGTTTGAGTAAAAGAGTTGGTATTTACAGAGAAACCTTCAGAGGGACAGAATCATCAGGCATCAAGGCCCAGGACTTGATCAGTTGAACAGATACAGTACCAGGTACCAGGTACCAGACCGGGTCTGTGCCACAGCCGAGAACAGGAACCTTAGCAAAGTGTATTTACACACTTACAAGATTTTCAGCACTTTAACTTCTAATCAGGTGGATAACTGACACTCTGAACCATTACCCAACACCTTTAACCCCTTAAACCAAAAACAGCCTCACAGAACCACTGCCTCAATCAGTTAGTCTTTGTAATTGTGTGATCTTGATATTTTAACACATTAGTTCTGATTCTAACTCACAAACAACCCAATGAATGCAGCAACAGACAGTTACGTCATTGTTCTGTGAGGAAGTCCCTTTTTTTTGTCAAAGGAGTTTAGTGAGTGATGGTATATTTTGTTCCATGTCATAAAGAGTCTGACATGGAGGTAAAGCTCTCCAGGTCAGGGCGTAGGTGAGATACACTCCTCCGACTAAAGGCCATTAACATCTATGTTTAAACTCAAGCCTCACAAGATTTAGCCTTTTTTTTTTTTTTTTTTTTTAAGATTTGATACCATTACTTTTTTCATAGCACTGCCATGTCCTTGGCTTTACAGCTCAGAAAACATGTTTAGGCATATAAGGAGCTATACACTACCAGTCAAAAGTTTGGACTCACCTGGTTTTTCTTTATTTTCGTGGCTATTTACATTGTAGATTCTCACTGAAGGTATCAAAACTATGAATGAACACATGTGGAATTATGTAGTTAAAAAAGTGTCACATAACTCAAAGCCTGTTTTATATTCTTGAAAATAGCCACATTTTGCTTTTATTACTGCTTTGCACATTCTTGGCATTCTCTCAATGAGCTTTATGAGGTAGTTATCTGAAATGTTTTCCAAAAGTCTTGAAGGAGTTCCTGGTGATGCTGAGCACTTGTTGGCCATCTGCAGTCCATCTCACACCATTTAAATGAAAAGGTGAGCCCAAACTTTTGACTGGTAGTGTCTGTTAACTCACATTACTCTACATCAGTGCAGCTTACATCTTACATTGTTAGAGGTGGGCTAAACATTAGTCAAATGTAGTTTCTGGGTGACAGGACTGAATGAACCAGTTTTGATAAACCTTCTCATAAACTTTGTGTGAAAAATGCGTTCTTTGTTGATCAGCCACAAGGGGAGCTTCAGAACCTGAGCATGGACCAGTAGGGAATTTTCTTTAAGTCACGTCTCACAGCACAAGTCTAAGTGTGCAGCGTTGTAAATGACAGGATCAACAGAGCATATCAATTCTTCTCGCTCCCCCTTCTCTTCCTTCACATTCCCCTCCTTCGTTCTTCCTTGAATAAACTCCAGGATACTGGAGCGCCTTCTGAGTTTCTACCAGGAACTCAGCCCCAGCCTGGGAGTTGTTCTTTTCTCTCCTTCTTTTCAATCTTGAAGTTGAAATCACTAAAGACGTGATAACAGGCCTCTCCGGGCTTCCGTAGGAATTCAGATGACTGCTGCAGTGGAGCAGAAATCTTGCAGAGGCTCAGGTGATCTGAGTGTCAGGAGAATTAGACCGAATATCTGAGTGTGTCTGAACGTGTGTGTGAACACGCCAAGTGGACTAATGTGTTCTGTTGAGTTCTGGCTCCATCTGGGATCCACAGAGACGCACAGACAGCACCGCCTGAGGTCCAGCACACAAAGCCATGCAGACACACACACACCTATCACGCTTTTACTTGCGTTTCTTTTAATCTTTTCTTTCTGTTGTTCTTTTTTCCTCTGTCTCTCGCTCTTTCACTCATGCTGTTGCCTCGGGCCGACACACAACAACAGATGGACCAAACTGAAATACACGTACTTATGCACACACACAGACACACACATACAGAGCTGCAGGCCAGTCAGCTGTCCTCCTGCTGCTGCTTCAGTGAAGCTGAGTTGAAGTCTCATCCACTCAGTTGACACATCGGCTTCATTTGCAACTGTTTGAATGAGTTTAGCATTAATATTGAATAAAATGAGGAAGACAGTCTTTTAGCCACTTTAAAAAGTTTTTCACTGAAAAGAGTGGAAGTGAAATACAGACTCTCTTTCACCCTGCTGCGCATTGCATCGTCTTTACAATAGCACCACCTTTTATGTAAAACTCTGACAGAGACGGCAAAATGTTCAAAGACGAGATTTGAGGAAATGTGAACCAGATGAACCATGCAGAAATGTTTTAGCCATGAAAAGCATGTGGGGGTTGATAAAAACTGAAAAAAGCTGAAATACAAATTACATGTGTCACGTGTACTGATTGAACAGAAAAAAGGACTTTTAGTGTTGTTTCACAAATACAAATACATGAAAAGGAAAACAACAAGAAATGATCAGAAAGACTAATTAGTCACCAAACAACAAAGACATTCATGGGAGACAATTCTGTTTACAAGAGGTCGCTTATGAAACTATAACAACTACAATAGCCATAAAATACCTTTCCTGTTTTTCTGCTAATTGGCATCAACATGTTTTATAATTACATGATGCATTGTTGCTTACCCCAAATTTATGTGTTGAGTGCATGTAATAAAAGTCTGTAATACACTAAAAAGTTAGTAGCAATTCCTCCCACGTCTTCAGAGTTTTCTGGCATTTTTCAGCTTAATGATTATGCTTTGGGGCTGTAGCAGGCAGCTGCTTTCAGAAAATAATCCTCAAACACCAAATACACTCACTGGTCACTTAATTAGGTAAAACTATTCAACGGCATGTTAACACAACCAATTACATGGCAGCAGCTCAATGCATTTAGGCATGGAGACATGATGACGATGTGAATGGAGAAGAAAGAAAGAAATGACTTTGAACGTGGTATGGATGTTGGTGCCAGATGAGCTGGTCTGAGTTTTACACAAACTTCTGATCTACCTGGATTTTCACTCAAAACTATCTCAAAAGTTTTTTAGAGGATGGTATGAAAAAAGCGAAAATATCCAGTGAGTGGCTGATGTGAGAGGCCAGAGGAGAACGGCCAGAGTGGTTGGAGGAGACAGAAAGGCAGCGGTAACTCAAATAACCACTAATTACAACCATGGTATGTAGAAGAGCATCTCTGAATGCACAGCATGTCAAAGCAGCAACATATACACTCACAGGCCGCTCATTACGAACATCAAGCAGTTAAACATTATTTCCAAAGAGTTGTTGGAGCCAAACCCAAGAGAAAATGATAAAAAAAAAAAAAAAACGTCAACATTAAAAATGGTAGCTGAGTATCCTGTCTCACAGAAATATGCAGCTGTGCTGCACAATCCAATCACACCTTGTATCAAGTGGTTCCAGGCACAACAAACCCCTTTCCTCGCACATATTGTAGCTTAGTTTGGCATCTATCCAGCTGATGTCATCATGTCTGTGTGTGCTGATGTCAGCATATCAGTTGACTCTATATATGTGCCAAGTCTGAAGTAAATGAAAACAAAATTTATGTTTTTATAGAAATTTGAAATTTTGCCCATTATAAGTAAATGGGAGAAGAAAAAAAAATTAAAAATCATAAAAAATTGAACTTTGACCTGCTTTTCCCAAAATGTAATGACATCTATTCTGGTTCACTGGCAATCTATAAACCCAATTTGGTAGGAATTCAACCAATAGTTTTGCTGCTAGAGTGTTAACAAAGACACAAAAAACCAAACTGAACCGAAAACAATACCCCTTTCCTCCCCTTTGGGGGTCAGGGTAATAAACTTAAAGTTGCCCAAATTGACAACCTCTATACCGCTCATCAAAGTTAGGAGGTGGATCAGGCGAATGGTCAGTTTACAAAATCCCAGAGTTTGCCACCAGAGAGCACAGTTTGGATTCCAACTCATGCAGGTGTTTAGATGTAAGCAGTAGAAATGCTTTATTTAGGGTATTCAAAGGATAGTGAGTGGTTCATTTTAAATATTACTAAATATACTAGGAGCCATGTTGTAAAACTCTGGCATCGTTTCTTCAACCTAACAAAGTCATTTTAATTTGTAAACCTAAAGTTTAGAAGAAAAATATTCATTTGTCAGTACATGTGGACATGCAACACACACTGACCCTCTGCCTTTAACACATACAGGAACACCACGCACTGCAGACTGGGAGCAGTGGGCTGCCAGTCTGCAGTATGTGGCACTTAACCATCCCATTTGTCAGGTGCAAATGGGGTGGTTAAGTGCCTTGCTCAAGGGCACATCAGACAACAATTTCTCTGCCAGTCTGGGGAAACGAATCAGTGACCCTTTTGTCACAAGCTGCTTCTCCAGCCTTCTAGACTGTGACTGCTTTGTAAATACTGTTGTCATCAAAACAGATGGTGTTGATAGACATTTGGTGAATTTCAGTTTACTTTCAGGAGCAACATATTAGTGAATTGTTGCATATGAACGTCATTTCAGTTGGGGTTGTAACTGAATGTGCACTCTTATATTGTTATATGTTGATAAATATTCATAGCCAAAAATGCATTAATGCTACTTTGAAGAGGAAAACTAAATAAGATGCTTATAAATTATTTTAATTGACAAAAAAAAAGAAAAACAGTGAAACAGTGAAAGTGAAACTTAAAGGTGCTGTACAGACTTTTTTTATGATCTTGAAAAAGTATCATTTTTATATATATGCCTGATCATAGTCCGCAATTAAAAATGAGAGTATCAGCACCAAAATAGGTTATTTCCAAATGCTATTCGCAGCTTCCCTGGTCGGGTCGGACAGGACTGGACTGATTTATGACAGACTTACATCACTACAATGCCACACCAACTGGCAGAGTTCAGTGAGAAGTAAACTGAACGAGTGAGGAGTAAGATCTGTCCTTTTTCCTAAAGAAACAGATTTGTTGGATTTATTTAGTTGTGATGGTAGACACTGGAACTGGAGCTGGACTGGCAGAAAGAAAAAGAAAGATAAACAGGAGAGGGATAGATGATGGACTAAAACACTGGTAAACCTCTGCATTGAACCAATGATAGACCTAATGGAGTTAAAGGAATGAAAACAGAGCTGGAGTTGTCCCTCTTCCTTCTACACAGGTACAGAAT
>JAPQRP010000005.1:23287460-23313364 GCA_037367295.1 Apogon hyalosoma | reverse complement strand
TCCAAACTAAGGGCTTTGGAAGGTGAGACTGAAATGGTTCTGTATGGAGTTTAATGTTCATGTGGGGCCTGGATACTTAACTGCCCTTCAGGAACAAGACCGTTCTAACACTAGAATAGTGTGAAACAGAAGGCTGAAGCAGCTAGCTCTGAACTGCTAATGTAGAATGATGAAGATGTTGAATGACTGAAGTCATTTCTGACAATGCTTGAATACTTTGTGGAAAAACCAGAGCAAATGTATATTATTGGGACATCTTATAGCACCAGTCTGTGAATAAAGCTCCGGAGCTGTGGAGAAAAACAGCCATAGAAGCAGCAGTTGGACATCCAAATTAGGTTTCATTTTTACGCCAGTTACTAAACTATGCTACAAATGGACTTTGTGAAGTTTACTTGTTGTCTCGTTTCAACCGTCACTTTGCACCCTTCAAGTTGCTGTTTAAAAAATAAATGCAGAGTTGTAAAGAGGATCTGCTCTTCATTCATTAGCTTCAAAACAAACACACGGCTTTACCGGAGTTCTGCCCTTACGAAAGTAGAGCTAGTACTCATGGGAAGTGGAGTTTTTGTCCCTTAAAAACACCACCCATTCCAGCCGAAGGTGTCGCTGCAATCCACTTTAAACAAATTCTCTGTACAGCACCTATAAGACACTTTACTAATTCCTCTATGTCTCCCATTGTTGTGCACCTCATTTCCTTTTCCCTACCTTCAGAAAGTTTTATTTGAGGTGGCAGGACGTTTATTGCCTGCACCAGAACCTGGTTCGGATGACGCCCTGGTGTTTACTCTGCTGCTAGATTGACAAGTGTCGCTAAGTAGCGTATCAAACACGTGACATTCCTGCAAATGAATTGCATGCTGTGTGGACAAATGTTTGAGCATATTGGAGGGATTTTCCCCTTTTGAAGAAATGGATGCTTTGCAAGTGTTACAAGTGGCCCTGGTGTCATCTTTTCGGAGTGTTTCTGCCTCAACGCCATGTTGGCGACGTTCTGACCAAAACAATGCAGTGTGCGTGTGACGTCATCATGAATGCACAATGAAGGCGGAATCGATAAGCAAAATCGTCAAGCAGGCAGACAAACGATTCCAGGGAATCAAGCTACCGGGAACCGGTTGTTTTTGAGAACCGGTTCTCGATTCCCATCCCTAGTTGAAATATTTATAAATATACACACTTGTTTACCATTAATGATAATGATATGTAGTCCCCACTCGATTCAGAAAAACACTACTGCTTGGTTTTAGTCATTTTTATATACAAAACATGTGTATTTTTTGTTTATCACGGCTGCATTCCAATTATTCCATACTAAGAACAAACAGGCTAATTTGTTTTATCTCAGAAAAAATAAAACAGGAATTGTCTTGTTAAGATGGAGATTCATGGCTGTTTTTATACTATATCAAATGCACTTCTATTCATCTGTTATCTAACAAACACTGATGCCTTTTCTATGAGAAGCAGCTTCATTTAGTGCTTTTCTGTCTGCTTTTAAAAATGCTCCGTGAACATCCTTTCTGTTGGCTGTTTCTGGGCTGCCGGCACAAAGCAGACAGAAAATGAATGAAGATCTTATCACTATCAACTTCCAAAGTCTTTTAGCAACAATTTCTTTCCATGACCTCACCAGTAAAAGGTAATTTGGAGGTTGGTCTGTGGTTCAGAGGACAGGATGGATGAATGCTGGGTCTCTTTAGGACACAGCCTCTGTTTCAAAGCAGTTGGGGAAACAGCCAGAGGTGAGGAATTTATTTCCAGCAGTGAGCAAAGCAGAGCCAAAAACCATCCTGTGGACCTACGAGAGGAGTTTAAAGGGATTATTTCCAAAGAGCTGGAGGAGGACAGTCACAGATGAGACTCAGTGTCTCGGATCCCGAGGAGATACTGAGGTGAATTGATTTTAAAGAGCAGATCAGAGTGCCTCTTGTGAGGAGACAACATCAGTTTCTAGGTTAAGAAGCAGATCTGTGCTCCTCAAATACAAAGAACTTCATGTAATTGTTCTTCTGTGTGCTTTAAGTGCTTTTTCTTTACTAGCTGCAGTTCTCAGTTTGGTGCTGCTGGTAAACATCACAAGAACTGAAGGAGACTTTGTTGTGGATTTAGAAAATGTGTTAAAATATGACAAGTCTGCACTGTTTATTCCCTGTAGTAGAGCTAGTTTTAGTGATTTTCTGTCAAATAATATTTTGGCAGAAACCGTGCAAAATTTCTCCAGTAACAAAATCTATGCTGCAGAGTTTCCAGAATTATGGTTAGATTTCATATTTGGGATAGAGTCAGGACTATTTGTAAGCTTTAGATTAAAAAATTGAGTAAGTAACCAAAGCCAGAAAGCACCCTCAAAGCATCACCCTAACCAAACACTATGCTTCTGTCCAAACAAGACAGAAAAACTTTTTCATGCATTAATTTTCAATAGGTTAGATTACTGTAATGGTGTCTTCACAGGTCTAAACAAACAAAAACAATCAGGCAGCTGCAGCTGATCCAGAATGCTGCTGCCAGAGTCCTGACTAACACCAAGAAACTGGACCACATCACACCGGTCCTCAAATCACTACACTGGCTTCCTGTGAATCAAAGGATAGAGTTCCAAATCTTGCTCCTGGTCTACAAAGCACTGAATGGCCTTGGACCGAAATACATCCTAGACTTGTTAGTTCCCTATGAAGCATCCAGACCCCTAAGGTCATCAGGGACAGGCTTACTGTGTGTTCCCAAAATCAGAACCAAACAAAGTGAAGCAGCGTTCAGTTCTTCTGCTCCTCACCTGTGGAACAAACATCCTGAATACCTGAGGTCTGCTCAGACTGTCAGCTCATTTAAACCAGGCCTGTAAACATGATTGTTTACTGTCGTTTTCTCTTAAACTCTTAAATAATGTCTTTTAAATGAACTTTACAATCACATTTTATCACCAATGATTTTAATGTCTATTGTAATGTTAATATTTTTAATATAATCAACGTCTTTTATTTTAACTTTCTCTCATTTTAAATATATTTTTATGGCTCTGCTGTGATGCTTTAATATTTTATGTAAAGCGCTTTGAATTGTCCTGTACATGAAATGTGCTATACAAATAAACTTGCCTTGCCTCAAAACTAAAGGTTTACTCATTTTAATGTTCCTGTAGGGAAATCTGGTCTCTTTGTATTTTGCCCTTCCACATAAGTAGCTAGCATTACCATTAGCACATAGCACACATTAGGAGCAGTGAGCAGCCTTTGATTGCACTCAGGGATCAAATGCAAACCTTCATCACTACTGTGGTCAGGGGCACAAACAGAATTAGCCCATATGTACCGGTTTTTAATGGCAGGGGAAACAGGAAAAGCCAGAAAATATACATGTGGCACGGAGTGAACAGGTAATACAGGTGAGGCGGAAAGTGTTAACCACTATGCCACAACGCTGCCCATCACATTAGGTATATAATCCACTGGAAAAGGTGCAAATCTTATTTTTTCCTCCTTAAAAACTTAGCTGGTCAAAATTATACCTAGTTTGCTGTTTTGTTCAAAGTCTGTGTAAATCTATAGTTTACATTACACCTCAGTATTTAGCAAGGATACAGCCACAGTAAAATTATAAAAGGGAATGGGTTGAGTAAAAAAACAAGGATATGAGAGATCAAAGGCAGAAATCCAAACTTCAGAACTTAACATAAAGAAACACAAGGGGGAAACCAGGTTAGAGTCCAGAGTGTGGTACAGTATAATATGTGTGTGGGAGCGTCACTGCCATATGTGCTGTGGATGACTAATGATGGGAAGCAGGTACAACTGGCAGGTAACTGTGTTTATGGTAGGGAAATCAAAAAAAAAAAAACTTGCATTTTATCTAAGAGCTGCTTTGTTGCAGTTTTGCACGCTGTCTTTGTGTGAAGTTAAAAGAGATCTGAGTCTGCAGGCTTGTGGAGAAGACTTTTATATTGAGAAATCCCATCTCTACTGTGTCCCATGGGACCTAACATTGTAAAATTAACCGGTCAATGATGAGAGACAATAATAAATAATGTTTTGATCCTGCATAAATTGTGTCACTATTTACACATGTTAGTACCAGTCAAAAGTTTGGGCTCACCTTTTCATTTAAATGGCATGAGATGGACTGCAGATGGTCAGCAAGCACTCAGCATCACCAGGATCCTTCAAGACTGTTGGAAAACATTTCAGGTGACTACTACATGAAGTTCATCCAGAGAATGCCAAGAATGTGCAAAGCGGTAATAAAAGCAAAATGTATCTATTATGAAGAATCTAAAATATAAAACATGCTTTGAGTTATGTGACACTTTTTTTTAACTACATAATTCCATTTGTGTTCATTCATAGTTTTGATGCCTCAGTTAGAATCTACAATGTAAATAGCCATGAAAATAAAGAAAAACCAGGTGAGTCCAAACTACTGACTGGCATAGGTGTTTTTAGCCCATTTTTGTTCCATGTGGTTCAGTCAAACTGTTTGAACTGGACTGAGAGAAGCTGCTTTTATCATGTGCATGTGTTAAAGGCTCATATTGATGTATCCCCACTTTTATTAGTCTTTGGTTCATTTATTTGTGTACTTGGACCCCAATCGTTCATACAGTTTGAATTTGAACCCTCCAGGTGCTGCAAAGCTATCTTTATATTCATTTGGGCAAACATTTCTACAACCCGTTTGAATTCCTGCTTAATTTGTTACATTTTATAATTAGTTACGGCACGACATTTGCACATGTAAGGTCAAGACTTATATGGAAAATATGTCCAAACTTCGAGCCGATTATCTAAAATGTTCAGTTGTTGGCTGAATGGAACAGAGCAACACAACCAACAACCTGGAGGGGGTGGAGCATGAAGTGGCAGAGAGAGGGGAGCAGAGAGACACTTAACATATACACTGGTCTACAATTTTTTAGAAATTATTTGCCTTAGAGATTAAATGTGCTAAATGTTATGTATTTTAATCAGATTAATTGAAAACAAATGACCAAAGTGCTGGTTTGCTGATGTTTTGAAGGTATATGATAAGGTGTTATTCTACATATATATTGGTTTATGTACATTTATCCAACAGATTTATACATTTTCCAATAGATAGAACCTGTAAAGTGAATGTATTGTCATGTACAGACAGTGTTTTGAAGTAGATTTGGTAGCTCTGAGACTAATATTCCTTCTCACATATATACATATGTTGAGGAGCTGCTGTATCAAAATGGAGGATTGTCTTCCTCCAGAAATTAGGGTTAGGGTATATTTGTTTTATGATTCCAATCCATTCCTCTTTTAATGTGGCTCAGCATTTAAATAACTTTTATCAGATTTGATGGTTCAGTCACAGAGTTTCCCCTACCCAAAAAATGTTATGCTTTTCTTTCACAAATGTGGGAATGATGGTCTGAAATTGCATTAAAATGTATAAAACAGTGAAATTTCTCTTGCCTGGCCAGCCAGCACTCTGGGTGCTCAGCACCTCTAAACCTCTGATCCTAGAATCGCCCTTGCTGACTGGTAGTGTACATTCACACATGCGGCTTTTTTTGTTATGCTTTTCTATTTAAAATATAATTTTATGAGCCCAGGAAGTTACTTGTCATTCTTTATCATGCCTTGTGGTAATGAATGTAAAGTAGCATCTAGTTTGTGTGAAACAGCCTAGTGGACTGTGTCTCTCGTTGCACTCGATATGGTATATATCACCAAAACCAAAATGGACATTACCTTGGCATTTAACCTCGTTCTTTGGCAGGGACGTGAAAAAAAGAAATGAAAATCACTGCAAGTCTGGTTATATTGAACATGCTGAGAAATCTTCAAAAACTCAGAACAGATCTTGGAGAGACAGGTACAGTAACATCATCTCCTTAACTTCTGTATGTGTAGTCTTTTTATTTGAGTATTTTCAGTCTTGAACTCAGTTTTACAACAAACTGTGGCTTTCTTGACATATATGACAAATATAATATGTGTAAATTATGCTATAATTCAAGCAGCATTCCCAAATTACTTTCCTCTTTTCACTGACTGAAATATATTTTGTTTTTCTGAAATATGCACAACCAGGAGTAGGACTTCAGCTCTCTAAAGAGGCAGCATTAACAGATCCTCATCGGCCATAGTACAGTGGATGGGTTACCATAAATGTAAAAGGATGATAGGAAATGTGCATTTGTGAGATGTAAACATACGACCACTATCATTGGAGTCAGAATGGTTTCTCAATGTGCAGCAGCTATAAAACAAATCCAGTTATCTAACTTTACATAATTAACAGTGTTATAATTGTCCTATTAATGAAGAACCCGACAGCTGAAGAGCTTGTTTTTATTGGTCGCAGTTTGTACCTGTCCTCTGCTAAGATGTAGGCGATTTTTGGCAACAACTCATGCTTTGGTTTGTTGGAAGAGATTCCCATCTTGGTTTTATATGTATGGGTTTCTTTCATTGATGAGAATGGATGGAGCAGGATGAGATGGAGGCAGGAGCAGAACTGGCGTCTCCATCATGACAGTAAACTAGATTAACATCTGTTTTGTTCGGGCCGCAGACAAATTGGATTGGGATCAGAACTTTTAATGTAGACAGTCTGCATTGTTAGTTAGTGTTTTGAGATCACCAACTCATCTGCATGTGTTGCTGTGGTAACTATGTAGGTGTTGGTGTTCCCTCTAGCATCGCTTGTTCAGAAACCTACCAACAAAATGCAAGCAGACAGTTTATTTCACTGTTTGTGCCCTTTTTTGAACAAACACCCCTTAACAGCATCATGAACCTCCTGACCCCCCCCCCAAAAAAAAAAAAAAACAAAAAAAAAAAAAAGCAACACCTGGGGGCACTTATACTACTTAGGTAACACCCGTCATTGTCTTCTCATTATCCTCCTTGTTCATCCATCCCCCCTCTGAAACAAGTTGTGGAGTGGGAGGGGTTATGCTGCATGGGTAGCCCCCCGGGGGCAGCACTAACAATACTCTGGATTTGATGCTGTCATTTGTTACATTACAACTGATGCAAAGGTTCTTGGAAGTCTGGTTTGAGTCCACAGACCAACCAGACTGGCAAAATGTTATATTTTAAACCACGTCAAAATAATCTAGATCATAATACTGGAAGGTCTCAGAGCATCTGTGTGTGTATCTGCACAGTTCTGAGAAACTGAGATGTTTTTAACTGGCCAATTTGGTAGCTACAGTTGAGGAATAGTCCCATCTCCACATTAAATATCTCAACAAGTTGATAGGACCAATATTTTGGGATATTAGTAATTTTGGAATACAATAACCTTACACTCACGTTGCATTGCCCGTGACAGTTGACTGGAAGCGCAGTACCATGCTGCATGATGGAAATTAAGTTAAAAACAGGAATGACGCATTTACTAATTTCAGTCCCTAGATATTAATATTACCCATGGTTCTCCACGGGTCAATGCACTAGTAATATAATATTAATAGTAATAGCAGGCACAATTGTAGCAGTATTACATCATAGGGTCATAGCTGCTCAAGATCATTTTGTGTTGAAAAAATCAGCAGATCAATCCTCAGATGAGTTATGAAGTTTTTAGGACTATAATGATGATCTACAAAATCCAACAATCCTGGCAGGATTGGTGCATATTTTTCCTCGCATGGAGGATGAGCCAAGCATTTAATAGTATTGTAGTATTTAATCCTAAATGCTGAATAATAGGTTCCCTTTACATGCCTTGTAAATCAGAATATCAGGGAGCATTAATGCTGCAAAGGCTTGTCATTTAGTTTCTTTTGTACTTTTAGAGAACACTTTTTTTTTTTTTTTTTACATTTTAATCTTAATACAAACAAGAATTTGAAAACACCAATGGACATGATTGCTTGCACATGATGCAAGTGTTTTTTCCCCAGTCTTTACTTATGATTCTTATAAATTGTTGTGTGTATTGTTACTGAGCTATGTTTTCAACTTCGTACAAAACGCTGTCTTTGAGGGAAAACGATAGATAAAAGCTAGCATTGATCATTGTATTGATGCTGGGGAAGACACACAGATGGGTTTCCTGTAGCTTTTTGTCAGTTTCTCTGTTTATCGAGCTGTTGATTCCCAAAGCACACAACCTGAACAACCTCAAATATTACACATACTTTATCTATTCTGTGTGTTTTTAGCTATTAGTGTCAGTTCAACACAAGAAGAGACCTCATTATGCAACACACACACACACACGCGCACACACGCACACACACACACACACACACACTTCTATACACACTGACTTTATCTTTAAAAGCAGCAATTAGAGACATTTAATCACAGCACTGTCTGGATGAGTTACACTCAGTTTCAGAGTTAATGTGATTCAGCCTGAGTTTGTTAACTAACCACACAGAGCTGCAGCCTCTACTCTGAAATGTCTACATTGTTAGATGTCTTAAAGAACATCATTCACTGATATGTTTATTTAATTTCAATGAAAAGCTGCATAGACTCAAACTTATCAATCAGCTTATAAAATCTTAGCTGTTATGATTAGTTATTCCAGGGAAAAAAATTAATTAAAAATAATACATATATGCAAAACAATAGCTAGTTTCAGCCTCTCAAATTATGTTTTTCTTTTTAATTTCTCAAAGGAATCAACATTGTTTTGCATGTTTTTTGTTATTATACATTAGCCTGAGAAATTGAACAATATTTTTTGTGTCCCAGTGGTTGAACAGGGATTATTTTTATGTTTTTCAAAGACACTAGGTAATTTTAAGGGGAAGAGTGTGAAAAATACAGAGTGACAGTTACAGGTCCCCCATACTTTGAAATTTTCTTAAACAGATTCAAGATGCAATATACAAGATTTCATGGATACACGCAAACGGAATCAACAAGGCTTTAACATAAGGTGACTCACAAAACAACAAAAACAGAAACAGAATCCACACAGTGGAGACAGTTAAACCTAACACACACACTCTTACACATTGAGCTGCTGTGGCAGGGATGGAAAAGTACTGCAAAATGGATAGATTTAATAAAAAAAACAAAGTAAAAGCACAAAGCACATGGGGAGGTAATATGACCTAGAATACTTTGGACATTAAATATACATATTTGAAGAACCCCACATCTTCTAAACCTGATGATCAAATGCATGTGCACACATAGAAACACACAGTTGTGTGATTTTTTTAATGTACTGCAGGTCCATCAGAAAGCATAGTCTTAACTTAATCTTACTATGCTAAAAAACACATTCTTGATATTATCCTTATTTAAATTCAAAGAAAAATTGAAAGTGCCAGGTAATTAACTTTCCAAGTAATTATTCTTCCCCTATGACAGATTTTTCTGAGCTGATGTGTCAATCTATATTTTTAACATGTGTAACCATGATGTCACAGCAGAGATAATCTGCTTTTAAAACTGTAAACCCATGGATGAGGCTTTACCAATTGGGTATTCAATGGCTAAACTAAACTAAATACACAATGTCACAACATTATTGTCACTTTTTTCAATTTTAATTGTGAATACACAATAAAATAGGATTTTGAAATGTGGCAACTTTTAGAGAGAGACCAAAATCCTGCAGTGAGGCTTTCAGAGGGTCTCAGCTATCAGTCAACTACTCTCTGACTCTTATATTTAGCATCCAAGAAATGGGTAAAAACAAGGAAAATGATACACAGCTCATCTGTAGTACTATTAGTAGGTATATAAGATGAATGTGATTCACCAAATAGTTCAATCAATAACTGGACAGTTTTAGATTTCAGAGAGGATTATCCAAGAGAAAGCGGCAACTATTTAAAGTTTATCAGCAATGACATCTTAGTAACGCAACCATGATTCAGACACAACACAGCACAACCACACAGACAAATGTCAAAAGATAAAAGTCACTGAGAGAGCTGAACATAAAAATATTAATAATATACAAAGATTTGCAGTGAGATTTGCAGATTTTCCTATTAGTATTGATAGATTTTTTTTTTTTGAGGCAGCAGAGAAAACTGTCTGTTGTTCTCTCTGTGCGACTGTGTATGTCATCTGGACAGGCAGTGCAGTGATTAAATGTCTCTAATTGGTGCTTTTAAAGACAAAGAGAAGACAGGGTGCAAAGCTGAAGCAGCTATTTTAGTGTCACTTCAAGACGAGGAGAGAGCTAGTTATGTAAGTCATATACACACTGCAGGGGTTCACATACACAACAAACGTTTGTGCGCAGTGTAGTTATCTTAAGTTGTGTGTGTGTGTGTGTGTGTGTGTGATGGTCACCTGCTGTCAATGTCAAAGACAAGCGTCTGAAAAATGACAAATGTAAGGCAAAGTGAACAAATGAGCCAAACTCAGGAGAGAGAAATTTTCCAGAAGATGTTCTGCAAGCAGCAAGGTCATCAGTTCACATGAGAAAACTCTAATCGATTGAAGTATCGACTAATGGTTTGAGTGTTTCCTTCTGTCTCAGCTGTAATGAGGTTTCATGGGGTTTAAAACTTTTTAAATCACTTTAGTGGATGTCTCATCAGCTGTGAAGTGGTTTGGGTTTCAACATCTTAAACACACAGTGAGCTGGGAGACAACTTGTGGATTATGGAGCACAAAAACAAAGACAGAATGTGTCTTTGTAACATTAAACACATATTAAAGGGTGATTTCAGCCCATTTTAAGGAGGCGGTCTAAGCCACATACCAGTGTCATTATTGATGCAGCCTCATTCATCATCTGGAAGAAAATAAATATTGGTTTAGTGTACATCTGGAATATTTTCTTATTCATTTTTGTCAAACAAACCTGATGGCTGTGAATCAAGTGATATAAATGCTTCAGTTCCCTGTAGGAAAGGGCTTTGAAAATATTCTAATACTCTACCCTGTCCACTGGTATGGAAACACACACTGTTTTGCTCCTGTCTCCGGCCACAGTGCTTCGTTAGCTTCCACACTGGTGCTCCTGTGTGCATCTCCAAAACAGACCTGTGCTTACCTTGATCAACTGTAAGTAATACACTGACTGTGGACAAGTACATCATACAACCTGTTTGCTAAAAGAGCAGTCCAGTTTCATGTTAATAAAGTGAATATTTCTGGCAGCAGGGCAGTATAAAGTGTATGATGAAGGAACATGTGTTTTGATAGTTTTTGGATCACAGTGTAGCTCTATGTCATAGACAGCTGTGATTCATTGGTGGTTTTGTTAGTCCTGTGTGTGTTCTGATATGTGACTTCTTCCTGGTGTTGATAGTTTGGAAAATCAATACCACGTACAACATATATCTGTTTACCATTCACTGACCTGCAATACTGGCTTGAAAATCTGGTTTGAAGAATTCAAATGTTGATATGGTTTGAGGGTAAAGTTGTTTGATGTTAACTATATCAGCAAATCACAGAACTCACGGAAGACAGATGGCAGTTCCTTTGACTGATATTTGAGTTTTACTTTTGCATAATTGGATAAAGTGATATTACATATGCTCCCTTCAGACTAGACATTCACTTAAATCTGTCCATGTGTAAAACTTGGACTCAGAAAACTGGAGGTGCATCCACTGGAGTCGAACTGGCAGCTCAATCACAACTCTGCAGGCCCGCAGATTGGTTACCATGACAACGAGAGTCATACCTGTAGGCCGGGGTGTGTTTGTGTATGCTTTTAGGTGTGTGCACTGGCAGGTTGGTTGGTTGGTTGCCAACATGTTGACTCAAACTCTCCTTGGCAACAGAACCAAGGTCATCTCACACACACACACACACACACACATACACATGCACACACACACACACACACACACACACACGCTTTCATTTCTCATTATCTTTATGAGGACATGCACATATGTAATATATCCAATAATCCAATAATCGTTACTCTAAAGTTAACCATCACACTCAGTTTTTAACACTCACACATTTTAAGCTGTGAGGTGACAACAGTTAAATGTTCTACCAAACACAGAATAATACAACCATTTGTCCACACAATTATGCAAACACACGCACACTATTTCTGTCATGTTTTTCTCTCAGCTATGGTTTGCCTCCATTATTTTCTAGAACACACCCCCTCTTTGTCTGTATATAGAACAGGCCCACACATACACATACATACACACACACATATACAGATATTCCAGTGTAGAGTTCGCTGGCCTCTCACCGACTCAGTGACCTAGCATCTGTTACCATGGTAACGTCTCTCCCACTCTCACCATCTCTGCATCCATCTGCTCCCCCTCTCTCTGAAATTCAAATGTTCTTTATTGGCACAAAGAGAGGAGAAACCTACTGTGTGTTTCCACAACAGCACAGTTACACTTCAGTGCCCTGAACTGTGTTGGGTTGAAGCGCTGAACAATATTAGTGAGTGTTTACAGACAAAAGGGCATAGTTTACGGAAATGTACAGAAAAAAAACAACAACTTTGACCTCAACGCCAAAAAACATCAATACTGGTCAATAGTTTAGGGCTAAGGTAAAAATGACCAGTGCTGATGTGTGTAACCTCACAGTGTTGGTGTGAATAAATTCTCTAAACGGTTAGTTGACATTATATAGGCCCCAGCTCCTCAGTGGGAGGAGGTCATGGTGGATGTGGACTTGTGGATTTCCCACATCAAACTGAAAATAAATGGGACTTTTAAGAATGAGCTTTTCCTGCTAAAGGCATTTAACCTCAGATTCATGTTGTGATCTTTTGTATTTGCTCTGGATTTACACAAAGGGACCAATTAAGCTTCATTTTCTTGTGACCTCACAGTTACTGATGTAATTCAGCCAAGAAGATAGCACACATGAATCCAATTTTCCCAAAATATTTAAAATTATATTGATTTATGCATTTCTTTTTTTTTTTTTGTTTGTTTGTTTTTCAGAGCATAGCAGGAAAATATTAGTATAATTTTCCACAGCAATGATGATAAGCTTTTGTTATTTAACATGTCTTTTATTTAAACCCAGACATGTTTGGTTTCCTCTCGGATTCAGTACGACAAAGAAAGGCAGCAAATTCTAGTCATTCACAACTGGCAACCTGTCAATTTTTGCATACCAACATTAGAAATGACTCATGGGGACCTTTTTGAGTATTGCAGCTGTTGTAATGGGGGAAGGGAATAAAATACACATTACAGGAGGTCCATAGGATACTTTTTTTTGGCTTTATCATATACAGTAAGAAATAATTTTACCTCCTCAGGTCTGTAAAAGTACCTCGATATGAGCACTGATATGAAACCATCTAAGGAGGAATTTCTACTCTTTATTCAAATGTGTCAGTTCCTTTTTTTTATGGATGATGTTAATGCTCAGTGTCTGGAAACCACTCAAACAGCAGATAAAAGCTTTTAATTCTAGAGTCATTAGATTAAAATGACAGCTAAATGAGTCCTATTCACTTTGAGGATTATAAGGTTCATCTTTCTATCCCTTTATCAGAAACACTAGGAGTCCCAGTGACTGTGTATGTGCTTCTGCTCTGAATCACAAAACGTCTCTGGGTGTGTTACCGTGTGGTTGGTCATTAACTTCCTCCTCCATGGCTAAATGGACAAATTAGGACATGTGTCAATGGCCAAATTAGGACGTGTCAGAGCTGTTGTAGTTTCCACAGTGACACATGGCCTTGAAAATGTGTCCTGAGTCAAGAAAGACAAGAGCAGAGAAGGGAAATTAATCAACTCATTTAAAGTTAGGATGAATGAAGAATGATTGCATTGGACCATCCATGTTGAAAGAATTGAAATACATCAGTTTAAAGTCCCACAAAAAAATAAAATGAAATAAAATAAAATATGGATTTTGCTGGTGTCCTTGGTTCTGTATGACTCTCTTTACGCTCTTTATTTATTTTATTCTGCTTTTATATCTGTTAAAACACAAACATACACACATCCAGATTCCCTCATGTGTCAGACTCTTCCTCGTGGGATGGACTCAATTGTTTTTTGTCTCTAAAGGAAGTGAGTTCCACACATAGTGCTCATTATGTGCATGGTTTTATTTAACACAGAAAATATGTCAGAAGGAACGATATATATGTTCAGGAATAACTCAAAACTGCACCACCTTATATCCTACATCCAAAAAAAGCCAGTTTGTTGTATGAGTATATCAAGATGTTGGTACTGTATATGTCTGATAGTTATCGTGTGAGTCAGACAGGGAGATGGAGAAGTGTTACATAAATGTAGTGTAATATTTAGTGTTTTGTTTAAATGTTGCTCTTGATCTCAGTTGGAAACATCTACAACACATGCAGTATATTAATGTGCTCCTACTGGATTGGATTTATAAAACATGTAGTGAGGCGTGATGCCACTCATTAGCTTACATTGGAGTCCATTTAAATTACAGATAGCAAAGCCTACCATTAGCTCTAACATCATTTTGATAGAGCAGTAATTTATCAATCATATGATACGTTAGTCTACGAGTCAGGCATTAGTGTCACAAAAAACATTCAGAAATCACAGTGAAGGTGATTATTTACTCATTCTATTCCCAGGCTTTTTTTTTTTTTACTCCGGTCTTTCTCTTTTACTTAAATTTTATTCATCTATTTATTTATGTGTCTGCACGCTGAGGTTGTGGGTTCTTCCAGGAGAATTTGATGGTCAGCAGTGATCAGTAGGTGGTATGTTTACATTTTTTGATGTGCTATCTCAAAGATTTTCAGGGTAAGTTAACATAGAAATTTACCGTGATAAGACAGAAACAACCTTGTGATAACGTATCCACATATCCCCTCACTAACCCTTTAATCCTGATACCCTTATCTGAGTACAGCTGCATTCCAGCTCTGTTTGCTCCAAGTCCACTTTAACCTACTACCAAGTCGTCTGTAGAGTGTCATTCCTGAATTTCCAGTGATTCGTGTTGTGTCCTGAACTGTGTGCATCTATGAGATAAGTCAGTGTGAACACTAAAAAAAATAATTGATGTCAACTGAGAAGTTAGTCTCAGATAATAAAATGTAAAAAAGATTGGAGAATGTCTACTACTAATGAGATGCTCAAAATTAAGCAAATAGGAATACCAGGAAATCTAGAGAAAATTAGTGATTTATTTTTTCTGGAAAAATAATCATTGTAAATGTATACCCAAACATCTTTAATGAAACAACACTGCTGAGGGAACATGATGAAGACTCTTTCCCTGATATCTTTGATCTGATATGCTAAATTACTTGTGGTTATACATTGGAAAGTTGTCCATAAAGCTAAATCTAGATACTGATGGGAAATTTGGACAATTGGGGTCAGAAATTTTGGCACATTTAAGAGTTGGAATCAATGTACACTGCCAGGCGTCAGGACAACAAAGTCCACCATCTACTTGCATAGGTTACAGTAAGGTCTGAGGTCTGTGAGTTTAGGTATGAATCTGGAAGGAATTACGATGTTTCATGCTGGACTGCACAGGGATGGCTGAGGGTGGTGTAGATTTCTGGGTATAGCATCACTGGTGGATCTATTGTGCTCATAATTATCAAATTAGAGTTGGTCCTTCATACACCTACCTGTGTATTTGCTTATAATGATGTGAGGGAAATGGAGAGCCATCCTTGGTCCTATTAATGCATTTAAATCATTCAGATAAAATGCAGTTTCTCAACTTTTTCAGTGGCAACACTGATTCGCCCACAAAACCCATGTAGTCTGACACATCATAGTGGTTGCAGGACCACTGGAAAACTCATTAAACTCATTTTAGTTCAGGGGCTATACACTCCAATTTGGTTCTCAAGGTAGCTCGACCAGTAAAATAATAATATTATATCCTAGAAATAATACCCTTGACTCAATATTTTCAGTGTAATTTTTGCACTTGGCAAATTCTTCTAGAATGGACCCTTCGGTGAACCTGTTTTGGTATATTTGACATCTCTGTAGACGCTCATGTTTCTGTACAGTGGTTAAACACTGATAAATAGCTTAGGGATGGTTAGCTTAGATGTGGATAAAAAATACTATGATTGCCACAAAACTAGGGATCAACCGATAATCGACCGAGCCGATTGAAATGAAAGTGAAACTTAATGCTCATTTACCTTTTCCCTACCTCCTGAATTTGTTTGTCAGCCTAACTTAAAACAAAGACAAGTGAGAGATAAAATACCATTTCAGTTATATTGCAATTTTGGAAAACCTTATTTACTGTAGAAAACTTTTGGGAGCTATTTATTTGTTGAATTTTTCTTTTAACTTTATAAGACATGCTGCTAAGCCTGGGAGCTCCCTGCACTTTTTGTTAGAAGTTTTAAACAAATATGTCTATTGTCTAAGATTAAAAAAACCTTTAACATGTTGCAAATCTGAAAAGCTTTTTAATGAACCTATGCAGCATAAAGGCATTTAAAGTGTAAACAAAGTTAAGTGTTGGAGTTCATATTATTCAAAAAAACATATCGGTTGATCCCAACACAAAACTAGTTCTAGGTCTTTGAGGGTTTAAAAAAAAAAAAAAAAAAAAAAAAAGAACAGATTATTTCAAATATGAGGGGGAAACACACAAGGAAAGAAAAAGTCTGAAAGTTTTTGTAAGCACCAGCCGGCTATGTGAGACACAGTCTGAAGACCTCTGCATCAGCCTAAGTAATGAACAGACCACTTATCATGCCACCGGTGGATTCTTCCTCAGGGAGAGTGGGTTTACTCTCAGGATGGGCATAATAGTTATTTAGCTCATCCCTTTAAAAATGCTACATGTGTAGTCCCCTCCACTTGCTTTGAGAATTGTTTTTTAAGTTGTGTCTGTATCTGTAGATAAGCATCTCCCATCAGCCACTTCTCTACAAGGCAGATGATGCAGCAGTTCTGTGTCTCGTTGGAGGGAGAGCACAGCTTGTTGTCTGTATATTGGCTGCTAATGTACAGCAAATTACACAGTGGTTACCATGCTACCTAACACTGACGATACGAGCAGCTGTGTCAGCATGTCTGTGGCCGTTGTTATCCAGCATCATCTGTTGGATACATAGGCTGTAGCTGGCTGCTAAATATGCTAGAACAGCACTTATAAACTGCAAAATAAACAAAATATGTGTTACATTCATACATTCATGATATACATTTTTTTTGTAATAAAATAAGAAATGAAACAGAATTAGAATACTTTATTAACCCGGAGGGAAAGTATTGAAAACAAACCCAATCAAAGGGCTATGTCAGTGCTTCTTTGAAATTTGTGCTGGAATCTGTGTTGTGCTGGGTTATTAGATTAGCCTTTTTAAGATAACAGTTGCTGGTGTTGAACAGTGTTACTACTGTATGGAAAAGAAAAGAATGAACGACCTTGGTAGTGGGCATGCAGAAAATGTGATCCTCTACCTGGAAATCAGTGCACAAGCTGTTCATCCTGGATGTAAACAGTGGTGTTTAACTTTGAAATGGAGTTACCTAACATCAACAAATGGCTCCATATGTGATTTGTTTGACTTCTTGTGCGTCCATCCAGGTTACAGTTTGGGGCCTATTATAATCTGTGTTCTTCATCTGGAATTGATTGTTTCCTTCCAATTTGGATCATATTTTTCTTCCAATTTGGATTTACAAATTTTTCCTTTTTCCCTTTGAGGACTTCAAAGCAAGACAACAATTGGAATGATTTAAAATGGATTTGAAAAACTGAACTGTTTATTGAGGGACAACATCAAAGTTACAGAGATTAAGGGAAGTGATGGGAGGATGATTATTAGAAATCAGGATTTAGAATCTTAGAAATAGAAATCAATTTAATGATTGATTTTGACATTGATTAATGATTATCGCACATGTTTTGCTTTGCCAAATTGCCAACAATAAATTTACAAATGTAATTTTCCTTTTCTGTGATTTATTCCCCTTTGGGTAGTCTGTAACTGTTAAAAGTTAGGTTAATGTGCGCATAACATCAACGGTTCTTATAGTTAGCTTAGCCTTGTTCCACCTACTAAAATTAATATATCTTTAGGTTCTACAATCCTGGCCATTAAAGATTTTTCCTGACACATAACAAGAGCCTTAAATCTACTAGAAGCAGCTGTCAAAGCCAACTGGACTGGTTTCTCTTGGAAGTGAGTGGTGCAAGGGTTAGGCAGGACAGAAGTTGGAAATAAGAGGTGGTGAGAAGTCAGGCGAGTGCTTCAAAATTATTCAGTTTAAGTAATATCTTTATATGTTTAAATAGTTTGGTAAGATCCCCTATTGATATAGAGATTAGGACCCTTTTGAGATGGAGAGCTGAGCTGAAATACTGAGGGTTTTACAACACTTAAACAAATCCACAGGTTCCAACTTAATTTGAACTTTATTTTTCATATTTCTGATCTTAGATATAAAAAAAACATCATCAAAAAATTAACTTCATTTGAGATGTCCATATTAGAGTGACTACATGGTCAGGAGAAATGATACTTAATAGGATTTATTCTGGACATAAAATGTTTTATTCTACAAATTTCAAACGAAAAATTCTGGGGGATGATAATTTTATAATGTTCTAAAGTTATTACAAATGTTCAATGTGTGCAAGAATAAGAAGAGAATCACTGAGGCTCTGGAGAATGTTACACACCACATGCTGCAGCGACTGTGGCAGGAACTCCACTACTGACTGGATGTGTGCCAAGTCACAAACGGCTCACACATTGAACATTTGGAATAACTTTGGAACATTATAAAATTATCCCCCCAAATTTTTTTGTTTGAAATTTGTAGAATAAAACATTTTATGCCCAAAATAAATCCTATTAAGTATAATTTCTCCTGACCATGTAGTCACTCTGACATGAACATCTCAAATGATGTAAATTTTTCTGGGACACCCTGTACTCTATATTCAGCATCAGTCACATTCTCAGGAAAGTGTTTGGAGCAGAACCTGTTCTCTCAAGAATAGTAAAAATAATTTAAAGTAATGACAATAATAACATTTTTTTTCTTTGAATTGAAACAATAATAATATTAATAATAGTGTGTGGTCTTTCCTGAGGCGTGTATTCAGGCTATGCTGGCAGAGCTCAGTTAACATTCCCACATTCTTCTTCAAATGTGTTTGTTAATGACAGAACTGGTTCAGCCTGCAGCTACATACACACCACTGGACAGCACTTCATCTGAGCACTGACATCCTCATAATGAGCCTGATCATTAGCCTGAAGGCTAGTTAGACAAAGGAGGATTAACTATATAAGTGGATTAAATCACATTTAATCTTGTAATTGTACAGCAATGATGACATCTTTTTCGGGTCCAACCTGGATGTTACATTTCATCCAGCACATCTATACTATAGGGTTCTTTTGAGAAAGTAGAAGTGACTGTAGATAACTGATAAATGAATTTTATCATTTTACTGAGGTAAAAAACTACAAACATCAGCACCAAATGTGTACATGCTTACTCTACTCTACTTGAGTGCGCTACTGGTTGTCGTCATGGAGACAATATGATGGAAAAACTGCTCTAGGATACGCCAACACTAATGACAACAGTGCGCTGGAATGACCCAGACACAAGGAAATGTAACGTTGGAGTTTAGTCATAGAAGGTATTACATGACTCCTCCTGGTGACTGGCCCCAAATCATCCCCTAGTTCATCTAGAAGTTCTAAAATGGTATTACTGGACAGCAGCGCCAGATTTATTTTAGAGGTGGGGGGCTGTGGGGGTTGTTGGATTGAATGACTGTCAGGTGCACATAATTGTGCCGCACTGTAGCCTAATGTCGATGTGTAGTTTTGATCACAATAATCAGATCAAGTTGAAAAGTCTCAATTATTTTTTTCTTCCATCATTCCAAAAATGTTTGCACGAGGGTGAAAAGTGCGTTCTCTGTGTCTTGTTTCATCGTTTTGATGTCTCCTTTTTGGACAATAACCACTCCCATGTGTGTGCAATTACACATCCAAACCATTTGCCCCTCCCTTTGAGACGTGTTAAATACAGATGCAGTTTCTATGAACAAAATTGCTCTTGGGTTTGATAAATCACTTTGCGTTTGCAAAATCAATATATTTACATTTTCTCCTCCGAGCACACGCACAATTGCGTGTAAACGCCCCACATGGCATATTCATTGCAGCTAACTAACTGGATGCAGATGCACTATTTAGCACCTTTGAAAGACGCGACCTTTAGTGCACACTGTTAGTAAATCAGTTTGTACATTTTTTTGTGTTGAGTTTCCACTCACTTTTACATGCAAACCTTTGGAAGATCCCCCTAATTGTCTTATTTAAAGCACTTTATGCAGAATATAAAAATATATTATGATGAAAACAAACCACTTAGAAAAATTTAAATACACATCTAAATAGAATTTAAAAAATAAAGCACTACAGAGGTCACCACCATCAAATTCAATTTGATTAAAATAATGAGAATCAGTATGTGATGTTTTACTGTATTTGTACACATTTGCCTAGAAGAACCCAAAACACAGAAGACACACAAATCAAATCTGATGAAGACTAATTTTACATGACTACTTTTTTCTTATGCAAAACTCTGTTTGTCAGAAAGAAAACAGTTTAGCCAAAGAGCTACACAACCTTTATAAGGAGAACAAGAAAATGAACAAGAATTGTAAATTGTAAAGTGCATCAGATAATAAAGCTTTAATATGACCAAGGGGCATGAATGAATGTACCTTCAGGGCAGGTGCATTAACCTTGGTGTGCACCAAGGTTAGTGGTGGAAATGAAGTTTAGTGGTGAGAAGTTTACATGCACTCACTAGGGACATGAAAGTCATGGGATTATTGAGCTTTCAATGATGTCTTTGAACTATGCTTTTTCTAGGGCAGAATGGTTGTACAATATGAATCTTTAATAGCAAGAAACACAGAAATTTGGCACACAAGTTAAGATTTATTTTGGGTCGTCTGAAATTAACCTGTGGTCAAAGTAATGCATACTTGAGGTGAAATTATAAATGTACCCACTCAGATTATTAAATCAGTGATGCTGAAAGTTGTAGAATGTCTTTGGAGTTGCAAAGGCTTCTTAACTTCCTGTTAGTGATGGTGAGTTATTGCTTCTCAGTGCCAATATAAACAGCACTCATTTTAACCAACACATTTCGCAATGGGTGCAAAACATAAGGAGCTCAGTGCAGATCTGGAAACAAGGATCATACAGATACACAAGTTAGGAATGTCTGCAGAAGTGACTGGAGAGTCATCTGTTGAAACAATAATAAGTGCAAGTTATTGAGGGCAGATTCCACTTTACAAGAATCAAATCAAATCAAATTTTATTTATATAGCACCAAATCATAACAGAAGTTATCTCATGACACTTTACATTTAGAGCCGGTTGAAACCAGACTCTGAGAATAATGAAGAAGAATCCAATCACACCTACCAACACAAGAAGCAACAAAACATTAGCTAAGCCCACATGAACTGAAGCAGTGGGAACAACAGTGTCATCATGCAGGTTTACATCAGTATGCAATGAGAGGCTGCTGTCCAAAAAAGAAGCTCGTCTCAGTCTCACCTTAAGTTTTCAGGTGATAACAGTTATTGAAATGTTTGGTCACAGTGTTCAGAGAATGGATAAAGCATCATACCAAAGTTCTGATCACAGAAAAGTGAAGATAAATTAAAGGCATTGCTCAGTGAGTTATTTGGTTTGTTTGCTATAGATGTATGTCATCCATGTATTAATCCATGTATTATTCAACAGATGCCTTATCTTTGAAAGCTCAGTGTTGTCACGATGTTCATATCCATTATGAGTCCATGCAGTATTTCACTGCACCACCTTTGGTTTTGATGCAATCAGTAGCCTCTCTTGTCTTTAACATCAAAAAGATTGGACAATGCCAGGATTGTTCAGGGTCATCAGGCTTGTGACAGAATGGTTCAGGGAGAATGAGACATAATTTTCATACATGGATTAGCCACCATAAAGGCCCGACTCTCCATCTCAATCATCAATAATCAAAAATTAATGCAACTATGAATGGAAAAAATAGTACAAACCTTATTGTGACACAAGCATTATGTGGCAAAAAAGATGTGACAGTGAATGTCTCCTGTAATCAAAACCAAAGGTGGTACAGTGAAATTTTGCATGTGGAAGTTTTTTTTTTTTTTTTTGGCCAGGCAGTGTATACTTAATATGTTATTTATGATAACCTGTAAAAGTTACTGCACTATCATAAACCACATTTAGCTGCTCAAGTGTTGATGGGACAGTGTGGCAGTACATAACACCTCTTAAAGTAAAACAGTTCTTTCAATTCTTGTCAAGTTTGGTTTGTTCATCAGCTTTGAGTGGCTAGGAATGTTCTTTATGGAAAATTAATTAGCACTTTTCAACAATAAATTCTTTGCTAAATGAAGTGGATCTGCAGATATAAAGTGGTAATTCTCATTTACTTCATGTATTAGCATCCTGTCTGGAGGAGCGGTCATGTGATTCTTTCCATATAATCGTGAAATGTGAGTACAGCTGAGTGGAAAGAATTAAAGAAAAAATAAAACCAAGTCAGATTACATTATTGAAAAGAAAAGTTTAATTACTAGATTAAGTTTATGCGTGTGTGTGTGTGTGTGTAATCCTATGAACCAGGCTAATTAATCTTCTGTATTCACTCTTTCTGTGTCTCTGCAGTGTTTTTTTTTTTTGTTTCAAGTGGATAATTTATTACTACAGAGGATGTTTCATTAGACTATAAGGAGCAATAAATCGTTTTATTATTCTGCTTGTTGTCTCTGTCTACCTTTCTGCCTGCCTGTCTTTACTAAAATTAACCACTTAGCTCTGCTAAGCACGTGTGTGTAGCCACAGTGTGTAGATTAGGCAGGGATTTTAATAAGTGCTAATTTGTACTCAGATAAACTCTTGAAGTATGATAGGCATATTTTCTCAGAGGTGTGTTTAGAAAATACAAGCAAGCCTGGCCATGATATAATAAGCAATGGAGGACAATGATTGTAGTAATATATGAAAAAAAAAAAGAAAAAAGCTGTATCTTTCCTAAGACACACCAATTCGAAAGTATGATTACAGAAAGTCACATACAAATTTTAAAAAAAGCAAAACATAGGAAAGGTAAACCTGCTTGTTATAGAGCAAAACTTTATGGAAATTAGACAAACTGGCTGGACATTTTGCAGTGTGGCCAATATGGCTGCATCTTTTGTACATTTTCATAGCTGTAAAATTGTGATACATTTCTCATAAATAATGATGCAACATTGCACATTTTTGTAGTTTTTGCATTGTCCTAGTTTCTATGCAAAATAAACACGCATAGAAACTACATCATTAGAGGTGAGGTGAGAAACTAACATCATTAATGGATCACTCATCATCTGTGCTATGTGATACAATATTGTGAGTAATGGTGCAGCACCTTGCACATAAAACTCTAATTTCACTTCCACATACTACAACAGGCTGGCTCCTGGCAATTGTTTATAGGCATATGCTGCTGCTGAATGCAATGAGTTGATGCGGTTTGACGTTTTTATGTTCCATAAGCTGGCAGTAATGCAGTAACATGGGCTAATCACAGAAAAAATGAGCAGTACTGATATGCTGATGGAAAGTGTAGAATAGTAAAATATGATCAGTAAACCATTAATAGACAACAGCAGTATCTGATCATGAGCACTGAAGTACATTAGTGAGAATCAATATACAATAAGTCAGTGAGAAACATGAGAACTATAAGCCTGGAATGATCTCTGTCCGATCACCCTAACATCCATTATATTGAAGCGTCTTGAGAAAATAATGTTGTTTATGGTCTTTGGTGTAAATGTGACTTACTGTAATTTGCTTCTACATGGCATGTTCTTTTGTATGTATCGCATAGAATTCCTACCACTGTCAGCGCCCAAAATGATATTTCGATGCCATGTTTATGGATTTTTCATCTGCGCTCTGTTACAAGACTGCATGTTTTCATGGAATGATGTTTCCTGGATGATGGGAACATAAGTATCATCATGTAGCAGATCACAGTGTGTCAGAGTAAATGCTGCAGTGCCTGCCCCTGTCACTACCAGCTCTCCAGTTTTATTACTTCTCGGCCAACTTCAGGCTGAAGGGGTATTGCAACCGTTTTGTCGTCT
Source organism: Apogon hyalosoma (assembly GCA_037367295.1). Taxonomy (NCBI): domain Eukaryota; kingdom Metazoa; phylum Chordata; class Actinopteri; order Kurtiformes; family Apogonidae; genus Apogon; species Apogon hyalosoma. The sequence goes on along the minus strand of JAPQRP010000005.1, from coordinate 23,289,317 downwards.
GTCTGTCCATGCAACAATGTAATCGTATTATCTGAAGAATCCATTGAGATATCTGCACCACATTTATCTGTGGATGCATCTTGGCATGGAGTAGAAGCCTATTGGAAGTAGGTCACCTTGACCTACTTTTTCAAGGTCAGATGGCCTTGTGCCTTGTGCAGTTATAATATCTGAGTATGTAATAGGTAATATGTAATAATAGGTAATATGTAATAAAACATATGTATGTAATAGGTATGTAAAACCTATTACATACATATGTGAATATGTATGTAATAGGTGTAATATGTATTACACAAACACAATCTAATCTATATTATAGGGCAGTAACTTTTAATTTACAACATTTTAAAGAAACAATAGCTCATAAATGAGCTCCAGCACATGCACTTCACCACATTGCACATTTTAGAGTTTTACTTGATCTCTGTATAAATTATTTATGTTTCAGTATTCTTTTATCTCACTAGGTTTTTAGGAATTGTGTGTTTCTGTGTAAGACGATTTTCTGTCACAACAGACAATAAAGCTTTTCTGATTCTGAACAGAATCTTAGACTATATTTGGCTGAGGGTCATTAAAAGTGTGCAGCACGTTCTGTTTCTCTTTGTATAGAATGAAGTTAGGCCAAGTGCTCTGATGTTTTCAACGTTAAAAATTGTTGATGATGCAGTGACGGTTGGTTGATTGTAAAACTGGAAACAAGATATGATGGATGTGTGAATGAGTTTATTACAGTAAGTGATGTTGTACATCACTAAGAAAACTGAAGAAATAACATTTGACCCACCTACAAACTGATAAGTGCATTGAAGTGCATTGAAGTTGTAAATGAATATTAATTTGTCCAATACACTCTCATGGGAATAAACCTCATGAAACATGGCAGAATCCTTGGCGGTCTTTTAGTGTAAAGCCTCAACCACAACTACAGAAGAATTGTCAGGAAATAAATGTTTTATTTAATAAATAAATGCTCCAAATGTGTGACTCAGCTGTTAATCACAGCTGACATAGACAGCACCCAGCTGTCAGTCATAGAGCCAGCTCCTGTAGCTACATATCACTTTGTGCCATAGGATTAGTGAGAATGGTGAGTTATATAACCACACACCCTCTGAACAGTTGATTCTGTTGTGAAGTTTCAAGTTTGGCATTTTAACACAGAAGAATATGGGGATTCATTTGTTTTTGGAGCCAGTCTCAAGTGGCTACTTTGGAAAATGCCCTTCTGCGTTAGTGAAATGCTTAATATGATGTTATTATGTTGTCTGAAATGTATGATATAGCATTCCCATTCACACACCGTGCTCACCATGTGTCCTAAAGAGGCCCCTTCTGGAATGAACTCTTCAATGAATAATGACAAGTCCATTCTCAGGCAACCATGACTTGATTCACACAAACCCCCATATGTCGACAGGGGCGCTGATTAGAATATGTCTTCCATATGACGGTGTCTGTAAATACAAAGAGCTCATGTACCAGTGGACCATATGTCTCCATATGTCTTACAGTAAATGAGATGGTGAACCACAGGTTGTGGTCAGACACTGGTTGTTGCTACATTTCTTGTCACTGTCTGCATGCAGTGAGTCTCTGAACCAAAGCTTTAATTAAACCTGGTTACACAATTCTATGGTCGTCATAAGGTTGTGGCTTGATCCCAAGTGAAGGGGATGGGACAGACCATCTTCGGCAATGTATGATACCCTCTCCATGGCAAAAATGAGTTTGTGCCATCAGGACGGAGGGACAGGACACCACTTTTGTCAAGTTTCCTCACCCAGAGACCCTTTGTACCAGTGAATGCAGCTCTGTAATATCTTGTGTGCGTGTGTGTGTGTGTGTGTGTGT
>JAPQRP010000005.1:23264014-23275580 GCA_037367295.1 Apogon hyalosoma | reverse complement strand
ATACAATAACTATTTGAATTAAGGAGGCCAAAAATGAAGGATGATCAGAAAAAAAATGGGGCGGCCAAAGGGTTAAGCTAATGTTTACATAACGTTGCCGGTGGCCATGGTAGCCTCGTTTCCCCGAAATGTAGTACACCATAGGAGTAAGTTTTGCTACATAGGCGCGCTACATTTGGGCTAAACATGGTTGCTGTGACCACCAGGACCAGAATGTAAACCTAGCTTTAAAAATCTGGCCCGGCATCTGGAGCCTCAGCCATGCTGCTCTGTGTTTTCCACGGTGTGCAGGCATACTTCAGTACTAACGTGCTCAAACCCAATGAATCAACTGCTGAATTCGTTACCGTGTCTTTTAAAAATTGACTTGGCTCAATTTAATCGATTCGTTGTTGCAGCACTATCATGATGGAACTGTGGGTTGATAGGATTTCATTTTTAAATTTTAATGTCACAAATTATTCATTTAATTTAAAATCATACACAACGTAGAAATACTTTGTTTGCAAGTATTCTTTTTGTAGGGGAGGTTTATCACTTTTGTTGAAGTGTTTTCTCTTTTTATTCTTTGCTGTTTGGGGGTTCAGTTGCAGGTTTGTAGATTTTTGTTTCCTCCCTCATGGTTAGATTAAGTGTGATTTTCATTTCCATTTAGCATTGTTTTAGTGTTGTTTTCTTTGTTGTTTTTGTACAGCCTTGGTCCTCCCTGAAGCCATCCATTCATTTAAAGATTGATACTGGCAATAAAAAAGCCTTACAAATGCTAACACTCTCCGCTCTTCTTTCATCTAGTATTGTGTTACTTCCCTACACCCTGGACAAGGGTTGTAACAAATATCTAAGAAGCCGGAATTTGAGGATTTTGCCTGTTACAACCCAAAAAATCTACTTGGATTTGACTTATTTTTGTGTCCTTCCCTTTCCCTGTGTGGCAGTGGTTTATTTTTTTCTTGCTTCAAAAGAGACCAAATGAAGTTTAAAGTGTAGGTGAAAATTTGCATGTCTGTGTGTTTTTTTCTTCTTTTGTTTACTTCATTTGATTTACATTTAGCTCAGTGAGTGAGTGCTCAAGTGTGTGTAGTGTCATGTGATGACTGACAGCTGTATGATGCCTTAACTGGTGCCATTCTTTGCTCATGTGATGGACAGGTTGAGACATCTATCATGACACACTTTTAAGATGCTATCTAAAGGGTTTTGCTCAGTTTGCAGGAAAAAAGTATTTGCTGATTTAAGTATTTATTTATATCTTGTGTGTTTTTTGTGCTTGTGTGAAAATTGCGAAGCCTGAGCAGCAGAAGGAAGTCTTCTTAAATCCCTGTATGTGCTGCTGTCTGTGATTCTGCTACACTGATGAAGGTGTCTGCTACCAAAAAGGCCAGTTTGTGATTATACATTCTAATCAGGACCGGATCTCTTTATACTCATTAACTGGAGAGGAACAGCTCCACTTCCTCAACCAAACAATCAAGTTTCTCCAACCCTGAGAAGCCTCATTTTCACCTTTTCACCTGCTCTCTTTCTTTTTCTCCTCTTCTTTAATCAGGTTTCTTCACTCAAAGAAAACCTATTTCCTGCTCCCCTTATTATTTTACTCTTGGTTGAGGTGTTTGATTTAAACACCTCAACTTCTGTGGTGGTCAATAAATTGCACCGCTTCATTTATTTCTAAAATTGCATCACCTCAGCACATGATCACATTATTTACGAAAAGTAATTTGGAGTAGCACTTTAGTGGTGTATGAATGTCATTTCTGCCAGGCAGGGTTGCAAATATAAACACAGGATCAATAAACTAATATAAATATTTATTTAACTGGCAACATGGATGGATGGATGGACGGATGGATGGACGGATGGACGGATGGATATTAACTTTGTAATTTTATTTTTACCTCTGTAAAACTACAAATACCACACACCATGCTATAGTAAAAGGCTTGCTTTGAAATTATCACAAAAAAATGGCAGCTTATCAGCAAATTGTTCTTAATTTACCACTTCAATAAGTGCATTTTCAAATATTACATAGTTATACTCAATATAATATTCAGTATTATATAGTTATTCCATAATATAAAAAAAACAACCGAAAAAACAGCATAGTGACGTATTCCCAAGATGATATTTTCCGGTTGATTTTTTTGTTATTTCTGTGTGTTCTTTTCGTAGCTGCTCTAGGACCAATTCAAGACTACATTTAAATGAAATGTAAATATAAATGTTGATAGATTATAAGATTTGATTACATCTGTCAATCATATATTTTACTTGTCTGTGTTAACATAAAATGTGAATCTCTGGGTTTATTTTCTGCAAGTCGAAATCCACTAGTTCACAGAACAAGAAGAATTCTTGTTTCCTGTCACCCCTTGAATTACAATAAACTGAAAGATAATGATGGATCTTTTAACCACTGATAGTAAAAAAAAAAAAACAAAAACAAAAAAAAACTATCAACAACTGCAGTAATTAAAGTCTAAATAAAAAATGGCTTTGTCAGATCATCAATAATCAGCCCAAATGACGACATGAGGAGACCTTTCTATTTTCCCATTTGCCAATTCAATTAAAAAAAATATCATCCATCAACTAATGGAAAACCTGATATAACCAATAAGTGTTGAAATAAAAGTGGGCTTCAAGATTTGTCCCTGAGGTGAGGTCTAAAGGAAAACTGTAATTAAAGTCCCCTCCACTTGAAAACATGTTTCACTGTAATGTCTGAGCATCACAGTGCAGAATGATCTCTGTAAATGATTTGCCTGCAGGATGCTTTTACATTCATCTGGTTCTTGTGTGTTCTTCAATTATCTGAATTTACTGAAAGAAAAAGAAATATGCATCACCTGCCAATAAAGGAAAAAATAGCCACACATGCAATATTTCGTTGAAGTGCCTTTTGATTGCAGGGCACATGCACTGTGGCATCATTTATGCCACACAGTGTTTATGTAATGCCATAATAAATATAACAATATTTTGACACCCATAGCTGCATTCATTTTTAGCCAAGATCTTGTATTGATGATGGGAGAGTGCTGACATTGTCCAATCTTTATGCTCTCTATGAAACTGGTGGTTGTTTAAGAAATGAGAAGCTACTCACTGTATCAGTCAGAGTTAAAGGACCTATTGGAGCTGAAACATATTACTCACTGCTTTCATTTTCCAATGGAAGGATCTGAACTACTTGCTTTGTTAAATCCAGGCACAGATGTTTTCTTTTGTCCAAGCTATGTATTTCAGTGTGCAACCAATGTATAAACTTAAATCCATGCAGCTCAAACACAGAAAGTGGACTTTTAGGAGAACAGGATACATCTGTGTTAACCTTTAGAAATGAGCAATAAAACATTCTCAGTTTATCAGCGAAGGAGGAAGAGGACATGTCAATTTATTTTTTTTCTAATGAGGCAATTGAACTTTTTGTGGAAAAAACCTTATCAGACCCAAGTTATTATTCATAGGCGAGTATTTGCATTGAATCTTAGCCCAGCAGCAAATTTCCACAGCTGCATTACACTCAGATACGATCATTTAACTTCAACTGAAACCTTAAATGAATTGTTTTAATTTCAACCCATTATCCACCAAGGTAACTTTACTAAATAAAGCCAGACTTCTAATGACTTTTCCAACTGTCTAATAAAGCTTTAAACTACTGATAGTCTCCATCTTCACCTCCATTCTACTTTGTCCTCCACTTCCTCCTCATTTCTGCTTGGCTACTTCTCTCCTACAAAATATGAAAACTTCAGAAAACTTCATATATCCATGTTGTGTGGATAAAAGGATTCTTTGGCAGGTTGTTAAAATGACTCATGAGTTTAATTTTACCCAAAATGGAATGTGCTCTTATACCAGCATCCATTCGGCCAGAGGGGTCCATCTTTTTTGGTTTAAGTACTGGATTCTGACTGGATGAGTTTATATGTGGTTGGACAGATTCAGTGGGACTTTAAAGATCTAAACGTGCTGTTGTTGTGTGTCGTTGTCAGATTTGTTGGCAGTGCCCAAACATCCCTACGCCGCCATGGAGAACTGGGGACTGAGCGTCTTTGTGGAGCAGAAGATCCTACTGGACGCTGAGGTGTCTTCATCGTCCTACCAGATGGAGCTGACGATGGTGGTCGTCCATGAGATTTGTCACCAGGTAGGGATGAACACAATGTATCTCAAACTACAGTCATTTATAGATTTAAATTCCAAAAGTTGGGCAAAATTCATTAAAAAAAAAACAAACAAACAAGTGGTTCCAGGCACAACAAACTCTGCCCCTCGCACGTATTGTAGCTTATTTTGCCATTGATCAATCTGATGTCATCATGTCTATGCATGTGCTAATGTCAGTATATCAACTGCCTCTATATATGTGCCAAGTTTGAAGTGAGTTTAAACTAAATTGATGTTTTTACAGACATTTGAAATTTGGCCTATTATAAGTAAATGGGAGAAAACAGATTTTTAAAAAATTCACAAAAAATTTGAACTTTGACCTACTTTTGCCAAAATGTAATCACATCTGTTCTGGGTCACTGGTGATCTATAAACCAAATTTGGTATGAATTCAACCAATACTTTTCATGCTAGAGTATTAACAAACAAAAAAAAAACAAACTAAAAACAATACGCCTTGCCTCACCTTCGGGGGGTGCAACAAAAATGTTTGTAAAATCCAGGTTGAATTTTACTGATACTCTTTTGTAGATGTATGTGCTGCAAAGCAGGACAGTATTAACCACTTCATAAGGTTTTACACTAATATGTCATGAAATATCTGTTTGCAAAAGCAGTGACTCAAATTTCCCATTCTGCTTTTTACTTTGTCCTTTTTTGGTCCTTGTTTGTTTTTGGTTTTGCTGTATATTTTAACCCTTGACAAGTTACAAACACTCAAAGCACTCATTACATACACATGTGATGGTTCTAATGTAGCATCTGATTTGTTGGACCAATACCATTGTATCAGAATAAGGTTCACAGATACATGTGAAAGAAATCTCTAATGAATGGTAAAAGACAAAAATACACAAAGGGTAATAATATATCTTAAGTAACATCTGATGCTTAAAACTCTTGTTAAAAATATAAATATCTAAACTGCTCTATTGTGTTTTTGCATGAAAAAAGTTGCCATTAACAACATCTTGAACGACTTGAATAAAAAGTCATAAACAGCTGAAACTGTATCACTAAATAAATACAAACCACACAGATTACCGTTACCTAATAAAATAAAATAAAACAAAATAAAATAAAGCTCTAGTCATGTGCTTTGTAGATTATGTCTCACATTGGACTGTATAAAAAGTGGATGGAACCACTGTGATGATTGTTTTGTCTTAGTTTATCTTAGAGACAGAAGCTCAGCTCAGACAACTTCATTTATCACAAACGGGCACTTCATTTGCAGCTTTCTTACATGCATACAAAAACAATCAGTTAAGGAAACTTTAAGAGACATATGAGCTCATAAAATCATCAAATCAATTAAAATCCAATCAATTTTGTTAGTGTGTTTTTTTTTGTTTTTTTTTTGTTTTCAGCTTATATTGTTGAGCACATAGCCAGTACAAACTCACTTGACGGATTATGATCTGGTTGGTTGATAGTTATTTTTGCTTTCCCAGAATGTGCCCAGATTCCTCAATTGAACACCAATACTCTTAGAACGATAAGAAGTGACCTTATTCTGACCAAATGGTTTAGCTGATGGGGTGCGATGGGTTATAATGAGCTAATGCTAACTGCTAGGACCATGATACAGTAAAACGGTAAATGACATCACACGGCAGATCACAAAGCCTTCTCTTACTCCTTGGACACACTGCCTTCATCACCTTTGTTTGGTGTCTGCCTCGGTACATTGAAGCATGTTACTAGTTTGTATGTGTGTATGTGTGTGTGTGTGTGCGTGTGTGTGTGTGTGTGTGTGTTCTGCTATGACATTGCAACTGCCTTCATTACTTTCTATGATGAGGTTCACAGTAATATTTAATAATTTATCAGTGTGATTTAATTTAGCCTTTAATTCAGTGTCTAAGAAAGTGAAGAATTCCAGCAGTCATGTCATTAGAGAAAAAGGAAAAAAGAGGGTGAGATCATGCAGTTTTAAACCATTGTTAATTGTTATGTAAAAGGCAGTGGTGGACCATCATGACCAGCAAGGCCGTCTCTGTTGGCCTAAATAGGCAAAATCATTGACCTACACTTACACCTTACATGTTTATATTTGTCCCATGAAGGTATGAAATTTTTACCATTTCTCTTTATTTCATAGCTTTTCTCTGCATTGCTTCCAGTGGTGCGTGTGTGTGTTAAAGCATTTGTCCAATCATAATTCATCCATCATGTGTTGCTGGGTAAAATAAATCTGCCTTGAGGACTTTAGGATTGTGGCGCACCAACCCGATTTGCTTTGAGCACACGCAATACGATCGGCCATCATGACCACAAAACTACGGCAACTCCATTTGGACAAAACCAATTTGCGGACCTTACCCGATTTGATCTGTTGCTTCAAATAAACAGATATGAACCTGTTGCTTTAACCAATCAGATTTCAAATTGGCCATATAAAGGTGATCTAGCAGTTGTAATTTTCACGCTATTTGACAAAACTGAGGTAATTGTCTTTGGAGCCATAGAGAAACGACTGCAGGTCACCACAGAGCTTCAGTCTGTAAACCTAAAAACCACCAACCAGGCCAGAAATGTGGGTGTAGTGATGGACTCAGACCTAAATTTTGAAAAACACATCAAGGCAGTCACAAAATCAGCCTGCTATCACCTTAAGAACATCTCAAGCATAAAAGAACTGATGTCTCCGCAGGACCTGGAAAAACTAGTCCATACATTCATCTTCAGTCGGCTTGATTACTGTAACAGTGTCTTTACAGGTCTACCCAAAAAAAAACATTAGACAACTGCAGCTCATTCAGAACTCTGCTGCTAGAGTCCTCACTAAGACCAGGAAAGCAGACCACATTAGTCCAACTCTGAGGTCCTTCCACTGGCTGCCTGTCCGTCAGAGGATAGACTTTAAAGTTCTGTTGCTGGTCTATAAAGCTCTAAATGGTTTAGGATCTAAATACATCAGTGACCTCCTGACCCAGTATGAACCTACCAGACCCCTCAGGTCATCTGGATCTGGTCTTTTGTCAGTTCCCAGAGTCAGAACCAAACACGGAGAAGCTGTGTTCAGCTTCTATGCTCCACATGTCTGGAACAAACTCCCAGAAAGCCTCAGATCAGCTTAAACACTCAGTTTATTTATTTGTTTAGGTTAAAGACCCACCTGTTCTCAGCTGCATTTGAATAGAGTTTTTATTCATCAGTTCAGATCTGCACTGTTTCTGTTAAGCTTATTTTATCTGCTTTATCTGTTTTATCTGTTTATCTATTTATGTTTTTTTCTTCCCTTTCATGCCTTTACTTTTTGTTGCTGCTGTAATGCTTTTAATGTTTTATATAAAACACTTTGAATTGTCTTGTACATGAAGTGTGCTAGACAAATAAACCTGCCTTGCCTTGCCTTGATTGGATGATTAGTCAGAACATGCACAGCTAGAAAACCACATCTGTAGTAACTTCCATGAGCTAAAATACATTGGTTTAGATTTAAAAGCTGTTTTCTCACAATGGCTGATTGAGAAGAAATTGATTTGGTTACAGATATACTCACAAAAAAAAAGGCAGTAGTTTTGGTGAGATTAGTGTATTTTATTATGTTTTTTGTCATTTTATTCAGTAAACATTGATGACTGTACCTAAGATTATACATGATGTCGTTGTGGCTGTAGTGAAAGAAGACCTCCTGAGATGTGTTCACTAGGTTTCTTACTTTAGTAATGGCGTTTATTCTCATGTGATATACCTGTCTGTGATGCGACGCTGTTACATTGTGTTGTTTGTTTAGTATTGATGGTTTAATACTGGTATTAAAAGATAGATTTCGTCAGGTAGAAAACCACTGAAGGCCAAGGCATGAAATACATGACCTGCTTCTGGTAAATTTATGTAAAATATTACTGATATAATCTTAATTTGACTACCAATACAGCTTTTACTGTCTATTTTTCCCATAAGACCCTTATGTCAGATGTAAAAAAAAAAAAAAAAAAAGCATTTGTCACATTTTATAAATGACGTGGCTTTACCCAGGCTTTACCCAGGCTTTACCCTTCTTAACAGAGGTTTCCTTGTTTTACTAATGATCTAGTGGCTGTTGCCAGTGCTACATTTTAGGATTCTCCTGCATCGGTTTCACTTTAGAGCCAGTCTTTCTTCTTTGGTCTCACTGTAATCGTCTTCTTTCCAGGACACTAGACTTTGTAGTGACAGCTTTGATGAGCTAATGACTTTAACCAGACTTCCCAGAGTGTCTTACTATCTGTGTCTGAAGGAAAAATCTGCTTTTTGCTATTTCATTGTTGAATATAGTAAATAAGCCATCCACTATCTACAAAGCCATGGTCGCTTGACTTATTGGCTAATCCATGCAGGTGGCCTTTAATTAATCGCAGCAACTCTGACATTTTTTTAAACAAGTAAACCAGCAAGAGCTCTGCTTTTATGTCACTGTTTATCTTACCATTGAAAGGAACTCATTATTCAGCTGAATTTGATACGCTGAAAACTGTGTGTTATTGAACCAGTGTGGTTGGAATGTCTTGAACTTGTAGAATAATGGAGTGCAGGTTAAAAAGGCTGCCTTTAGTAAGAAAAATAATGTGTTGAGTAGGTAACCTGAAGTGAAATAGATAACTGCAGGTATGTTCTATCATCTTTGTGTGCTTGGAAATCATCCTAACATGCCATATTATTGTGCATTTTTATTCTTCAGTTTTAAAATGTATGTAAGTTACTTATAATCCAGCTTTTCTATGCTGCAGAGACTCACCTGAAAAAAAAAAAAAAAAAAAAGACACTTGACATTTATTTAAATAATGGAAAATAAATAAAATCAAGTGGTTCCGGGCAAAACAAACCCCGCCCCTTGCACATATTGTAGCTTATTTTGGCCTCGATCTAGCTGATGTCATCATGTCTATGCTTGTGCTGATGTTAGCATATCAATAACCTCTATATATGTGTCAAGTTTGAAGTAAATTGAAACTAAATTGATGTTTTTATAGACATTTGAAATTTTGCCCATTATACATAAATGGGAGAAGAAAACATTTTTTAAAAAAAAAAATGAATTAAAAAAATTACCTTTGACCTACTTTTCCCAAAATCTAACCACATCTATTCTGGGTCAGTGGCAATTTATAAACCCAGTTTGGTATGAATTCAACCAAGAGTTTTACTGCTACAAACATGTGAAATTTCGCCCATTATAAGTAAATGGGAGAAGAAAAAAAATTATAAATGTATAAAAAATCTAAACTTTGACCTACTTTTCCCAAAATGTAATCACATCTATTCTGGGTCATTGGCAATCTATAAACCCAATTTGGTATGAATTCAACCAAGAGTTTTGCTGACACAGACATTTGAAATTTCACCCATTTTAAGTAAATGGGGGAAGACAAGATTTAAAAACTTTGTAAATAATTTGAACTTTGACCTATTGTTCCCAAAATATAACCACATCTATTGTGGGTCCCTGGGAATCTATAAACCTAATTTGGTCTGAATTCAACCAATAGTTTTGCTGCTAGAGTGTTAACAAACAAAGAAACAAACAAACCAAACCAAAAACAATACCCCTCACCTCCCCTTCGGGGGGCGGGGTAATAAAACAATGAAGAAGCCATGCATAAAATAATCATCCAAAGAAGAGCTTAAAACAATGTTTTTCTTTGAATGTATTGGTCTATGACTGTGCATAATATCAAGTGATAAACTGCATGGAAATACTGTATTTCTTCATTTATTGATTAAAGCTGCAGCAGAAAACTAGTGGGGCTTCAATTTAGACTTATATTAATGTATTTCTTATTTTCTCTGATAAACAGCAGATTTTAAAGTATGGTGACGTTACAAAACACAGTAAATACAAATGTCTTCTTTCATCAGGGTCTGGAGCTGTGAAAGACAGAGCACACGTCATCAGTTTATTTCTGAGATGACACAGAAAGTGACAGTTCTCAACACTCACATTCACACCAACTTACTTGTTCATAGGTGATAATTCACATGTGGTTGTTGAAGGTGTGAATGTTGTGGGGCTTGTATGTTACTACAGATGTCAGTTTCACACACTCACACATGCAGAGACTGAAATGGGACAGTGACACCTAAAGTGAGTAATCAGGAAAACTCAATAGGAAAAAGGGCTGGAAACAGGCTTGAACTCATTAAAGTGTTTGAAATGTGTGTTATTCTTAACACAAATAATTTATCAAAAGTTTATGCTTGTTCTGTTTTTACCAACCATCCCCATAATCATTATCATATACCCATTACAGTTATTATGAAAAAGATACATACGCATTAGAAAATGCAAGGTATGTACAAGGTATAGGTAACACAGTAAACAAGCAGCTCAGGTAAAACCACCAAAGTCTGTTTCAAGAATAGACGTAAAGTGAGATGTAGTAAGTAAGTAATAAGACATCCAAGACACCAACACAGAAAGGGACAGAAATATATAAACAAAAACTAATGAGATTCATTAAAAAGTTGGCTCAACACATATTTTGACACATTTGTGGGGTACACTGAAGTTCAATTAGAAGCATTATATTGGTGTCAAAGAAAACTTTAGGCCTGTGAGTGTATAGTTAATTTAAAAAATCAGAAAATAACAGAAGTACAATATTATAATCCTGGTAACTACTTTAAAGTGTTACTGACTGAACAGATGTAAAAAAGTGAGCACTTTTTATCCTTGTTTAATGCTGATTTAATTTCCTGTTTGTGAACACAAGGAGGAATTTAACTAGAATCTGTTGGATTTCTGCTGGAATGAAACAAGCGTTATAACTATGAACCTGGTTTATTTAACAGAATGCAGATAATGAGGATGCAACAGGATTGTTTACAAGTGCAATGTCTGCTACAGCTCTGCATGGACTCATGTAAACCCAGTGACTGATCTCAGGGGACAATTGTGGGCCCCATGAAAGCTAAACGTTGTGGGCCCTGTCATAAAATTCAGTAGAAGCGGAAGGGGTGGGGGGGGCGCCTCCACACATAACGTCACTTACACTAGCGTGAAAACGAAATGAAACTTAACATACTTTCAACATACGATTCCTGACTTCTATGCCTCCCTTATACAGCGGATCTTATAGGACATTTTCACAATTCTATTAGACCCACAGCTGAACCTGCGGCCGTAGAATGACAGCTGCTCTTTTATATTCAGCTACATGTAACTTTGACTTTAAACAAAAAAAAAAAACATCCTTAGTAAAGCCTGACAGATGACCACGACTGCCAGAAACCGAAATTTGCTTGAACAGATGCAAATGATCCAGCTGTAAACAGACTGAATGTGATAGAAGTCAAAACAGCTTCAAGTGCAACGTCAGTGAGCAGTGTGTGTGTGTGTGTGTGTGTGTGCGTGTGTGTGTGTGTGTGTGTGTGTGTGTGTGTGTGTGTGTGTGTGTGT
>JAPQRP010000005.1:23236352-23257242 GCA_037367295.1 Apogon hyalosoma | reverse complement strand
TCTACAACATTGATTCACCAGTAAAACCCATGGAGTTGGATCAATGACAGTGGATGGAGACACTTGTTTTTATGTTCTGTTATTGATCTGTGCTGAAAAATTAAGTTTTTCTTCAGTTTTCTCTGTTTTTGATATAATATCCCTCAACCTTAAACTGAGCTTTAATGGACATCTACATGATCAGTGAAATTAATATAGTAAAATACCAGATTTTCACTGACCCCCCCTCAAAATACAGAGAATAAGTGGTGCCAGGCGCAACAAACCCCACCCCTCACACAAATTGTAGCTTATTTTGGCTTTGATCCAGCTGATGGCATCATGTCTATGCTTTTGCTGATGTCAGCATATCAATTGCCTCTATATATGTCCAAAATTTGAAGTAAATTGAAGCAAAATTGATATTTTATAGACATTTGAAATTTTGCCCATCATAAGTAAATGGGAGATTTTTTTTTTTAATTCATAAAAACATTTAACTTCAACCCACTTTTCCCAAAATGTAATCAGATCTATTCTGGGTCACCCAATTTGGTATGAATTGAACCAATAGTTTTGCTCAGGAGTGTCAAACTCATTTTAGTTCAGGGGCAACTTTAAGCCAAATTTGATCTGAAGTGGGCTGGACCAGTGAAATAATAACATAATAATACAGAAATAATGTAAACTTCAAAATTTCCTCTGTTTTAGAGTGAAAAAAGTAAAATTATGTAGTGAAAATGTTGACATCTAACAACTATCCTTTAAAATGTGAATAACATGAACCAACTGAACTGTCTTAAGTTGTGTCTCAGTTTATCATTTACATGTGTAAGTTACAATTTGCAAATCACAACAGATCTACAAAGGCATAAAACATTTAGGAACAAGCAAAATATTGGTAAACTTGCATTTAAAATGTTCAGATTTGTTCAGGTTATTCACATTTTTAGTGTAAATACAGTAAAATGACATGAAAATGTTTACATTTACCAACAGAAAAATCAGTAGTTGTGAGTATTTATAGGTTATTGTGATAGTATTTTACTGATCCGACCCACTTGAAATTAAATGGGTCTGTATGTGGAACCTGAACTAAAATGATTAATATCTACAGTGTAATTTTTGCATTCATCTTACGGGCCAGACTAGACCCTTTGGCAGGCTGGATTTGGTCCCTGGGCCGCATGTTTGAGACCTCTGGTTTTGCTACTAAAGTGTTAACAAACAAACAAACCGAATCAAAAACAATACAACTTGCCTCCCCTTTGGGGGGCGGAGTAAAATTAATATTATAATAAATGGTGTTCAGTCACTTAAAACATGTTAAATATAAACAACAATTACTTTGGGAAGTGCCACAAAGTAGAACTGGGTCTTTATGGGTTCAAGTTTCACTGCATTTCTCAGTAAAGTGATGGTAATGCTGCTGATTTCTAAGTCAAATAGCCTTTCAGCAGGAAACTCTTTTATTGATCAACTAGTGCACAAGCTACATTTTCAACTTTTAAGCAAAACTAAGGATGTGATGCCACCACTGTACATGTACATTTGTAGCTGATGAGATCTGATGAGATCTAAAACTCTGTATGTGACATTGACATGACAGTGAATGTTTTTGTGCTGACAATGGAATCATTCTCCTCAATTTGCTAAATCTAAAGGAGACTGTTTCTGAAAGAAGAGAAAAAGGGCCTCAATCTTTTTCATACTGGATCATTTAGAAATTAAATACATATATGTGTAATTTTAATGGCCTTGATGGTTTTAAAATGTTGATGTGAATTTTACATACAGGCCTGTGTTTGGGTTTTATTTCTGTTTTGTGAATCAGTAATATGCCTGTCAAGCTCACAGCCAGTTTTGATGGCCCTGATGGATTTATTGTTAATCATTTCAGTTAAAAGATGCTACTGAATGATTTGCATATGAATTGGATTTTAAAGTCAGTGCAGTTTATGTTCATTCTGCATTTAATTAGTGATTTTACATTTACATTCTGAAGAAACCTATTCTATTTACTCATGATAAATCAAACAACTGCGTGGCCAATTAGTATTTTTTATTATTATTATTTTTTTATTATTAAAATGAAGACCCTAAAAGATCCTAAATGTTAGTGGGAGCTAGGCTGCTTTCAGGCTGATTTCAAGGATTTCCCTTTAGTAACTTGTACAGGCTCACCGGATACTCCAGCTTCCTCCCACCATCCAAAGACATGTACTGATAGGTTAATTCAGGGGTCACCAATCCTGGTCCTCGAGGGCAGGTATCCTGCATGTTTTAGATGTATCCCTCTTCCAACACACCTGACAGCCGTTATCAGGCTTCTGCAGAGCTTGATGACCGACTTATCATTCAAATCAGATGTGTTGGAAGAGGGATACGTCTAAAAAACATGCAGGATACTGGCCCTCGAGGACCAGGATTGGTGACCCCTAGGTTAATTGGTTAATCTAAATTGCCCATATGTGTGAATATGAGAGTGATTTGTCGTTTGTCTCTATGTCAGCCATGCGATGAACTGGCGAGTTGTCCAGGGTGTACCCCGCCTTCACCCATAACTAACTGGGATAGGCTCCAGCACCCCCCCACCACCACCCCCCACCCTAGTGAGGATAAAGCGTTTTCAGAAGATGAATGAATGAATGAATGAATGAATGAACTTGTACAGAGTCCTTTTGGTTGTGTGTATAGTGTTCAGCAAAATTATAATCTGCAACACAGTGTAATGCATTGCAATGCTTTTGCCAATCAAATACATGCAATGTTTGTGCCACATAACATTTGATTGATTACTTACCATGAATGCCATATTTGAGCTGTATATTTTTGATAAATGTTATAGCCAATTTCATGGTGATAACTTTCTAAAGCTGTAAAACACTTTCCCATAAACTAGAAACCTTTCAAATTTATGGACCTATATAATTACATTTCATGTCCATCGTGAAGCCTCTATGCAGCATTTTCCATTATTTTTATGCAGGTCTAAACAACCACTTATCAGCATCTGCTGTGTTGCATTCACTTTCTGAGGTAAGCAACAGCTGAGGTCACTGTAGTAAACATTATGCAGGCTCATCAACAATGGGAATAAATCTGGCTAGTATTCAGCATTTGTGTTTATTCAGTAAAACGTTAGTAACACCAGGTTCTATGTCAGTCCACTATGATCACCTTAAACAAATATATTCATCAACAGTTTAATTCCTAAAAGTCTGCAGAAAAAGAAGAAAAAGAGGCAAGATACATAATCATTGTAGGCTCTTATTTGATGTACAAAAAAGCAAAGACAAATCAAAGTTGAGTTTGACAGTAAAGACAGAATATGAAATTAAGTGAAGCGAACGGTTTTTATCATAAAACATCATACTGTGATGATTGTAAGCCTAAATGGATTCCAAGTCAATGCCTCCATATGCACAGAAATATACGACTGTGTGTGTTAGAGAATATATTGTGTCCATCTGTCAGATTAGCCTCCACCTCTACTGTTATGATCTTTATGTCGACATTTATCAGATACAACAGGATCATCCGAACAATTTAAACAGCAAATCATTACAGAATTATATACAGATCTGATTATTATTCCACAGTTGACATATTATTATTTGTTTATTTTCTTCACATTCACCCTTTCTGCTCCCAATCAGCCTGTTGTACAGAGTTGCAGCCTGGAAGTGTTTGTGCTCATTGTAATGATTTTTACATCAAGCCAGTCAAAAGTTAACACTGATGTCAATATCCTGTTGGAAAAAATGCTGCTGTGGTTGACAGGTATACAAGCTCAGAGCTGGTTGTGCTTCTCAGGTGAACAGATGGAGAGCATGTGGACTGAAATGTAAGCAGACAGGCTATTTTTTCAGCTGAGGGAAACACAGATGGACTCATGCAGTAGATCAGTTCAGATAATAAAATACAATGAACCCAGGTGTTTAAAAAAATGAAGAATTCCCCTAAGTGCCTTATAAGTACATGGTATGCTGCAGTACTACCACTAGTATAGCCACTAGATTTTAGTACAAAAATATATTTTAATGATCTTTGTTTATATATTATATTAACTTTTTAGCTATAAAACCTACTTTTATGTGCACAATCTTGTTAATTTTTGCAGGGCATGAACAGGTACGAAAATGATATGTCCATCTGAGTCCCAGTGACGTTTGTACATAATACTCAGATGACAGATCCTGCTATTTTTTGTGAACCGTACATGTTACATGCATGTGACATGTCCAGGTCATTGCATACAGATCGTGAAAAGAAATTCTGTCCAGGTGATTTATAAAGAAAATACACATAAAACATAGGAGTTCTCAGTAATGATCAGCTGATGTGTCCAGTCATTTTAATTCCGCACATTCAGCTGTTTATGTGATGTTTGCAATTGAAATAGAGGCGGTATGCCAATGTATTTTCATATGATTTACACAGGTTACATATCATGCATATTTCTACACATTATACAAGTGGATTCCTTAGGTAATGACACCCAGACATCATGTCATATATTGTTTTAGGAAAGGTTTTTGCAGGTAATATATGTTATATTGCAGATGAAATTTAAGGTGATATAGTATATGCTGCTCTAGTTGGACTATTCTTGTATGACACTCTGTGGCCCATTATAGCTGCTATGTCTACATCCTCTCATTAGTTGATGTCCACAGTCCATAATGATATGCTGAAACTAGCTACACCAAAGCTTTGCCAGTGTTTGGATGTGAGTATACCTCTGTTGTAACGCTCTCACTAACTCGAAATGCAAAGATGAAAATGCATACTTTTAGGCGCAAAATTGTAAACTGTAACTTAATTAAGCTTGAGCAACCCTTAAAGTGTAACTGCTTCTGTCCTAGCATAGAAATTACAGTCACACAAGGCAATTTTTTAACTCAATGCAGTGAAGGTAGTCAGGTGATATATGCAATATGTGGTTCTGTATGCAGAACATGTAGAGGAGCCCGCAGTTACATGTGCTGAAATACTGTGGAATGTGCGTGCAGACGTGTAGGTATATGTGCAGCAGGTGAAATGGACACACCATATCACTACTATCCATTAAATGACTGTGGAACAATTTGCTTCCCTGAAACTCCTAAAATTAGCTGTAAAGATTCTGACACACACACAGAGCTGTATTTGGCAGGAAATGCTCCCAGTTTATTCCTATGAGCTCTCTGTTAATTAAAATGGACAAAGAAAAACACTGGGATGAGATTCAGGAAAACAGATTTACTCTTCTCATCTGTTGATCTCTCCCTCACACACATTAATTCAACCATATGTAGGAGGATGTCACACATTCTGGCTGGTACCAGGCTGCTAATTACCTTAACCGCGTTAAAACAATTGCTTTAAACCAACATCATGCTAACTTTGACCGTCAAAGCCTGTATTACATTTACATCAACTAAGAGTGAATTCATGAACCACTGCAGATTGGATTTAGATAGCCTTAGTGAAGGAGGTTATGTTTTTGTTGGGGTTTGTTTGTGTGTCAGAGGATTATACAACCACACCAGAAATAAATGTGAAGCTTTATGGACAGTAAGGCATATGCTAATGACAAATTCATTTCGTAACAAGTGGTGCCAGGCACAACAAACCCCCGCCCCTCACACATATTGTAGCTTATTTTGGCATTCATCCAGCTGATGTCATCATGTCTATGCGTGTGCTGATGTAAATTGAAACAAAATTGATGTTTGTATAGACATTTGAAATTTAGCCCATTATAAGTAAATGGAGGAGGGGGGTTATTTCATAAACATTTTGAACTTTTACCTACTTTTCCCAAAATGTAATCACACACATCACATCTATTCTGAGTCACTGGCAATCTTTAAACCCAATTTGGTTTGATTCAGCCAATAGTTTTGCTGCTAGAGTGTTAATCAAACAAACAAACTGAACCAAAAACAATACCCCTTGCCTGCCCTTCGTGGGGTGGGGTAAAAATACCAAATATCCTTGGACTTCAGAATCATTAAAGTAACTCCATAGTTCAGATTTTGTTTTTGGCCATGCAGGTTGATGTTTTATGAGTTATACTGTACAAGTTGCTGCCACATTAAATGAGAGAGTGTGAACTGTGAATCTAGAGATCAGACTATAAAAATACAGTTCATAACATAGTTAATGTCTTTCCACCAGGTTTTGGATATGATTGTCATATGTTGTGTCAGATGCTGATGAATTTAATATGAATGTGTGAGATGATGAGTAGCCTGCTGTGGTTGTAATTGCAAATACACACCATCTTTGAGGACCCAGTGTAGCCCGGGGCCACTCAGCAGTACGCACAGGCTAAATCAGCCCTGCAGTGGGGTGCCGTCTGGCTCCTGACCTTTCTTTGATTCACAATTAAAATAAATTAATGCACCAGGATTTTCAACCCTTTACAAAAGTAACCAAAGCATTTGCAAATATGGAGTTTCAGCTGAAAAAATGTTAGAAAGTGACTGAAATGCCAAGCCTTGTACAAGGTTGATTTAGTTAAAATGTGAAATCTGAACTGCATTTTATGGCTTCTTTATTTAATGTGATGAATTTAGTTGTTGTTTTGTTTTTTTTTCATAAGTTAAATGTGTATTTTTTGCTATCTAGGGGTAAAGTTGAAGATTAATTAAATGTCTGTGTAAGGATTAAATAAGGGGTTACTAACTCTTGCCCACACTCAAACATAGAGGTAATGGTAACAGTCTTTGATTCTGGATGCCACTATGAATACTGCAGAAAAATGGTGTTACACTGTGGTGGATTTGATGATCCACTCCCTCTACAGACAAATGGCTCATTTTAAGATAACAAAAAAACAAATGATATCAATGGCAGGTTACTGGAAACATAATTATGACTATACTAAAACATTTGTCCAATCCAATCGTAAACTTTTCACCATATTGAAACTTTAACTGGCCTTTCATCTTCTATCATTTTGCAAAAGTGGTGTTGAGGCAGAGTATGTGGCCTTAACCCCTGACCCTGTCCAGATGCATCTGAACTATGCTTACTCTGAAACTAAAACCTCAATGGTACAGATCCATTCTCCCTCAGACAGACTTTTTTTCCATGTCTACAGCTGTATGGTACAAATGTAATTTTTTTGGGGGAAATTTATTTATTTATTTATTTAACCTTTATTTAACCAGGAAGTTCCACTGTGATCAGAAATCTCTTTTGCAAGGGAGACCTGGCCAAGGAATGAAAGTTTTCTTCATAAAAAAAAAAAAAAAACAAACAAAAAAAGAAAACATAATTACAACACACACTGATTTTAAATGATACAATTCCTGTCTAGATGTAATTTTGGTTTACTTTAGTTTAGTTTAATTTACTGATACACATGATGTATAAAAAATAAAATCAAGTGTATCAACAGTTTGCTCAGAGCTGTAGTATAACAGGCACATATTCTGATAAAACAATTGTACAGTTTGTTAAAGCTGAAAATAAAAGTACAGAAAAAAATGGTTGAGGCTCACAGAAACTGTATGAAGTGTTAAGGAGGTTAATGACTCACCTGGAACTATTAAACCTACTCCTCTGCTCAGTCTGCAGCCATGCCTACAGTGACTGAGCTACCAAATAATGCACCCTACTACATCCTCAGAACAGATCAAAAGTTCAATTAATTTGTAACCTTCAACATTTTGGGCTTTTGAGAAAAATTCTATCACATCTTGTGGTTGGCTAAAACATCCACACAACTCTAAGAAGACATGCATGCACATAAGTTTTGTTTAGGAAATGTTATATAGACTTACATTAATGTCCTTAACCTTAACACGAAAACAACTGCTTACCCTCATATTTGATGATTTATGTTTAGGAGACAAAAAATATGTCCCTATAAAGGAGCTGACTGTGTAAACTTATTTACATCCCTGTGATTTAAGTAATGCATACCACCCCACTCATACTACTGTATGAGTGTGCGTCGACGCTGTCAGGCTGTATTTTTCTTCTGCAGTGTTTTGGTTCAAAGTGGATAATTTATTACTGCAGACCATGTTTGCATAGAGTTCATTAGAATACAAGGGGCCATAAATCATCTCATTGTTCCCTCTCTCTACCTGTCTCACTCACTTTTTTCTTTCTGTAATCCACCCCTCCCTCTATCTGCATCTTTCTCTTTGTTTTTTTTTCTTTTTGATGCATGGTGACTCTCAGTGTTGTCTTTCCTCCTCCATCAGCTCAGTCAAGTCACAGTCGTTTCTTCTATGTTTAGATGTTTCCTGTCTGCTTTGACCATCAGCCTTTGAATCTGACTAGTCTGAACACATTACATTACATAATATGATAATTAAATCTCCGCTATTTTCCATCTTTTGAGTGTTTCATGCTCTAAAATATTAGTAATATTTTTCCTCAGAGGTTTTCTATGAGGCTGGACGTCTAGCTTCAGCCTCCTCTGCTGTTTTAGAAGGACAGGAGGATTTCATCCATAATAATGTGTGAGAGGAATATAGTTATAATTAGCTCTCTCTGCATGAGTGTGTGTGTGTGTGTGTGTGTGTGTGTGTGCGCGCGTTTGTGTGTTGCTGCCTCCTACTTACGTCCGAGGCTAATTACCGGGCCATCAACAAACATCTAACATCCTGAATGTGTTTTCTTCGCCGTGTAACTTTCTGTTTGTGTGTGTGAGGCTCATTAGTGAGGCTGGACACACTCCGTGCATCTACTACACAATATTTGTACACACACAATCACACAAAATTCAACAAAGACTTAATGAAACTGCAGTTATCTCACATCTAAATGTCTGTGTATGTATATTAGAATGTAGTGATTAGAATTTTAAAGGAAAAAAAAATCTGATTATAGATAAACATAAAATTGACCTTCATGTATGCAAAAAGGGGCTGGCTAATGAATATTAATACCATGCCACTATTACATTTCCATGTATAAACATCAGCAGTTTGTTGTTTCAGGCATAAAAATACATTACTATAAGTCCACAAACCTGCCATATACTGACAGGTGACAAGTGAAAGAACGGAGCATGAACAAAGTGTATTTGTAAGGCATCGTTCCACTGCATGCCTCCAGAACAGCTTCAATCTACTTTGCCATTTGTGAACTCAACTACACCATCCTTCCAATTCTTCCAAAAGAAATTCCCTCATTTTGTGTCTTGTTATGGTGGCGGTTAGACTGTGCACTCACATATTAATGCAAAATCTCCCCCTGGTGTTCATTTGGGTCAAGACTGTGAAGGTCGTCCAGTGTTAAGACACATTGCTGTCACCCACTCCGTTTGAGTGTGACTCACACTTAATATCCTTTTAACCAAAAGGCCACAGAAAGCAAAACAAACACTGGCTCTAACTAGACTACACTCTAAAGAAGAGCTGACCCACACCCACTGCCTGTTTGGAATATCTAACTCAATTTCCCTTTATATGAAATGTTTTGTTAGACAGATGTTTATGTCATAAAATATAGTACAATATATTTTATCTCCATATAGAAGAAAACAATAAAATATGTATTTCCTCATGTAATTTATTTTTATTTCAACTGCAGAGGTTTCATCACCTTTATTTATAGGAAGTTTGTAGGCAGGCTTTTATTTCTATTTTCCTCTGTTTGTTAAATACAAATGAACTTTTTCATTACAAAACCTAATTTTTGTCTCTGTCATACATATTGACAATGTACTGCAATACACTTTTTAAAAATGCTTAATTTGCTTCCATAACCATTACAGAAAAACAAAAAAGGTCCAGAGTTTCAGTGAATATAACTTATTCATCGCTTCATTGCTGTTATTGTGTAAACATCATCATCTTTCTACAAATTACAGTTTAGCTGAAAAAGTAAAACACACCTGCAGTGACCGATGCCAAGAAATGTTAAGGGTTATATTGTTGAATGTATACAGTTACAGTTGTAGAATTTAACATTTTACTTAACTGGCAGTAGAAATTTTAGTATCAGATCAGGTATTACAATCACTGCCCATATTATTTGTAAGTGAGAACTTACTTTTATTTGTGTCGCCACAAGCTACTATTAAAGACCCAGCTATATTTGACTATGTATATATATATATATATATATATATATATGAAATGCCATAAACATGACTCTACTGTGCCTGCACAGTAGACTGTAGTAAGTTTAAACTAATTTATCAATCTTTCGTCCTGGACGTTTGGCCCAACATTTGTGACAGACTGCCCTACTCATGGTACAACCCTGTTGCCGTGAGTAATGAGGGTGTTTTGCATTTTAGTGGCCACAATAAGGGGAGATGAGGTGAAGGAGTTTTCAGGTGGTTATATAGTTTTATTAGATTTTGTATTTTTACCTATATCCTTGTACAACACTTTGGACACTTTGCGTTGTTGTAAATGTGCTATAAAAATAAACCTGACCTTGACTTTGACCTTGGTTGCAATCTGCAAACTCACCACTAAATGTCATTACATATTACATGATGAATGTTTAAGTTAGGTGAAAATAGCAACAATAATAGCATTTTTAATTTGTATTTGTTCACTGATATTTGTTCACTTTACTTTGGAATTTTGAGAAAAATACTGCTTTTGTTGGAGTTTCATCACAAGGATGTATGGTCTATTGTCTCTGATCCATAGAGTCTTGTAAGTTTTGGCCTTAGAGTTGTGGATCTATTACTAATTTATTTTTAGGCTGAAGGCAAAAATAGTTGACTAATACATATGCCATTCAATCCATTGCACTTTTGTAATATTTTATTTAACATTTTTCATTACTCATTTATAGTGTGTATAAAGTAAAGTTGTTGTTTGAGTGGTGTCATATAAAGTTCAGTACAATACAGAGAAATTGATTTTCTAGGATCACATTTTAATGGGAATAGGTTCTTCCAGTCTCTGTGTTCTTGCTCCATCTGTCTATCCATTCAGGCTGAACCATTTTGCTCTGATATGCTTTGCTTTTGTTTCTATTTAATTGACAGGACATATCAAAACATACACATGCACTAAGCTGTGTAGTTTTGTTGTAAATCAAAGGGTTCATGGTTGTAACAGATCGGTTTTACCAGCTGGCTTTAAATAGCAATTTAAACATCTCCCACACTCCCACACATCTATCTATATACAAACAGTGAATAATGGGTGTGTGGTAAGACACTCAGGAAAATAAGAGTGTACGCATAAACGAGAAGAGACTTCAGAAAAGAACACCGCACCAACTGTTTTTCCCTGCAGTCTATATCAGTTTACAGAAGAAAACTGGTCGTATGCTGTAGTCTGTCATGTAAATCATGGCCTGTAAATAATTACTTATAGGAATTATTTCTCTTAACCAGTCACTTAATCCTCAAAGACCTGCTTTTGTGGATGATTCCAAATTTAGAGTTTTTCTCTACATTTAACATTTTACCAAGCATTTATCACCATTTATTATAATATTATCCTCAACATTTTGCATTTGTCATCTAAAATCAGATATTTTCGTATATTTAATTCACCGAGCATGTAAATGTTCATAAAAGCTCAGAGTAAATTCAAAGATTATTGTGTCCAAAATGATTGTATCAAAATAGAGAAAACTGAAAAAAAGTGAGTTTTTTTCTGCAAAACATATCATTAAAAACACGTCTCCATCCATTGTAATTTATCAAGCTATATGGGTTTAATTGTTGAATTAATGTTGCAGAAAATGATGGTGTTTCCGTGTTCAGTACGGAGCCTCCGAACGTCCAAACAGGTCATATCTGATGACCATTAAAAGAGTTCTGCAGTTCTCTGTGTGTGTGTGTATTGAGATAATAACAATGACACAAATGTTAAGGCATACATGTGCTACCAATCATTGGTTTATTAATGCTGTATTTTGCCAGAGAACTATAAAACAAATGGCCATACTTTGATAACTCAGAAATATCACTTCACTCCCTCTCTTCAAATCCAAACTCAAAACCCATCTGTTTAGGACCTCTTTCTCTCTGTGACCACAATTGCATTGTCCAGTTTTTTAGCCTGCCTTTTACTTTTTACTCCATGTTTTATTGGTTTGTTTTATACTCTCCTTGTTAACTGTACGGTGTTCTTGAGTACCAAGAAAGGCACCTATAAATAAAATGTATAATTATTATTATTATTATTATTATTGATAATACTAATAATACTACTACTACTAATAATAATAATAATAATAATAATAATAACACGTCTGTCTCTCCCGTAATCTCCAGGTCCAACTGCTAAAGGAATCCACACAGTCAGTGGACCTTAAGCTTTATATAGATTATGGACTAGTTACAATGAGTGGAGCTCTTAGTCTAAATCTAACTGGTTTTGGGGTCAGTAATCTCATGCCAGGTGCATCTGGGACAAACACTGAAATAAAGTCAAATCAGACAAAGCAAAAATGCTCTACATTGAATTTGAATGTAGACTAATATAGGTAGGTGTAGGTTTTTTCTATACAAATAGGTTATTGATCTTGTCTCATTAAAAGTACAGAATTTCTAAATGTGCAAATGTTGCTCATATCTAAAGTTGAACTCCTCAATACAACATGTTTCCTTCTTTCCTAAAAGTCAGTCTTGAGTGTGCAAGTAGTGATAGCTTCAGGTTTCCACACTGCAACAGAATGTCAGAAATTCCACTCACAGGTTTGGCCCTTAAACTCCGGTTTAAGGTGAGCACAGAGAAACTTTCCTCCCTCAGCAGATAAATGTGAAAACATCCTGACAGTGTCATACTCTGCAAAGACACATAAAACTCCAAGATTACAGTGAAAGAATGAAAAAAAACTATTTTTTTCTTCGTCTTTTTTGAGTGGACTTAACAGGTATTAAAGATGGGCATTACTGTTAATTATTTCCACACACATTTAACATTACATTAAATTATATTTCTAAATTGTATTGAACCTAGAGGTGTAGTGTATAAGGTAGAACTAGTGGGGAGAATTTCTTCACCCCACCCCCACCCCTCTGCCCTAGAGTAACTGCTGAAAACACAAAAAGCCCTCATTAGAGCCAGACTTTAGTTCACCCCAGAAGTTTGATCAGAGTTAGTGCAGAACTTGCTCCCTCTGCAGAAACAAACACTTCATTCTATGGCAAAAACATCACAAAGATTGTAATTTTTAGGTAATTATATTGTAATGAAGACATAATTATGAAGGCTGCATTCCACTTCTGAAATTAGATCTCCCTTAATAGTATGCGTTGAACCTTTAGCTCCAAAACTCTCAAATTTTCTTTAATCTGCATTTATATGTAGTAGATAAAATTACTAAAACTTTGGAGATGAGAGTTAGAATAAGTACCACTATAAAAACAACAAACAAAAATGAGAGATTGTTTAGTTTAATTGTTTAACTTTATTATGTATATAGTGCATATCATTTAAAAAAAAAAATCATAAAAAATAAGGACAGAAGCGTTGTCAGGGTGGGTGGAGGACCTCGACCTAGTGAGGTCAATGGACAGAAGAGATAGAAAAGAACAACAAACACACTGAAGAAGGTGGATGTCCAGTAACTGTGCATCAGAAATGTACAAATCCACATCCAGAAATATCTGCAGAAAGGAAACAGGAAGCGAAAGACCGAAACACTAACTGTGGGTGGGAGAAGACTCAATGTTAGTGAGTACAGTGGTGACATATATGAATATATATAGAGAGGAGAAGGTAGGAGGAGGAGAGATGCTCGGTGTTCAGGTCCCCCAGCAGCCGAAGACTAGAGCAGCAGAACTAAGAGATGGTAAAGGGTCACCTGAGCTAGCCTTAACTATGAGCTTTATCGAAAAGAACAGTGTAATCTTAAAAGTAGAGAGGATATGCGCCTCTCAGGCCCAAAGTGGGAGCTGGTTCCAGCAGAGCAGTTTGACAACGAAAGGTTCTGCCGCCCAATGTAGGTTAGGAAACTCTAGGAACTCCCAGGAAATTTTGCTCTGTTGGTGCAATATGTTGGGTGTTTAAGACATGATGAAGCTACTAAGTTACTGAGAGCTTTGTGTGTCAGAAGAAGGACTCTAGTACTGCTTTAGATTTTACAGGAAGCCAGATCAGTAGTGGGAAAAATAGGATCACTCTTCCACATTCCTGTCATTACTCCTGCAGCAGAATACTGGATAAACTGGACATTTTACAGGGAGTTACTGGCACATCCTGATAATAAGGAGTTACGCTTGTTCAGTCTTGGTGTAACAAATGCATGGATTAGTTTTTTGGCATTGGAATGTCCCTAATTTGGTCGATTTTCCATTATGTGACAAGAGAGTTGTTTTATGTATTAGTCAGAGGAGAGAAAATCCTGGTCAAAAATAACTGAAATTCCTCACAGTGATGTTGGAGGCCAAGAAAATACCATCCAGAGTAACTGAGTGGGTAGATGTCAAGTTCCTGTGGCTATTAGAGTTAAAGAAAATATGTATGCCTAAAAAATGACTGGTTATATACATGCTTTAATATGTGCTTAAAGTTTGACAAATTGATTTGTTTCATGTAGCTTGACAGATAAAAATAGCCGAGTGTCATCTGCATAACAATGGATGATTATGCAATGTTTCCTAATAATATGACAATGAACACGATGTAACTGGGAGGCACAACAGGGAAATCCAACTGTACCATATTAAGGAGAATCCTCAGGGGATCCCCTAATAAATGTTGCAATCGCTGTAGTGTTTTCTGCTGTCCTCTGGGTCTAGTCGACCTACAGACATGTAGTCTGTACCAAACACAGCATGGGTCTTATCCCATGTCTACGTCTTCAGAAAGCTGGTCTTGTTTTTATTTTTCCTCTAGATGCTGTCTGTGTAAAGCTCTGCAGCATAAGCTATTATCCAAAATTAAGTTGCAAAACTTCAGAGCACTTGGCTGGTGGCCACAGTTAAATTCCCTTCTCTACTGCAGACACACAAAAATTAATTAAGCAGGAGGTTTGAGAGTTTGTCTCAACTGTTGTTAATGTCTTTAATTTCAGATTCAGCCAGTCAGGATGGAAGACTCAGCGAAAGTCCTTATAGTTTCACAAATGTAAACAGTATTTGTGCCAAATGACAACCAAGACTCATTTCATGTTGGCGGTCATAGAGCCATGAGGAGCTCCTTCCAAACAGAAAGGGAAAATCAGATTCAGTTCCCCTGCTGAAGAGAGGGATGAATATTTATCAGCGAGGGTCAGACAAAGGGAGGGGAGGAAGAGAGGGATGATCAAAGGGAAAGATGTGCTTTGTTCTGAGAGAAAGACAAAAAGACAGGAAGACAGAAACATAAAGAGGTGAAAAAATGAAAGGATGAAGGTGGTTGTTCTCAAACCACCAGGGGAAGCAAAGTGCCTTTTTTCTATTGCTCAGTGTAATGTGCATCATAATTTGTTTAATGTGTGGCACAGGAAAAAGTATTTATAAGTCTGGAAAGCAGTTTCTAAAAATAAAAAGTGCAGCTTTACACTGTGGCGTCACTGTACCATGGTTTCCCCAACACTGGTGTCACTAGGAATATTCTTCCTGGAGGAACACTGGCATAAATCACCAACAATAAAGCTGCTACAAATACTGTACCTCCAGGACGACCACAACTTTATTTAACATTAAGGGGTTTTGAACCACAACCTAGTGTGCTATTCCACACTCTTAATAGATTTAGATTGATTTACTTGTTGTGTCCAGTTGTAATAATTGAAAGAGTATAAAAATGCTCTGCTAAAGTGCTTATTTTCATACGGTGACAACAATATGGTGACTCAACACCTGCCCAGTCCTCTGTCTGCATGTACTATATGTAGCTGAAAGGAAGGTACGGGGGAAAACTGCTGCTGAAACGAATACTGCAGTATCCTGTACACGTAATGATTTTGATGTTTTAAAGCTATAATTTAAGTATTCTTAGGATAAAACAAGGATGGAAAAAAGGGGAATGATGTACAATCACTTTCAAAATCATGATTTGGGACTGCTGACAAAACACCTTAGTGCACTGCAGTGTCCTGTCAGAAGTGTAAATGCACTAACAGTCAGAATAAGTCATTATGTCCTTGGCTTTTCATTTCCTTACTGTTAATGTTTCATCAAGATCTGCATGATTATACATCCCACATCGGCATCTTTTGTAGCTCTAGTTTGGTCTCTACTAGCTCCTGAGTAAATGCCTGCTTCTGGAGTGGAGGTAGTGTAGTATTTATCTGTCTTTACTGTGAGTTGTCATGTTGACTTGATGTTTGTGTGTGTTTGGTGGTGTCAAAGGAAACAGCTGATTTTCTGCTCAGTGTTATGCATCTATCTCTAATATTTTCTTGGCTTTTACTAAAGCTTACCAAGAGAGCTCCATCCATCTGTCGTCCTCCCTGTTTTCTGACTCATCACTCTACGTGACATCTGACTTTTCTGCTCTGAATTCTGCATGTCAGCAGTCTTCCCATACATCCCTGTATAGCTCCCTCTTGGCTTCCACTCTGCAGGTTACAAATCCCGCACTTGATGCACATGTGTAACCATGGCGCAAACATAACCATAGTAACCAGCATCAGCTTCCCCTGTGGAAATGGCAACCCAGTAAAGTCTTTTTATGTTTTAATGAGACTCCTACAGGATGAGATCAGACAGAAAAGCTACTGAATGACAAATGAGGATGCACGGTATGTGATGGAAACACTACAGAAGATGTCATTCTACTAACTGCAGCAACTAGTCTTTAATGATGCTTCGAGACTAAAACTTGTGTAAAATTAATTACATTTTCTTTTTGCAGAAAACCTGAATAAACAATATCAACATAAAGCTGATGTGATTTATTTGTCTGATGATGGATCACATGAAAACATTCTGACCCATTTCTAAGATTAACAGTAAGATGAGCAAAGCGTAAAAGAGTTTCAAAGAATGGGAGCAAATATCAAATGTAAACTGTCATGTTTCATGAAAGAGTAGCTGAGCAGCAGTTTGTCTGAAAAAATCTGAGATAAAAAGTGATTCTGCTACACAGTAGAAGCTAGTTTTCCATCAGACAGCTTAATAATTAAAAGGAAAAAAACAGAAATTTAAAATAATTCATATTGTAAAAAATATATATAAGTTTTGTAATTTTTTTAAAAGCAAAAAATAGTGCTTCTGTTTCTTGAATATGAAAGTTAAGTTTTACTTAAACGTACATATTTATTCAGGAACCAACGACAGACTGCTTTTAGATGCCTGGTTGTTATCTTAAACACCGAATCAAAAAGAATGGTCAAAAGGATTTAACCTAATAATAATTAAAATCTTTCAAATACAAAGTGTAAAAAACACGTCATCAAATTTTGGGGTTATTCTCTACCAAAAAGAACAAGTGCTTTCTTCAATGTGATTAATCAAGTAAAACAACAAAAAGACATTTGTTTAATCACTGGTTAACCACTGAACATTGAACTTCACTCTAAAAATAATAAATCAGTACTTGTCATTCTGGTCTAATCCATGATTTGTACCTTCTAATAAGTCATCTGGTCCATCTTTGGCCTTGAGGTCACCAGTGTCTAGGTTTGATTGACAGGGTGGTATTATAGCCCAGTCGCCTGATGAATCAGATTTTAGGAGGGTCAGTTTATGTAATGAAATGCACATTTTCCTGACAATCAGCTAACAGTTGTCAAGACTGTACAATGACTGTGTTACGCAGTACTTGTTGAAGTTTACAGTTTTACAGGCTGATAAGCATTTATTAAATGTTTTGTAATGTGCAGACAGTGTTTTGAAGTAGATCTTGTAGCTTTGAGACAAACAGTCCTTTTATTAAAACCCATTATCTCAGTCTCAAGACTGTATGTTGGAAATTAAGACCATCCAACATTTTTGACATAATTGTTCTTATTGTTTTGTCTTGATTTACTTAGACATCTACTTAAATGTATGTATTTATTAAAGAACCAATGGCAGACAGCATTTAGATGACTGATTTTTAGCTTAAATTGGAGAAAAAAATAATAGTCAAAATGATTTAACCGAATTGTATTTTATATTTTTAAGTGTAGCACGCATGTGGATCCATAGTCAAGTCACCATCTATAAGGCTCCTGTATCAGCTCCAAAATGAAGGCCCAATCCCAGTTCACCCCTTGGCCTTTGCACTTGGCAACATGGAAACATTTGCCTATGAAATGGGACAACCCTTTGAGACCTGTCATCAGCAGTCATCAATGCTTCTATGAACAGATGCGACAACTTTGTTTCTGAAATAATTCCCCATGCCGTCAGCAGCTGTAACTGTCTCTGTTCCATGGGCTTTGGGCATCTTTTTTGCGGCTTTCCACCTCAAACTGCAGAAATGTGGGCTGTAACACATTGAAATTGCATTAAACGGTCGATCAAATGATTAAGTTATTTACAAAGAAAATATTTAAATTTATGTGTTTCTTTCCTCACACTGCTGCACTTTTTTTTGCTGTTTACCTCCATGTTGCCAATGATTTGAAAAGAATAATGGGAGATTTCTCATACCCCTCCGTTTGTAGTGTGGTCCTGAAAAAATCGGGACAGCCCTACCCCTTCACATGAATGCGCAAAATGGAGGGGGAGGGGCCAAGGTGTGAATTGGGATTGGGCCCAAATGAATCAGGACAAATGCTTAATAGTTGCATGGACTAATTTAAAAGTAAAACACATTGAAGCGCATTCCAGTTCAATTTATGTGAAGACAAATGTGTTTTAATGAAACATTAATAAGTTGTAAGATGAGTTCTGCATTTTCTATGGATAGTCACAGATATTAAATATATTGCAGGTTTGCAGGTTGCAGATTTAGCAGAATTACTTTTGTGCATTAATTTTTACCTCTGGGGATTTGTGTTGTAAGTTTGCAGATGTGTGCAATTTACAACCTCACACACTTCATCATTTGAAAACAACTTTGTCTGGCAGTGTTTTGTTTTCCATAAACTGCCGTGCTCTCCAGTGTGACTACAACGCTGCCTCGGGGAGTTGAACCGGTGCCTGTTGAGCCAGGCAGCGGCAGCAGCAGCTGAATAGTCTGCCAATTCCCAAAGGGTGGTCGGTTTGAAACCCTGCCCAGACTCAAACTGAATCTGCCAGAAAGGGAGAGATGTTAGTATGCGTGTCAGTACGCATTCTTCTGCCTCAGTGCGTCTGTTATGTGTTTGTATAGAACAAGTTAATTTGAGTTTCTATTCACTTTCAGAGTGGAAACATATTCTGAAAGGTAAAGAACCATTTACACCCAAATCTGTTGTTTGGACATTTACTCATAGTGAAACTTCACAGTGTTATGATATTGAAGTTAAAAATATCCAACCAAAAGACATGTGTTGACCATTTTAATATGTACTATTAAATATTGTTCTTTAATTGGATTTCTCTTTGCTGATTGGTTTCATTTGAACATTAAATTAAAAAGTTCTATTCCATTTAATTGTCAGTTTGTATGTAAAGTTTTAAAATATCAAGCACATTTGACTCAAACTTGAAATGTCACCAAATAGGAAAAAAGAAAACAAAAGCCTGACTTTGACACATTACTATCAGCAGCTTTGTGGTCAATAGCAGGGTACGTAATGTCAAAGGATGGTGATATAGACTATGTAATACATGTTCCCATCTAAAATGACTGTGCTATTATTTTTTATATAAATGAGCCTTTCTGGAAATGACAACAATAAGTCTGTACTTCTATTTAACCCCTAAAGTCACGGAACTATTTTTGTGGAGACTTCCAAATTAATTTACCTCTACATCTAACCTTTCCTAAGTTATGAGTAAATTCAAAGGTTATTATATGAAAACAGAGTAAACTGGAGCTAAATATACCAGTACCTGAGGGTAAAAAGAAGTTTCTACAACCATTGTTATTTGTCAAACTACATGGAATTTACTTGTGAATAACTGTTGCAGAAAATGTTGGTGTTTCCACAATCACTATAAAGCCTATGAGCAATCGAATGGGTCATATCTGATGACGCTGAAAATATGAGAAACTGCATTTTACCTGAATTATTAACAAGTATTGGTAGGAGTAGTTGTTCTAAAGTCATTAAGTCACATGACACTGTTAACTGTTCGCTGTAAATAGAGTTCACCTTAAGCGACAGGTTAGTCTCATTAGGACTGAGATGACAGAGTCACAGTATAGAATAAATGCTTCAGAAAAGACAAAGGTGGATTCTGAGTGTTTTAAACAAGGTGGAAATCTAAATATTTCATCAAAAGTGTCAGTTCAGAGGCAGCACTCAGACGAGCCAAGAGAGTACAGCCTTGTTCAATAAGTATAATATCAAGAGACATTTTTCAACAAATGCCAGAAACTTGTTATTATATGTAGAAGAAGAAGCTCTGAAACTGTCCTCCAACTTTAGCACCACTCAGACTATTAGTACAAAGCAGATTAACATCCTAAAATCAACAACACATATTGGGCCAGATCTACTAAGACCCCAG
Source organism: Apogon hyalosoma (assembly GCA_037367295.1). NCBI lineage: Eukaryota > Metazoa > Chordata > Actinopteri > Kurtiformes > Apogonidae > Apogon > Apogon hyalosoma. The sequence goes on along the minus strand of JAPQRP010000005.1, from coordinate 23,236,871 downwards.
TTTGCATGTACTAATTTGCATGTGCAATCTAGAATTTTGTTTGTGTGGGGTTGAACCGCTGTTTGCAGGTGATTTACAAAAATTGCTTGTGCAAAGTACAACAGGTGCAAAGTCTTGGAGACCGCCCTATTTAAATGCGTGCGCTACTGGAGACAGTACGCTGGAAAAACTGCTCTGGGATCTGCCAGCACTAATGGCAACAGTGCGCTGAATGATCCAGACACAAGAAAATGTAACGTTGGAGGAGTTTAGTCAAAGAAGGTATTGTATGACTGACTCATTCATTCACTTATTTTTCATTTTAGAGGTGGTGGTGGTGGTGATGGGGGGGTTGTTGGCTTGACTGTCAGGTGCACATAGTTTTGTCACACTGTAGCCTAATGTCGGTGCGTATGTGTAATCACAATTGTCAGATTAAGTGGAAAAGAGTCCCATAAAGTAAGTGTGTGTGTGTGTGTGTGTGTGTGTGTGTGCGTGTGTGTGCGTGTGTGTGTGTGTGTGTGCGTGTGTGCGTGTGTG
>JAPQRP010000005.1:23211868-23228523 GCA_037367295.1 Apogon hyalosoma | reverse complement strand
ATATAAGCATCATCAAATCATAATATGAACAAGTTTGATAAAGGAGTGGGCAGAAGTATGCACTTTTTAAAAATTCCCACCCCTTTGTACTTACCATGGTTTATATATCTGTCTATTTACTACATAATTATTCATATCAATATGTTCATTCAGTCATTCATTTTCTGAGCCCTCTTTATCTTCACTAGGGTCACGGGGGTTGCTGGAGCCTATCCCAGCTACTTATGGGTAAAGGCGGGGTACACCCTGGATGTGTCGCCAGTTCACAGGGCTGACATATAGAGACAAACAACCACTCTCACATTCACACCTTTGGGCAATTTAGATTAACCAATATGTATACTACATAAATATCCATATCAATTAACATATATACTACATCCTTAAAAAATATATAAAACATATATAGTATATAAATATCTGTATCAACTTCTAATATCCCGTATGTTTAGCAATTTTTATCCCTCATCTTCCATATACCTATGTAGAAATAATCTTTTTATCTCACACTAACACTAAAACACATCTGTAAAGGTGTAAATACAGAGCATACAGTATCTATATATTTTTTCCAAATAGTATGTAAAGATGGTTGTCAACTTGCTCAGTCAACTCAGGGTTTCCAACTGACATAAAAGGAGTTTCCATGATGTAATAAACTTGGACAAAGTATGAGGCACATATTTCTCACAAGAACAAAAATAACTATAACTGTAAAGAGATCTATGGAATTCTGAAAACAATGCAGCTGCTGCAGCCAAAGTCAGGACACAAAGAGACAACAAACTGTCCACTGCATGAATGTCTCTTTTCATTATCACACCATTAAGGGACAACTATATGTGACTGCAATTATAATTCTATATTCTAGTAACTGAACACGTTGTTAGGCCTTTAAGACCAAGACTTATTATTTCAGTTCAACCCTAGTGCTGTTAAACTGTCTGAGAACAAACATAAAAACAGAACTCAAATCTATTAATTGCCTTCTCTAATGCCATGTTCACACTAATACAGAATGGGTATTTTCCACCTCTGTTAAGAAAAAATTTGTCCACACAACCTTAGTTTTACAAAATATCTCCAAACATACAACAACTCAAAAATATCTAAAAACTGATAAAAATGCTCTGACACAAACCATTCATTATTTCTGGTCAACTTTAAACTGAACAGCATTGATAATATTAGATGTAGCAGAAGCAAATGTCAAGGTGACAACAGGTAAAGTTATAATTTTCAGTTACTTGAATTCAGTGTTTCTCAAACTTTTGGGCGGGCCCCCCGCTGTGAACTCATTTTAGGGACGTACAATAAACAAATCCACTATCATGGTGACTTGACTAGACAAAGGTTTGGACAAGGGGGTGAAGAGAAAAATGTGTAATGTGTCTGTTTTTGTTTTTAGTTTACACATAATTGCCCTGAAACCATGTGCAAAATAAAACAGCCACTGATACTGTTAAAGTGTTCATCTTTGGCACCAAAATATGCATATTTCATATTTTTATTTGGAAAAACATTGCCTCGGGGAGCAGCCTTTTTGAATAGTAGGTCCACTCACTGTTCATGCAGAGGTGGACCTTACAGACCCTGTAGACCACATTGGACCTGAGATCAATGACTCACTGTCCTCATTGTAACTGTTACTGTCACTGTCTTGTAATGTATGCAGAAATTACTAAAAATAGTCACTTCTCCCATAAAGGGTTAAGTGTTTCTTCAGATTGTTGAAATTTATTGTTAATATTCCACAAACAGTAGATGACAGTCCCACTTTGTTTCCCAAAGGTGTCCCTGCTGACCATGACTCTCTGTATGTCATACATTGGCTTACTGCAGGCTATTTACTAGTTGTATTTGACCTATATTTGATGTTTCAGGTGCAGGTTCATTACATAAAGAAACAATAGACTTGCACAAAAGGGAGCATGACATCATTGTTTCCCGTGTCCACAGGCATACAAACAAATGCAAAGTTTTTTTTATAAACCTTCAGTTTGGTTTTTGTTTGAAACATACTGTTTATGTATAGACAAGAGGCTCAAATGTAGAGAAAAATATCCACATTAGTGTGAATGGGGCATACATTGCCTGTTAAATCTTACATGATGAATCAATCCAAGGTTTTAGTGCTTTAATCAGTTTGTGTTTTACTATTACACATTCTATCACTAACACTGGGTTTAGATTTTCTGTACTTCTTGTCTGTTTCAGGGACTCTCTCACTATCTGAACAACACTTTTTTTTTTTCATTTATTTATCCACACACCACACTGGGTAACATCTTTTAAGAGGATTGATTGGTTGGTATTGTGCGCTTTTATTGATCCATTATCTCAAACATAACCTGCTCTAGGGAAGGTTATAGTAACTTACCACAGAGGTTTACTGAAACTCAACGGCTGAACCACACATTACTGTCCCTCACTCATTTTTTGAAGTACAGGAACCTTGGACTGTGTGATAGTGCGTTTGGTTGTTTCTGTTTTAGAACATAACCACTGTGAAACAAAATGGTGGTTTCTCCTTTTTTCTCATTAACGCCATTTGCAGACTTCATTCACTGCCTCGTTCACTCAGCCATCACTGCACACTGTTTCTCTTTGTCAGTTTCAATTCCTCATTTCACAGGCTTTCTTGGCATTACTGTTGATATATGCAGTACAATATAGCCAAAGTATTACCATTAAAAACATGAATCCCTGTCTTACTCTGCTCTGTTCAAGCGCAGCAGAGATTTCTGCTCCAGCATCTACAGACTACTGTCTGAAGCAGAAACACATTAAATTATACACTGTTGAAGAACAATGGAGAGGATTTTTTTTTTCATTCTGAGAATTTATTCACATTTTCAATATGCAGCAAGAAAATTACCCTTTTGTCACTAGTGTACATATAAATCATCTGGATGTATATGAAGTCATAGGAGGCTGCTGAGGAGGAGGATGCTCTCTCCTCCTGAACTTGATTCACATGGATCAATATCTGATTCCTCCTACAAAAGTGTTTCTATGTAGTTCAGCATTCAGCTAAAACCTGTATTCTGTTTTATTTTATTCCACTCACGCTTGCAAACAGACTGATTCAGAGAATCAGTGCAGAACACATTAACTGAGATAGAAATTCTTCCTCAAATTTCCTCGAAAACTCTTGTACTTTCCTTCTGTCTGAGTGAAAACGCGTCTGAGAAACCGCTGCAAGAAACTTAAAGTAGAGAAGACGTACACTTTTTCCTTCTTGGTTTCTACATAAATACGTGATGATTTACTTCCAATAGAGTGTGTTACATTGAAACACTTATCTTTAGTGCACACACACAGTCTGCTTCTGAGCGACATGGCATTTTTAAATCCCTGTTACTGAGGTTCTGCACGGCTGGACACTTTAATAGAAACAAAGTGTTTCTCCAATAACAGCCACAACAATGATAAAGCAGTCCAGTCCCGATAAAGCTATTTATAATACAGGTTTTTATTTAAAAAGCTGTTTCCATCAGCAGTTACAATGCTGCAGGGAGCAAAACACAGCTTAAAAAAAAAAAAAAAAAAAGAAAAATGTTAATATGGTGAGCAAGGAAATACAACATGTGCTGTATTGCACTTAACCCATCAGGTTACTGTTTACCCTAAACATAGAACTGGGGGCTGAAGTCATAAAAACATGGCTTCAAAGAAAAAACAGCATGTTCATGAATGTAAACCCTATCAGTTCACACATGAAGTGACAACAGCTGCGTTTATCATCATCATCATTATTATTATTATTATTATTATTATTATTATTATTAGTAATAGTAGTAGAATGTGAAAAGGAAAAGGAGAACATACTAAAGCTGACAGAATCACTTTACTTGTCATTGTTGATTAAAGTTGAACTTATTCACCAGTTAATTTAATCTCTCCACCAAATAAATTGTGCCATTAGTTGTTTCAACAGCTTGTTTATGACACTTGGATTGTTAATGAAATAGTAATGACTCTCATACAGTATTTAATGGATGCATTTTCTGGGTGTTTATTTACACTCAGTAAAGTGCAGATGCTAAAAACGGTCCAAATATCACAAAAAAAAAAAAAAAAGTAATATAGGCTAAGTTCACTCATTCAATCTAATACATGAAAAACAAACCTCAAGTGTGGACTTCTGCAGGGGTGTTGTGTTCTGCAGGTTAGATTTTTGTCCATTTTCTTAAGTAAAAAATATTGAGTGGTGTTTGTCTGTCTATGTAAGCTTTTTTTTTTTTTTTTTTTTTTGGATACCTACTGTAAATGGTTTGTTCGGCAAGATAATCGTAACAAATGCCTCTTGTCTTTTGAAACCTAAACACCATCTCCAAAAGTGGAATGCTAATTTTAGGTTGCAAATGAACCACACCATGGTTGCATGACTTTAGTGTCACCACCGCAAAGCTTTCACCTTGTTATTTCATTTAACCTGCTTCCTCCCACAAAAACTTTCCCACCTAGCATAACCTCATTTCACTAGTGAACAGAATAATTAATTAGCAAGAGCTCAACACAGTGAAGCTGTAAGGATAGACAAGTGAGTAAGAGTTGTGTTCAGTGTCTCCAGTAACGTCTTTAATCTCATTCAGCCACTTGTAATGAGACTAAAAACGTGTTGCTTAATGCAGCTTTTAACCATCATGTCTTTATGCCCAAGTGACAGAAAAGGTCCATTATCATTACCACGATAACTATTGTGACTTGCAATAATAACATACATTTTATTGACTCAATATATTGTTAATGGCATTACAAAATATGTTTGAAGTGCTACATGCATGGTGGGACAAGATACGACTGAGGCTTGAGGTTTAGAAAGGTTAGAGGTTGGACGTTAGTGACATGTTATGTATGTATGTATGTCATTCATATATGTACAACAGGACATGTACATGGCAAACATTACAACAGAGGAGACCAGAACAAAGGTTGAAGGTTAAGATTGATTCAGTTTATTATCCCCTCAGAGCAATTCAGGCTCAGCATTTAATCAAGTGCTTCTCAAACTGTGTGGTGGTCCCCCTAGGGGGGGCACGAAGGCTTGCCAGGGGTGGCATGGGATCACTCCTGGGTGTTTTTTTTTTGTTTCCTTCAGGTTCGAACATGTAGTAGGTGGAACAAATATTTTAATGTTGGAGCGCGCTGGACTCATTGTAGGGACGTATAACAAACACATCTACTGCCATGGTGATCTGTCACTAGGGTTGGGGGATGGGGGGGGCTAAGCTCTGTCCCCCTGTGAAACAATATTTTTTTGCACCCCCAAATCAAGCAAAATGCTCACCCACCCATGACATTCTGGTCACACCTCTGATTTGACTGGAAAAGAAAACTGTGCAGTGTTTCTGTTTTTGCACAGTTTGCTCTTCAGTGTTCTGAGATGTGGAAGGTAAACAGGCTCATTGCAGCCACTGATATCATTAAAATGTTCATCTCTGTTACCAAACTGTGTATGTCGTTCTAAATAAAGTAATTTTGTTGTCATAGCTGTAAGATAATTGCACATTTCCTATTTTTATTTAGAAAATATTGTCTCAGAGAGCAGTCTTGTTGAGTTTATTTATATTGTTCAAGCAAAAATCTGTTATTTTTTTAATTTGCACAACAAATTATTCAAGGAAAAGCAAAAGGTATTGTTACAATATTGATGTTTCTTTCAGTATAGATAAAATTGCGCCATTGATACAATGTTGTTGGGGTGAGGGGGATTTTTCATTCTCCAAAGGGGGGCCTGACAGATAAAGATTGAGACACTGATTTAACCCATCGTAATACATACACAGTACCTAGCATTAGCATTAGTATTAATACACAGCGTCAAGAGCAGTGAGCTGCTATTGAAGGTAGGGGTCCAACTCCAGATCTTCATCAGCATCTACAGGAGAATTACTGATATCGAGAACTGTTATACCCATTTTTACAAGCAGAGGAAACCCTCACAGTGTGGAGAAAACAGGCCAACTCAACACTGAAAGGCTCTTCTCCAACTGAGAGTCAATTGGAATCTGTTATCTGTGAGGTGGAAGTGCTAACCCTTATGCCACCGCGCTGCCCAAGTCCATCTATATTATACATCTGTCCCCAACTGGCACCTGTTTTACAAGAGGTTCATTTTAATACTCTTCAGATTTGCAAAATCCTGTTGTTTCTCTGGTAAAACAAATTGTTTTTTCTTTAAGACATTGACAAGATTCAGCTTTCATGACTGAATCATTTACTTGGGAATTTTCTGACTTGGAACAAAACAAAAACCTCAGAAGCTGAAGCAGAAGCTCATAAATTCATCTGTCTCAAACCTGCAGATTCCATGATTTTAGCGTTCCTTTGTTTACCTGCTAGCTTAGTACACAACGTCCTCCCAGGAAAGACACAAGTATTTAATATAGCATAACAGAGGGGAGGCTGGGTAGAAAAGGGATATAGATACCAACCATGAATACCTTTACGGTTCAATGTGCACTTCATGGTTCATTTCTGTGAGTCATTCTGCACATATTGTCTTATTTCCATTCATCTTCCAAAAAATATATAAATATTACATATATCAAAGCATGCCTTGGAAGATGAAAGCACTATTTCAATTCCGTTCTAAACTCAGGGACCATCCTGTCTTCACTGCCATCTGCCTGAAAATGAAAAACATATTCAATAAATATTTATTAAAATAAATGAATAGTCTTATGTCCAAAATAGCCAAATTTTAAGTCAAACTGAAATAAATTGGTGGATGGAGGTCAGATACATGTAAAAGTCTAGCAGCTGCTCCTGAAGACAGGCCTGTCCGTCCATCTGTGGGTGTGTGTGTTTACACTGAATATTGGCCTATTAGTGTCCCATCCACATGTGGGTCCATCTGGTTCATAATGACCATATGGACCAGACGGACCCCTCTCTCCCTCTTTCTCCAGGTGATTTAAAGACTCTGTTAATTAGAGCTGATGTCTCATTTAGTCTCTTTTTTTTTGTTTGTCACTGGTTAATTTTCAGTCCATCTAAATGTGCCATTTAACTAATTAACTAATTGTGTAATTTATTTAGACTCAGCCTGTTTCCTCACTGGTGTGTGTCTGTCTGCGTCAGTTGGCTGTAAAATGAAAGCATTAGTTTGTGTTTACCCATGAGTTAGTCTGATCCTCTTTGGAGGGATTGTTTGTGTAAACACAGAAAGCATCGAAGAAATAGACAGATTCTCTTCTGTGACTGAAAGGGTTTCTTTTCAAAGCTAACACATAATCATAAACAGTGGCAAGAAGTAAAGTATTTTATAGGGATCTATATAGTATTTGAAATACTTTTCAGTGCTTTTTTTTTTTTTTTTTTTTACAATTTACAATTTAAAACAAATATCTATATTTTATTATCCTTAAAAAATGTCAACATTTTTTATAATTGCCAGCCTTCTGAAAATAAACACTTTTATGAACCTAAATGAGTGACATTACATAAATAGGAATATCCCCTCGTGTATCCATCAGTGCATATCACGCACGACAAACACAGTAAAACCAACAGAAAGGATGTAACACATTGAAAACAAAGGGAGAGATGTAATGAATGGTAAAACATGAAATCTGTTACTATTACAAGGTAACTTTTGCAACATTAAGTCCAAATAAGCAAAATAAATGCTGAATTCTTATTCAGCTAGACAAAAAATATATTAAGGCATAACAAGAGAAACAGGCAGAAAAAGGAGACTAGAGAAAGTTCATTTTCATTACTTTCAGTCTATTGTTTGACTTCAAATGGTTTGAGATGTGAGGGTTGATTCTCTTTGCTCTTGAGCAGCCTGTGGAAACGTCCTTCAAAGACCAGCTTTTCTACTTTTTCCTTTAAGTACTTCTCACAGCCTGTACTTTTTCACTTCGATTGTGTAGAAGGAGTTGAAGTACTTATCTATTAGTCTTTTTTTTTTATACAAGTATCTACACTCCTACTGAAGTAAAACTACTTTTGCCACCTCTGTACCTTAGTGCCACAGATATTCCATAGATCCATTACATTAAAGTTCAAGTACAAACTGAAGTATTTGAATCACATGATTAGACTGGCCCAAGCTTCTTAAGCAATGTAACAGATATTATTAAAGAAAACGCAATGTATAGACAGAGCCACATCCTCCAGAAATTAGAAGCCTCCCAAGAGACACTGTAAAGTTTAACTACAAACTCTAACATTCATTGAAAATATAATATCTAAAATCTTGTGTTTAACAAGATGTAGATTTGTTAAAACTAAATCTACTTAATGAACAACTTTAATCCATGAATTACACGGAGCCACAATGGGCCAAGAATTAGCCAGATTCCAGCAGATAGTGTTAATTTAAAAGAAAGTTCCTATTAATTCAGTTCATTAATGACTGAAACTTAATAAGCCAACAATTGTATTGCTTAACAAGATGGAGGTTCATTAAAATCAAATCTCCATAGTAAACACTATAATCCATGAATTAGACAGAGCCGCACTTCTCCGGATTTGGCCTGATCCCCGGGGTAATTTAGACAGAGCTTGTTAAAGCTCAACATGTTTGCAGATGTCTATTAGAACCCTGAAACGAGGAGCTGAGACAGAAAAAAGGGTAAAGAAAAGGGATAAGATGATGAGATGAGAAAGGAAAGTAAAAAAAAAAAAGAAAAAAGAAAAAGAGACGATGAAACAGGATGCGAAGGATGGGGAACAAGAAAGGACATGACAAGAACTGCAAGGAAAGACTAAACAAAGAGAAACCAGACTAATTACACAACAAAACCCTGAGTTACCAAACCAGCCGTTCAGTTAAATGAAGATCTGGTGACATACTGCGATGTCAAATCTGAACTGTTTAAAAAGCCAACATCAACCTACAAAATCTAAAATCCTCACCAGCAGCATTGTTGATTTTTAATTTTAACTTGGCAAAAATAAGTCACAATAAGAGGAATAAATAAATGTCACCTACATGTGGGAGACTCTTTTTAGGAAAGTTATTTTTTACACCTAACTGCTGAATTTTGTGTCGTCAATAACATCTGCACACACGCACACACACACAGAACATATTTTTTAGATTTTAGTGTGAGGTACACTTTCCAAAGATATCCTTACTTGATATGCATATTCCTCTCAGAATAAGACAATTTTCAGAACATTTGTTGTATGTAAATCAGCTCAGTCTTTTCCACACTGGGTGTTAGACACTTAAAATAAAAATACACTTCTAGATTCTAAATCCTTTTACTGATGATAAAGGTGATTTCAGAGCTATACAGAGGAAATTAACAGACAGTGGCCACGTCCATACCAGTCAGATCATAACAATCATATTCTTTTTTTTATAATTTAGTTTTCACATTTTTTCCCAAACATAATATTCAAAAAAGATCTGTTTCACAAATAAATACACCAGATTAATCAGACTAGAGATAAGTAAAAAAAAAAATAATAATAATAAAAGTAAAATATATGTTTAAAAAATAGTAGAGAATGTTACTAAAGAAGTAAATAAACTCAATTACTAAATTAACAGTTACATGCCACATAACTGAAGCTCACAGCAATAAACGTAACTATAGTAACAACAGTCTGGTGGGATCAGGTGCGTTGTTTATAACTGCAGTAGTATCAGTGTTTATTACAATGTTCAAAGAGCATTAAGTCTAAGCTAGGCTGTCACCTCTTCGTGTGAGGTATGTTTCCCATTTTTCCCAGAATGCCTCACATATGTCCCTCTGCACTCTTAAATTGTAAGTCATCTGTTCCGTGCGTTGGATGTTTAACTCGATGTCTTTCCACTGGTTAACAGTGGGTGGTTCCTTACAGACCCATCGCCTTGTTCTGGCCTTTTTGCTCACCACCATAAAAATTTTCTGGAGGTATCTGTCCCTTTTGGGTAGTTTTAAATCTATACTCCCTATGTAAAAAGTCAGGAAGGAGAATACAACAACAATCATATTCTTGTAACTATTTGACAAACTCATTTCTTATGACCTGTTCTGTGTCTGGTCCAGACTTAGTTTTGAAACGAGGTGATGACACGCACATCCAGTCACTAAAAGGTGAGCAGGATCCCGAAGAAACAGTTGATAAAAGAATCAGATAAGGTCCGCACAACCTGTGAGTTCCTCTAAAAAGGTTTTATTTACCACAAGTAGTGACATTTTGGGCCACAGCCCTTCATCAGACATGGTGATGAGCTCACAGATTGTGCGGACCATATCTGATTCTTTTATCCAGACTGAGTTTTGACTCATCGTTCCTTGGTTTTGGTCTTGATACACTGTGATCTTGGTCATGACCTGAATATAACACTAGTACAACATGGGTGATTATATGACCTCTTTCGTGGTATAAGTGAATATCAAAGAGAAAATGGCTGATTTTACATGCTACAGTAGCAGGAAATGTCTGACCCCCCACCATGAGAAAGTAAATATCATTTCTAATAAGTGACTCATACCATTTCTTCCAGGAGAAGCAGCGTTTTCTGACAGACGTCCTCCATGAGGTGATGCTTCTGGATGGCCTAAGCTCCTCCCACCCCATTTCACAGGAGGTGCAGCAGGCGACTGACATCGACCGGGTCTTTGATTGGATCGCCTATAAAAAAGTAAGTGCTGAGCTTATCTTCATTTAAAAAGACATCCCAAATGTGATCACTGTCACTTAACCCATAAAGACCCTGTGCTATTTATGTAGCAGTTCCAAAATATTTTGTTCTCTATAGTTGACTTTTCTTAAAGGGGTCATATTTTGCTAAACCCACTTTTATTAGTCTTTGGTTCATTTTTTTGTGTATTTGGACCCAAATAGTTCATAAAGTTTGAATTTGAACCCTCCAGGTGCTGCAAAGATATCTTTATGTTAATTTTGGCAAAAATCAAGTGGATTTCTACAACCTGTTTTAATTCCTGCTCAATTTGTTGCGTCTATAACTAGTTACATCACGACATTTGCGCATATAAGGTCAAGACTTTCGGTGAACATTTCTCCGAGTACGACATAACTGTTTGTCAGCAGCAGCGGTTGTAGTTCATACTGAAAATATGTCCAAACTTCGAGCCCATTACCTAAAATATTCAGTTGTTGGTTGAAGCAGTAGCACAGCCAACAACCTGAAGGGGGTGGGGCATGAAGTGGCTCGTGCATTTAAAGGGCCAGCATGGAAAATTACCTTTCTGGTGTCATTACTCAGAAATAGGGTTGAAGATGGACCTGTGGAGTTAAATCAGTGAAGAATTCAGACCCAAGCAGTGCATTTACAGTTTATGTAGACCACAGGAATATGTTTTAAAATACATAATTCCATTTAAAAAAAAGCAAAATATCACTCCTTTAAGTGATTTATCACAATTTATTATGCCATAATCCTCTGTATTTTGTGAGTTTTCGATGAACATCATGTATTTTCCTATATTTAATTTACTGATCATGTAGATGTTCATAAAAGCTCAGATTAAGGTTAATGGTTGTTATAACAGAAACAGAGAAAACTGGAGAAAAAGTGACTTTTTCAGTAAAATATATCATTAATTGAACACAAACCAAATGTCTCCATCCACTATCATTGATCCAACTCCATGGGTTTTACTGGTGAATCAATGTTGTAGAAGATGACAGTGTTTCCACATTGACTACGGAGCCTCTGAACATCCAAATGGGTCATATCTGATGACCATGAAAAGATGACAAACTGTATTTACACCAGTTATTTACATGGATTGATAGGATAAGTGGTTCAGAAGTTATTAACCGTTTTAGATTACTAGATGGTTGGTTGGTGGCTGTTTGGGTCTTTATGGGTTAAGGTACATATTATCCAACTAGTTTATCTTCAAGTCTTAATTTTGCTGTCATGAAATTTCAGTTTGTTATATCTATAAAGAAATTGCACTAAGAGGAACAGTTGCTCAATGTATCTACTGATTAACACCAGAGAATAAATGAAATATTAAATGTGTAACATACATTTTTATTTATTTAATTTTTTTTATGTCAGAACTGCATGTCAGGGTTGAATTATTTCAGACTTACTTCGTCCCTGTCCCACTGGTCCCATGCTTTTTGAAGCAACAGCTTGTGTCACATAATAATGTTTTCCCCTGTTCTTGGTTAAAAGTGTGTTTGTGTGTTGGTAGGGGGCAGCGCTGATCCGGATGCTGGCCAATGTGATGGGACAGCCGCTGTTCCAGAAAGGGCTCAATGTAAGTTAATGCTGTCCTGCAGCCCCGGCCCTGTAGAGGCTGATTTATCTGAAAACCACTGGGACAGCTGGGTTTTTAGCTTTAAAGCAATTCGTCACCAGCGTGACATGGCTCACAGACTTGTGTCATGTTTTGCTTAAACTCATGACTGAACTTACAGGAGAGGTTGTGGCTGCTGGAAGAGAGTTTGTATGGAAGTTGTAATACTTTTTCGCGCTGTAAAAGCTGGTCAATATTGTGGTCGCTTTACTTGAACTCAAGCTGAGCACAGCAGATGTTCTCAGTGAAGAGGAACTGTAAGGCTGAGGTGATATTTGAGAGACTGAAAGGGTTTTATGTAGAAGTGAGGGCAGAATTTTAGAAATAAAAATCTTATTAATTATATTATGACGCACTTCAAACTGTTGTAAAACCACATAGAGATGGCAATACAGGCCTATGTAATAGCAATATGAAATAACCAGCTGCTTTAAGGATTTGTTACATTACTACGACTTTGTTTAATTATTGAAAAGCACATCATCGAACACTCTATATTTACAGAAACCATTATAGAAAATACTGCTGTTGAACTCTAGTATTATGAAAAATTATGTCACATTGTGTCGAGTAGAAGTGGATTTAAATGCAGATCATTTCAGTCCAGTCATCGAATTTATGTGAATTTCACACACACACACTCAGACACACACCGTATTCTTGGTGTGTTCTTCTGCTTGATCAGCAGTGTTTTATATAGAATCTGGTTCTCAGTGTATTCCAGGTCAGCGACAGTTTCTGCAGAAAAATCAGGACATGGTGTGTATATACTGTATATTTGTGTGTGTGTGTGTGTATGTGTTTGTGTAGTGGAAGTGATAAATTGTACTATTTACCTATATTTGGGGAGATTTTGACAGGTACTCAACTTGAGGATGCACACTTGGCTTTAGGGATAGATACAGATACAGTATGTTGGGCCATACTCATTAAAACTTGAATACGGAGCATTTGTAGCTGAGTATTGGAACTTAATGTCAGGCAACATTAGTTTAATTGTATCAAATAAGGCAAATAAACCCTGGAAGAGTGTTAAACTCCTAAATCAAATAAAATGTTGCTATCCTCAATCTCATTCCAGCTAGATTATGAATGTTTTAAAAGTAAAATGTACTGAAAATGTAGATGTCTGGTATACATTTAATATAATGGTCCTAAAAATTAGATACAGTATATAGGTTTTCTTTTACTATAACCCAATAAATGGTCATCTTTCTCAGCCTAGTGTAGTTCATTGTAACATTTTCACGATCTAATGATCATAAACAAAAGCCTGACAGACAATGAGCAGAGCACGTTCATGCCAGGTTTATCAGAGCAACATATGACACAGCTCAAAAACATCAGTCACAATAAAACAAGATACACAAACTGGTTACCACACAAATCACAACACTAACGTCCTACTAGGATCCCAATTTGCATGTACTAATTTGCATGCACAATCTACAGTTTTGTGTGTGGGGTTGAAATGCGGTTTGTGGGTGATTTACTAAGATTGCCTGCGCAAATGACAACAGGTGCAAACGTGTTGGAGACTGCCTTATTTAAATGATGATTTTTTTGTGTGCTAGTGGTTGTCGTCATGGAGACAATATGCTGGAAAAACTGCTCTGGAATATGCCAGCACTAATGGCAGCAGTCAGGGGCAGACTGACCAGTAGGACATTCTGTCAAAGTCCAGAAAGGCCGTCCCACCAGGACCGTCTGATGTGGTGAATCAGAAAAAAATCTGCTCAGCAATATTACCGGCCATCCCATCAATGTCTACGGCCATCTGTTGTGGTGAATGGGGGGGTGGGGGGTTGTTGAGTTTTCATGATGATGACGGCTACATTCAAAGTTAATGCAGTCCAACATGGCATGTTTGGGGCTGTCAAAATGAATGCATGAAATACCACAAACAACAAACAAATATAGATTTAAAGCCCCACAAGCATAGGCAATCTGAGTGTTTTAGTCGTTCATTCTAAAAATGTTCACACTAGGGTGAAAAATGCGTTCTCTGCATCTTGTTTCATTGTTTTGATGTCTCCGTCTTCCAACAATAACCGCAGCCATGTGGGCGCAATTATGCATCCAAACCGTTTGCTTCTCCCTTTGAGACGCGTTAAATATAGACACAGTTTCTATCAGCAAAATTGCTTTTGGGTTTGATAAATCACTTTGCGTGTGCTAAATTAATATATTTACATTTTCTTCTCCCGGCACACATGCATATTCATTGTGTCAAACATACTAACAGATGTGCTATTTTGCACCTTTGACAGATGCAATCCTCAGTGCACACTATTAGTAAATCAGTTTGTACATTTTTTTGCATGTGCAATGAGTTTGCACATGTTTTTATACAGGCAAACCTTTAGTAGATCCGGCCCTAAATCTCTGTTGTATAGGACTGTTCTGCTTGACTCCCTTGGTTTCAGATTCAAAGAACGTTTAAAGCTCAGAGGATCTGCACTGCTTGTAAAAATAAAAAGCTACAGCATCCCATAGAGAAGCCTAGTTGTGCTGATGAATGATTGAGGTGGAGGTTCAACCTCAAATATGGAAAAACAGGTCTTATTTACATTCCCTGTGTGCCAAGAACATATCTGTAATGCACTCAAGAATCTACCTTTACCCTAACAGCTGGTAATAACACATTTCTATTAATTAAATTATACCCTCTTGGTCTTGGACTCTTTTCAAAATGTTTTCATTATGAGACAAAACAAACTGGAAAACATGTATCATGCTGCTAAAAGTCCACCTGTTTGTGGTGAGACTGTGAGTAGGTGATTTACAATGTCTCTGTTTATGTCAGCGTCAGTGAAGGTGACTGAGCCACATATATCAAAGCACACACACACTGAGTCATGTTTCCATCACTGTGGAGGACATTGCATCAACTTTAAATGAACACCTAGCCCAGCCTCAGAAGGTGTAAAAGAAGCAGACATAACCACCATGATGTGACCCAGTGGTTCATGTCATTTTGCAGCCCTGAGCCATCACCATCTTGTTTTTTTGGAACTAGAAGTGATCATATTTGTACTGAAGGGAACTGAAGAAAAGCATGTGGAAACCTAACAACCTAATGCTACCGCCAACTGATGGAAGAAACCCCACATACCACTAATAGGACATGTTATGTAAAATGACACCTAGTGGCTTCAGCAGCATGTGAAATGTTAACACATATAGTTGTAATGTGAACTGTATAATATAGATGGTGTTAATTAGCAGACTTTCTGACGGGCCACATCCTGCAATACTGGATTAGCAAATAGAGCTAAGTCACAAAGCAGGCTGGGAAGTAAACTTCATAAAACATTTGTGTACTCTGTCAGTCTTCTTAGTGTATATTTTTAACGACAACTGCAGTAGAGCTGTCTTATAACTCTCTTTCTGAAATCTTGACACTAAAATTTAATGATGTGAATTGTAGTTCTGCAATAGGGATCCGAGTCCCCACAAGTGACTGTGAAAACAAATTTATGTCCTCATAACTTAATAACATAACACAACATAATACGTGCCTACACACGCAGACACACATTGTGTTTTAAAATGTGTCATCTTGCTCCAATAAAAAGCTTCTTCTTGCCTTATCAACCTGCATACACTCCATGACAACTGCCTGTGCGCCACACACACAGAGGACTCTCCTGTCAGACAGAGGTAGATTACAGCTCTTTCTCTGCAGGTGTGCTCTCTTATCTTGTACTACTTTCCTTCTGTCCTGTTGTTTTATTGTAAAAACCAGCCATTCACCAACCTCTCTAAGTTCCTACTATCCTCTGCACAGGGAATGAGTTGGTGTTCCCTCAAAATAGACAGGGCTC
This sequence comes from Apogon hyalosoma, assembly GCA_037367295.1. Classification (NCBI taxonomy): domain Eukaryota; kingdom Metazoa; phylum Chordata; class Actinopteri; order Kurtiformes; family Apogonidae; genus Apogon; species Apogon hyalosoma. Next base: position 23,212,466 of record JAPQRP010000005.1, on the reverse strand, counting down.
AAACCAGAAAAGCATCACACAAATAAGTGGTTTCCACCACTGCGCTATGAGAGTCCCTCTGGGTGATTTTTAGTGTCAGCTTAAGCTTAGAAAATAAAGATGTAAGACTACCATACTGGTTCGCCACAATAAGTCACTACAAAATGAGGAAAGGTGTATTCCTTTGGAGATTCTAACACTCACTTCAATCTGTTGGCATGTTATGGTTTAACCCATAAAGACCCAGGGCTACTTTTCTCATATGAATGTTTCTCTACATTGACCCTTTCTTAAGTGATTTATCACCATTTATTATACTATCCTCTGTATTTTTTATTTATCTTAAGTGAAAATCAGGTATTTTCCTATATTTAATTCACTGATCAGATAGATGTTCAATTAAAGCTCAGATTAAAGTTGAGAGTTATTATATCAGAAACAGACAAAACTGAAGAAAAAAAGTGACCTTTTCAGCAAAAATATCATTAACTGAACATAAAATATGTGTCTTTAGCCACTGTTATTTGTTAAACTCCATAGGCTTTACTGGTGAATTAATGTTGTAGAAGATGACGGTGTTTCCATGTTCACTACGGAGCCTCTGAACGTCCAAATGGGT
>JAPQRP010000005.1:23184260-23207553 GCA_037367295.1 Apogon hyalosoma | reverse complement strand
GGGCTTCACTGCTGAGGCTGCTGCCCCCGCGACCCGGACCCGGATAAGCGGATGAAGACGAGTACGAGTACGAGTACGAGATTTTAAAGTTAAAACATATGTTTTTCTATTAGCGCTAAAACCAGCTCTTCTTCTTGTTTTTGTTTTTTTTTTTTTTACATGTTTGGATATTACCACTTATGATTTATTTAATTACACTGATAACTCAGTCTGCTTCTGAATTATAAGAAGTGGAATTATTGATTCTGTTCTGTGTGTTTGTCTTTGCCATTTGCCTCAGTTCCAAGATTAGTTTTATTATGGATCACTGAATGTAACAAAAATCAATCAACTATACAAGACTGGATTGATGACACTGGATGTGTCATGGACTTTGATTACCCCGCCCCCCGAAGGGGAGGCAAGGGTATTGTTTTTGGTTTGTTTTTTTTGTCTGTCTGTTTGTTTGTCTGTTTGTCAGCAACTTTACCCCAAAAAACTACTGGAGCAATTTCCATGAAATTTTCAGGAAAGGTGCGAAGTGGTCCAGAATAGATCCCATTACATTTTGGTGAATGTAGGTCAAAGGTCAAGGTCACCAAAAATGTGTTTTTGCAATTATAAGAGATAGGGCAAATCAGGTAAAACGTTTGTGAGGGGCGGGGTTTGTTGTGCCTGACAACACTTGTTACAGTTGAATTTTAGCACTGAATAAACCCATGCTCCTTAGGTTCAGTTGACCTGTAAAGACCTAGAGCTGCTTTTGTGGAAACTCCACAATGAATATTTTCCTCCATTTAACATTTCCTGGCTGATTCCTCACCATTTATTACCCCACCCACCTGAAAGGGAAGCAAGAGGTATTGTTTTGAGTTTGGTTTGTTTGTTTCTTTGTTTGTTTAACACTCTAGCGGCAAAACTATTGGTTGAATTCATACCAAACTGACTAGGTGTCATTACATTTTGGGAAACGTAGGTCAAAGTTCCAATTTTTTATGAATTCCTTAAATCTTTTTTTCCCCATTTATTTATAATATGCAACATTTTACATGTCTGTAAAAACATCAATTTTATTTCAATTCACTTCAAACTTGGCACATATATAGATGCAATTGATATGCTGACATCAGCACACACACAGACAGGATGACATCAGCTGGATCAATGCCAAATAAGCTACAGTATATGCAAGGGGTGGGGTTTGTTGTACCTGGAACCACTTGTTATAATATTATCCTCTGCATTTTCCTTTTATCAGTGAAAAGTAGGTATGTTCCTGTATTTAGTTCACTGTTGCTCATAAAATTGGAGTTTTGTTTTCAGACACATTCCTCTTTAGTCCTACTTCATCATCACATCACATCAGCATGACCTTTGATCTGGTCCAATGATTACATACTGAGTCCCAGTTACACTTTATCTATCAAGAATAAAACACATTGTCACAATCATCTCATGAGAAGAGGTACAAATATTTCACTACAGAGCCTCTGAACATGTAAATGGATCTTAGGTGATGCAGATGAAAAGCTGAGAAAGTGCATTTTACCTGAATTATTTCATGTATTGATAGGATTAGTAATTCAGAAGATAGGTCAGCTGATGCTTTTGGCTGCTGGCGGCTCTTTGGGTGTTTGAGGGTCAATTATTCTGGGGCTGGCCACTGAGGTTATGTTCATTAACCTCTTCTCTAACCCTAACCCCTGAAGGATTAGTTCATGTGTTCTAAATCTGCCATGCTCCAGTGATGTCCCATATCCCTAACTTGTTGTTGACATTAACATACTTTTACTGGTTCTTGTTTCTCTTGTGGCTCATCAGCAGCTGCAACAAATGCAGATGGTGTTGTGTTTCTCTTTATAATCGTTCCCTTTTCTGTCTTTTTTCATTCTTTGAGCTCCCATTTGCACATATTTGGTCCTGTTTTAGTTTCCAGTGTTGGAGTTGAGGTATTAAGTCCCCCCAACCTCCCTCTAACCGTTGACCTGGTGGGTCTAAACTGAACATCAGCCAGGATGTGAATTCTGCTCTTTTGTATTCATGCCATCCACTGTGAGCGACCTTCCAACTGTGGAAAGTAATAAAAAAGTAGCAAATCCATCAATTACATTTATGGAACAGAACAAATGCAAAGCGCTGATTAATTTACGAATAAAACATAATTGCTGTTATAATTAAGTTTTATATGAATGTAATTTCTGGCAGACATGGTTGTTTTACTAATACACTCAGCACCGCTAGTGCTGCCAGATAATTATTTATCTGTTGTGTTGATAGAAAACATAATCCAGACAGCATTACATAGTCTCCAAAACACTTCTTGTTAATTCTATATAAATGTTATCCCTGTTCGACAGTCACTTCAGGGTGATCTCTTGATCTTGTCTTTAGTGCCACCATCAGCATGAATTCACATGTTTAACCCCTCGTCTGATAATATGGTGAACGTACCTGTGGACACTGTTGCCTCTGGAGTATCCTAACCAGGCTTTAGTCTTCCTTTATCGTCCCTCTGTCTGCGCTGCACATTAGTCACTCCTTCACTAAAATGAGATTCCTGATAGCGCTCTTCCTTTCACACCTCGGTAAGCACTTAGTTTGTCCTCTCACTGATCATGCGGCAATTTCTCCTGAAAGAGCACTTTTCTGCTATTTCTTCACATTCTTTACCACCTTTACATCATTTATATTTCATTTATATTTGATTCACATGTTTTATTCACATGCTTCACAACCTCTGGAGTTTATTCTCTTTGCTGTTTTATCGACCCACTTTCTCCTCCATCAATACTTCATTAGCTACTTTTCTCTTTCTTTTTTTACCTGTCATCTGCTTCTTGTCTTTTCCTCTTTCTTTTTCACACTTTCAGTCTCTTCCTTCTGTCCCATTTTGACTGTGACTTTTAAAACCGCTGACCTTCTGAGTTACTTTTTCATTTTCTCCACTTGCTCTGTTCTTTTTCCACCTTTCATCTGGGCTCTTTTGTGTTTCAGCTGAGCTCCTGTGCTCAGAGGTCTCGTCAGCTGATCAACTGAAGCTGTTTGTTGTGGATGGAGCTCAACTCTTTGAGTTGCTCGTGTTGAGTCCCACGGGGCTGCGTTCAGATGCAGTCTGCAGTCCCGGGGCATTCGCCAACACTCATCCAAGAAACACAGTTCTGTGGTTTTACCTGAGCTGTTGTCCCAGTTGAGCACAGCTGTAGTGGATAAAATCAGAGGCTGTTTTTTTTATCCTGTAGAGTTTCATTCAGAAGCACAGTAGTGTCCCACAGTGTTGCATGCTGTTTATTTAACTCCTGGATTGGATTTTTGTCTTCTGTTTTGTTATCTTGTACAAAATTTCTAAGTGTACTCAACAGCCCTCTGTAAATTTGCACAAACAGCAAGTTTTTAGTAAGTTTTACTCAGACTGCAGGTAAAACAGACCACATTTTTAATCCTTTCATACATGAACTGTTAATAAACTAGTGGTAGTTTTGACATAAAACATATACAATTAGATTTCTTGGATATCTCAGTTCTTTAGCATAATACACTGCTTTTCATTGTTGTGGATTCCATGCATCAACAGCATTTACAGTAAAGTTAGTGTAACACATGTTAGAAAACATAATGGCACTACAATTAAGAGTTGGAGTCATTACTGCAAATAATGTAGCTTTAAATGAAAATTGAATAATATCCACTGCAGTGGATGTGATGATAATAAAGATGTCCTTAATTTTTTTACTGAGTAAAACCAAGTTAATTTAATGTTGTCACCTTTTAAAAAACAACCTTTGAGAAGCAGGAATAAGTTTTTTTTTTCATCATCTTTCACTGTCAGTTACAGCGATGCCTTGGTACTAGTCAAAAGAACAGATTGCATAATGACTGTTTTGAAGAATCAAAAAGCAGAAATGGTTCAATTGCCGGTAGGTTTTCACACATCAGGGATGTACTTTGGTCTGTTGGTGCAGCAGTGGCAATAACAGTGAGTTTAACAATAAACAGACAACAGGCCTTGTGGAAGGACGAGAACATACAGCGAGGATGATGAGTAGCGCAACAAATAACAAATATAATGTTCAATATACAACATAAAATAACAAAGATATGAGTATAATATACAATAACATCATTTAATGATATACATACAGTGGACAAATAAGATAAGTCTTGCAGCAGTGGATCTAAAAAATTGAGTAAATGCATGCGTCTGTTTGTGTCAGTGGAGTTCGGACAATATTCAGCCTCGATCATCTCAAACAACTCATTTCACTGGAACTGTACTTCTCTACTGCCTGCACTTACCATCAGCCATGGAACATCTCACTCTGCCAAACCATCTTCAGACATGCTAACCTTAACCCAAACCCAGAGGAAACCCACACAGACATGAGGCTTCCACCCAGGACCTTCCTGCCACTGCATGTTGTCCCTCGAGGGACATAATGACACATCCATAGGGGTCTACAGTGAGTCACGACTAGATGGTCTTATTATGAACCCCATTGTACATCCACAGACCTCTGAGATGCTGATAAATAGAAGCTGATAAATATTGAACTCATGTTTCAAAAGGGGCCCAGTCAGACATTCACATATTGAACGTTAAGCAGATGTGTTAACCCATGCAGATCTAAAGTTAGTTTTGTGTCAATTTTTCCTCTCCATTCAACCTCTTTTAAGTGATTTATTACCATTTATTCTGTTATCTCCCGCATTTTTTGCATTTCTGTTCATTTCACCATGTAGATGCTCATAAGAGCTCAGAATAAAGTTGATGGTTATTATATCAAAGAAAGAGAAAACAAGCAGAAGTGAATATTTTGAGAAAAATATAGGAATAACTGAATGAAAAAATAAGGATCTAAAAACTCTGCATTGGTCAAACCACATGGGTTTTATTGGTGAATCAGTGTTGATGATGTTTCCACATTCACTGTGGAGCCTCTGAACATTCAAATGGGTCATATGCAATGTAGATAAAAAGCTAAGAAATTGCATTTTCCTGGAATTACTTTAATATAATGATAGTATTAGTGGTTGTTTAACATTTTCGGTCAGGAGATGCTTTTGGTTGCCAGTGATTGTTTGAGTGTATGAGCGTTAAAGTCGACTGGACCGACTCCAGACCCACAGGTAGAAATGTAAAACCACTGTGACAATGCATTTTGGCTGCACAGTAGCTTTGCTGGTGATGCATCTTTCTAACATTCACTGGCTTTTGTGAGTGTTGAGGCTAAATTCATTCTCTGACTGAAACCGGCACAACACAGTACCACCATCACAGGACAAAAAGAGCATATCAATATAGTCCCTGACATCATTATAGTGTTCTTAGAGGGTATATAGAGATATCCACAAATAAGAATCATAACTGATACCTCAGTTCATTTTAGGTTTATTCCTTTTACTTCAATCATAATACACAATTATCTGAAGGCATGTCACAAATTCAGGTCAAGGCCTTAAAAACAGGAAACTCAACTAATCCTCCAGAAAACCAAAGTGACTGTGGGGAGGAAAAACGTCTTTTACAGAAGTTTAAACCTCTGACAGAACCAGGATCTGGTTAGGTAGCCATCTGTTTTGACTATCTACTGTATGATAACGGTGTACATTAATTGTATTAATGTGGAAGAAAAAAAACTATGATCTACATAAACATGTATTAAAACACAGCAGGTTTCCATCATGAATTATCTTCAAACCACAAAAAAGGACTTTGGCAAGCAGTGCATGAGTAAAACATTAAGGCCCAATCCCAATTCACCCCTTGGCCCTCCCCCTTACCCCTACGTCTTGGCCCTTGCACTTGGCACTACCTCTTGAAATAGAGCTGTAAGGGGTAGGGGTTGAAACATTCCCCTATGAAATGGGACAACCCTTCCAGACCTTTTACATCATTAGTAGTCATCGATGCCGCTATTAACAGATTCAGCAACTTTGTTTCTGAAAGAATTCCCCATGCTGTCAGCAGCTGTAACTGTCTCTGTTCCATGGGCTATGGGCATCTTTTTGCAGCTTTCAACTGCAAAAATACACATTGAAACGGCATTAAACGGTCAATCAAATGATTATGTTGTTTACGAAGGAAATTTGCACATTTGTGTGTTTCTTTCATCACACTGCTGCACTTTTTTGCTGCGTTTACCTCCATTTTGCCAATGATTTGAACAGAATTACAGAAGATTTCCCATACCCCTCGATTTGTCGTGTGGTCCTGAAAACTCTCTGTTTCGAGGGCCAAACAGCCTTCCCCCTCCAACTCATCGAGAATCGGGACACCCCTAGCCCTTCACATGAACATGCAAAATGAAGGGGTAGGGGTAAGGAGTGAATTGGGATTGGGCCTTAATCTAACAATAATGACTGTAAATGAAAATTCTCTTTACACACTTTAGTTACTTTTATTAAGTTGTAAATTTGCTTTAAAGTCAAAACCAAGATAAAGAAGAGTACAGTTTTCATTGCAAAAAAAATCACTCAAAAACTTTTAATGCATGTTTTCAATTGTTAAAGAGTTAAGGTGACATCTTAAAGATCACAGGTTTCCTTCTTTTCATCTACCTCCCCCTTTTAAAAAGACTAAATCAGGCTGTTTGAGCAGACGTTTCAGATTTGTGTCTTTTATTTTCCCACCATCAAACAGCCAACACACAAAGGGAAATAAATGTTTTTAAAGAGCTGAGCTGACAAAGACAGTGACAAGGACAAACCGTGGGACGCTAAGGTCGAGTTAATGATACTGAAAATATATCAAACAGGATTTAAATCACAGCCCACTTCTGTGATTGAAGCTAAAGAGAGGAGATTTTTGACAGCTGATGGATAAAAACACATTCAGAACTGGAGGATGAGCTTATTTCATGTGTTCACTCCATGAATCTATGAATTATTAATGAGTCCTCTTAAGTATATTTATATAGTGTTGTACATGAAACAATAACTTAAATGCATGTCTGTAAGTGTAACAAAAAAAAAAGGGGGGGGTCATGTGTTCATTCAGTTTCCATAATCCTCTATATTGCTGTTGGGGGCTGAAGCTGATCCCAAACAACAAAGGGCAAAAAAAAAAAAAAAATTACCATAAAATGAATGGATTCTAAACCTGTCTTAACAAACCACAGAACAATATTCACTTTTAAATAATTAAAATACTGGAATTAAATATTGCTTGGTCACATGACCGACAATGTCTGACCTAATGCCTCAAGGCGGTCTCTCTGTTTGCCATTTTCAGTCGGCATTTAAATTAAAAATGTATATTTAATGGTATGTTTTTGTCACAGTGGGGCTGTTACATGAACTTTTACATGCACATTAATCATATCCACTGGATGAATCCTGGGGTGCTCTGAAATGCTATTACAGCACGGTTATTAATTATTAATTCTGTTGTGTACATATAACCAAACGTCTGTTTAACTGCTGCCGGTGTGATCCACTGACGTACTGTTATGTGCAATGAAAGGGTTAATGTTATGGTACCAGTTGGAAAAGATTTTTAGTCAGTTGTATAAAAGCACATTTGACACACTTGAGTTCAGCTGAGTAATAAATGAACAAACGACATTATCAGTGAGTGCGATGAGTATATTCCTTAAGAGTGATATTGACAGCTCAAATCTCAAGTGCATCAGAGCAGACATATTTCAAAGGGCTCTAGATCAGGCTTATTTCACTTTATATAGATTTGACACATGTGAAATGACTAGTGTTAATGATGCTGAAGTATTTATAAAGATGAGGAGGTGGAAGAGCTCATAGAAGTGAGAGTTGGTCTTATTGAACGACTTAAAATGGTTAAAATATCGCTTTTCTCTGTGCTTTTAGACACCGACAGAGTTTATATAAGTGTGCATCCACTCAGTTTCTGTGTTTGATGAATAAACTATTAACTCTGAATTTTCTGCCTCTCACACACACAGACACACACATACTGTTGTCCAAAATAAACAGGATTCAGGATTTCAATCAAATATTAATAAACACATTCTGCTGTCCATGCTTCAGACTGCTGACAGTGTGTATTTAATGTGTTTGTGTGTGTACTTTAGTTCCTCTCCTGTCAATCATGTAGATATAAATATCATCTTTAATATTTGATTGCTAGGCAGCGGTATTGACAGTTTCCCACGACGACAAATGGCTGTTATAGGATAAGGAGATGTGACTTTCTTTGGATGGTTGTCTTATAATGACCCACTCACACATACACTTTTCTTAAATGTATGATTTCATTTCAGTGTGTAAAGCTGATTGTTTGTTGTCTGGAAATGAAAACATTTTAATTAAAATATTAATCATGCAAATCAAAATGAATCCAATCAAAAAACAAATTGCGCTTTTTTTATTATTATTATTTAAATCAGACTTAATAAATAATTTACATAGCGAAATAAATTATCTGACTTAATTGTTAATCCATTAGTGTGTAATTGTAGGTCGTTACTAATCAAGTGTAACTGTTTGGATTAGAAATGACGCTGCTGTAGGGTGTTTGTGTTTATTGGTCACTTATCGAAAGCAACAGGAAGTCATTTTTTTCTAATGAGCCATTAGATTTAACTAACCTCCAGCTCTGTTTACACTGTATTGTATTTATGATTAAGACCTTTGTGCACTTATATGTGCTTTGTGCATTTATATTTACTTTAGCAGCAGGGCTTCCCATTCGTCTTCAGGTCAAGACCAAAAAGAAGAATCCTGTCTCCCCACGTCCCAAAACAAGAAAATATTCATCTTGAACTGCCATAAAAATCTATATTTATAAATGAACAATGCTTTTCGCTTCTTTATGTTCATATTTTTTTTCCTCAGATCTTCATTACACCATCCCTTCTTCCTTCAGCCGTAAACCCACAAGATTTCCATAATGAAATACCTAAAGACAACTACATCTGCCTTTTTTTTTTTTTAACTTATGTACTTACATTATAGCACATTATAGCACACTGATATAATGTGGCCAAATCCGTGATGAATTAAATATTCCAGCTCTTTTGGTCACTTGTCAATGATGTTTAACATTATTTAACATTATTTGAGAGAGGAGGGCATTGGTTGAGTTATGAAGACAGAGAAAGAGTGGTGAAGGAGAGAATAGACAGGATTGAGTCAGAAACAGAAAACAGTATTTCTGACCATTACACCTTGGTACAACCTTGGAGTGATGCTGATCAGGTCAGCTGTCCTAGGAAGTAAACAAAACTGAGTATGTTGTATTGTTTGTTTGTTTTTTTCCATTGTTAGTCTTTCAAGCAATCTTATCATTACACATTATTTTTGACAGAGCTAGTTAATATACAGCCTTAAACGTGTTAATGAAATCATGAGATTTACAATTAGGATTTGCTTAAGTTGGCATTTCATCAAAAGGTGGGAGTTACCTCTCAGTGAAAATCATAGTGACAAAGTTTAGTTACAAAGCCTGTATGTTATCGTTTCATTGTGAGCAGTCACAGCAGAAGTGGGGGATCTACAATGTGTGGCGACTGACATGGTCTGTTGTTGAGTTGATGATGAAAACAACAACTCCCACAATGCCATGCTGTGTTTTTGCTTGAGAGACCTCTAGTGGAAATTACACACTGTGCGTTTAAACCCTAACATTTAGCAATGTCATTTTTATTAATCTACTGACATGCTAGTAGGAGAATAATATTTCATCTGTGGCACAATGAAATTTAATGAATGCTGTGGTTTACAACAATCAGATCTATGCTGAGCTCAGGTTTTGAGTCCACACTTGCCTTCAGACATCTCCTTACTGCCATTTGTGACCTGCAGCGTAAGCAGTTCTCCTATCACCTATTTGACATAAGGCATTTTCACACATACATGTAGTTTTTTCTCCCATTGTAATCAGTTTGTAAACTTGATGCATTTTCCCCTTTATTCAGTTTCTTTTAACAGATAAATCTACCCCCTACAGTCTGCATTCTCTTCTGCACCCCAGAATTCAAAGCACATATAACTGCAGGAGCTGTTGAGCTCAAACTTGGGAAGAAAGATGATAATTCAGATCAAGATCAAATCACTCTCCCATCATCAACAAACTGCTCCAGAGTTTGTCTGGAACCATACATGACTGACTAACTGGACTCAGTGTAGTTGTTGACTGAGTTCAGATGTGACCAGAGAAACTGCGTTAGAACTACAGACCTAAGGTTGATTCAGACTGACTGAAGATGTGAAAGCATCCACAGACACAACACTAGTGATCACCAAATAAAGGGGTTGTTTTTTTTTTTTTTTTTTTTTTTTTTTTTTTTTTTTTTTTTTTTTTTTTTGTTTTTTTTTTTGACCCCTACAAGTCAGATTTAAGTACAGAGGAAGTTTTCCTGCTGGTCAGACATATACATTACTCAGCTATATTCTGCTCCAGTGTTCCCTTGATAGGTAGATAGGATGGTGAACATTTTCAGTTTTACTAAAGGCAGATGGGACTGCAGTCTGAGCCATACAGTGAACCAATGACCTCTAATAAGCTGTTTACTCTTCCTTAAAGGCTTGTGTTCAGGTTGTTGAAAATATCCACAAGTAAGACAAATCCTGGCCTCCGCAGTCTGTCCTTGGGCCATGTCCACATGAAACCACATCTTTTCCCATCCAATCTTTTTCTTTGTCGTTTTCAAAAAAGTGCTCCGTAAACATGGAGTCATTTCAGGAAACATCTGCGTCCACACAAAACCATTGAAAACAATGTAGTACATATGCCAGGTTTGTGGCGTTGTAATGCTCTCGCAAAAAATGGAGAAGAAGGACCATGCACATAAAGCTTGCTTGGTTCGACCAGGTCTGATTCAGTATTTCCTCCTGGTTGCCCTTCTGGTTGCCCCTCTCTGCAGTAGATCCAAGAGCATGTAGTGAATATTGTTGCTATGGTTGTTTGTTGCTCATTGTGATGAAAGAGAAGCTGAAGATTTGAATTCAATATTTCCAATAAGTTCAATAGCTGTTGTAGCACAAGTACTATGTAGTCCGCCGTTGTTGTTGTTGTGAAGTGAAGATTTGCTTCTGGGGTGAAAGGTTAGAGAGGTGGGGCTATGACATCATTGTTTTAGAGAAGATGTGGTTTGATCAAACAGATGAAGACACGATACCGGTGTTTTCAAATGTATCCACTCTGGGACCTGGTTTCAAAAAGTTGCGGTTTCAGTGACAGAAAATGCCGGTTTCGTGTGGACAAAAGGCCTCTCCGACACAAAACTTTTGTGGATACAACTGAAACTATCTTCATGTGGACAGGGCCTTGATCTGCTTGGCATGGTTTGGGTCTTTATTGTTGAAGTAGGCTGTGACCTCACTCTCTGCAGAGCTCTACCCTCCATCAGCCATCTTACCTCACACTGAATGAACTGAAGGCCATTGTCTGGTTCCTGCTCTGTGAGAAGCCCTGATAGTAGTGGTTGCATTTTGATTATATTAGTTCAATCCCACTCATATCAAACACCGACTGCTTTGCCAGCCCAAGGTTCCCTGTGGATAATACAATGTGTCACTCACATATGAATATGAGCCATGAAACCAGACCTGCACACAGTCATGCTCCTGGCACCACGGTTGTAAATTCCAATCTTTTCCAGTTTGAGGCCAGTCAAATTTGTTTCCACCACTCTGAGCAGGAACTCCTTCATATGCCGGTCGCTGATGTGTTTGGCAAAGACCATTTACCTGGGAATCAACTGACTCCTCTAGCTGGAGTGAAAACATTTTTGTTCCAGTTTCCTCTGTAACTTACTCGTTTTGAATGTCCACTGCCATGTTAGAGTTATTTGACAGTGGAATCGACTCAAATTTGTTCACTTTGCGTCAATGGAGAGATGCACACTTTAAAGTTGTGTTTTGTCAACTGTAGCCCAATGTAGTGCAGGGCTTCTTGATCTTGCCAACAGGACACCTTCAGTGCTGTTCTTTGAATGTCTCTTAGATGACACAAAACATTTAAAATCATTTTTCACTACCACATTAATCATACACAGAATTTCTCATATTTGTATTGCACAAATGTACACACTTATCTAATACATACAAAATACATACATTTGTGACTCTTCCACCATCAAAACACCATTGAATAAAAACCTTGTCTAATCTATATTAGTGACAAGCATGTGAGTCAGTGACAGAATGTTGAAATGTCATGATAATCCTCAGATTGTCAACATCACTTCCAACATTGGTAAACCGACACATAATGCATACAATTCAAATGCTAACTACACAAGCATGTGATCAAAACCTTGTCTCTTAAAGGAGTAGTTGTATTAACATTCAAGATTTAATTAAAGTGTCAACATCAGGAGGAAATACCAGAACAGTACACCCACAGCTATCAATGCACCGAGACTACATCCATCCACTGACTGTATGACTCACTGAGTCAACTATGTAATTTACATATATCTGTATTGTGGCATCATCAAGATTTATTCTTCCCACAAAATCTCAGATATGCACTAAAATTGATACTGCATCAACCAATTATTTACATTATAGCTGTTAGTTTAGCTCTGTTTTTAGACAGAAAACAGTCACAGTAAAACCACAAATCTCCTCAGTTTCCATATGGTTTGTAGTGTCAATAGCTGCAGTAAGTTCCACCTTGACTGGTAAGAATTGTCGTAACTGAGTCTGAAATGTAAATCAACAAACAGCGAACTTAGCAAACATAACAACATAACATGGTAACTTCATACCTTCATAAGCTTCATAATCAAACTCACCAATGTAGAAGAAATGCTACGATTAAAGCATCAAACTGCAATTGTATTTATTTATTTATTTATTTTTCATTTAAATCTGTGTCCAGTGGTGAAAACAACAACAATGCCTGTATTTTTAATAACTTTCGTACTTGCTTGGATACACTACTCCCTCTAGTGGTCATATATATATTCACACTGACACTTTGGCAAGAAGCTATGAATAAATTCAGTACATATCTACCACACACGGACATCTTTATCTGAAGGTCAGGGATGTTTTTTTTTTGTTTGTTTGTTTTTTTCTAAACGTTGCTGATACCTTTAGGGTTTTTTTTGTTTTTTTTTTTTTTTTTTTTATATATATATTTTACAACAAATAACTTGTTTAAACATTTGTCATTGCACAGGAGAATTTCTTTTGACTTGCAGCGGTACAGAGAATGCTTTGCTTGGAAGTGTCAGTTCGTCTTAATTTCTGAGCACCTCCCATAATATAAAACAGTGAGGCATCTCCTCTGCATTTGAAAAGGCTCTGCTGTTGCCAGCATTCACTCTTCTTTGTATTTTGTTTTAACATCATCCACTGACTGTGACTGAAGGAAGTGGAAGGAAAGATGGCACAGTGCATGCATATGACAGCAGTTACCTCAGCCAGAGGGTAAGATCATATTTTCAGACCCTGTTACAAAGAAAAAGGGACATCCCCACCCCCAACCACACTGAATCTGGAAAATGATCACAGCCTTTTTTTCTATTTGTGTAAGGACAGTTAATCAGTTGGTCAGGTCTAGGTTCAGTGACGTTATGTGTCCATGAAATGAGAAATGAGGTCAGTTGACTACCTGAATATACTGGATGACCATATATTTTCCTTCCCTGATGGTACAGACATATTAGAAGATGACAATGTGAGGATTTATCAGGTTAAAATTTTGTTCAAATTGAGTGGTTCAGGGAGCAGGAGACATCATTTCACACATAGATTTACCACCACAGAGACCAGACCCGAACCCAGTGAGAATCTTTGGAATGTGCTGGAGAAGACTTTACACAGCTGTCCAACGTATCATTAATATGAGATTTGGGCAAACATTTATGCAACTATGGATGGAAATATGATTTTTTTTTAATGTTATTTTTTTTTACGTTGTTACGTTATAAAAGCATTTTATGGCACATGTGTCCCGCTATCAAAACTAAAGCTCCAACAAAATATTATGAGTGTAATGTTTTTTTGGCCAGTCAGTGCAGTACAACATGGGTCTACTCTTATGGCTTATTTATGCTGGCTTTACATACATGAATAGGTTTGTCCACTTCAAACATTGTCATTCGTCACTGCCTTCATTTGTCCGTGCGTCCAGTGCATTGGAATGAGCGTTTCTCAATCAATCCACCAGAGGGCGCCACTCTTAATTACCATACTGGCTGAATACCGTGAAGAAGAGTAAAGTTTTTTGAGAAGGATTCAATTCCGTTTTATTTGTAGAGCCCTATATCACAACAAGGTTGTCTCACAGAGCGTTACAGAATTAGTTGGATATGAAAACAAACACCAGTCAAATAAACAACAGATGAAAGAAATGGATTAATGTCCCGGGCATCCCCCGTCCTTAAACCCTCCTTCTCGGCAAAGAAAAACTCCAAAAACCCAGTGAAAAAAGAGAAACCTCAGGGAACCACAGTGAAGGAGAGATCCACTCCCATGACAGACAGGCTATAGATGCACCAGGACTGATGGACGTCCATCTGCTGATGTAGTTCCAGTCTGTAAAGATGCAGTAGGGTGGGGGCACAGAAGAAGAAGAAGAAAGCCAATAATAACAAACATGGCAACGACAGAGTAGGTTTTACTAATGTGGATATGTTGGTATTGAGAAGAGTAGTTGTCATAAATATGTCGGTAGTTTTCCACTCACACTGTCACATTTTGAAAAGAATATTTATGGAAATTATTCTCTTCAAATCTCTACACTGCCTCCACTGTTCCCAGTGGTACTGCTCCGTATTCTCCGTCTGGGTATGCATCCGCAAGCTCCCGGAAAACAAACAGAATTACGTATGGAATGTATGCAGAGGACGGACAGAACGCTTCGTCTGTATCCATCTGCGTCTTTAATGTAGAGCGTAACTGAGCTTTTAATGCTTTTAGTCTCAAGAAGACATAAAACGTTTTCATCATGAGATTTTGTGACCTCATAGAAGTACTACTGCTTTTATTTGTTAAAATGTTTTTTTTTAATCTATTGTCATCTCCATTGTCTTGCTATACTTATTATTTAAAACTAAATCAGTGTTAATTTAGTGAAAATGTGGACCATCTGATGATGTCTGGGAGAAAGTCTGGACCTGGAGGACAGATCAGCTGGGAACCACTGAGCTACAACAGAGAAAAAAAAACATGCTTATGTTTTTTTGTACCTTTGTCTGTGTTTTTCATGAAAGACTAGATATTATAGAACAGCAGTTTTTGGTCCCATGACATCTTTTGACAATCTTTTTTTCACCCCAAAAAAAGACAAACGAAACTGAACTACACATTTCAATTAACTAATGAATGTATCATTATATTCCAAAGCTTCGCTTTATGAGTACAGTAATATGATCATTTTTAAAATTGAATCGTTATATAACTTTTTTGTGTTTCTTGCTCTAGCATCTACATAATGGATTTTACTCACATTATACAAGACAGTGGTACTTTTGAACTATTAACCATTAATATTTAACCAGCGTTTTACTTTTAATCTTTTCTCTGAGCTGATTCAGAACTCCCACATCATTCTGTCTGTCCTGCTGCAAAATGCAAACTCTGTATCTTTAAAACGTTAGGAAAGAAAAATTAGTTTGTTTTAACTCAGTGAAGATGCTGTTTTCAGATAATCCAAATGGATTTATGAGCCTCAGGAAGAAATGTATTCCCACACCCAAGGCACAACGATGTTTTTGAGGGTCTGAAAATGTAAAAATCAACAGTCTAACCACACACCGCTTTCACTGGACAGCATATTTAACCTTTCCCGCTCTCACAGAAAGACAATAACCCTCATTCACTTCCACTTGACGGATGTCCAGTGACTGCTGGCGCAATTACACTCTCACTTTTTGTCTTTTTCTCTCTCTCTGTAGCAGTCAGCACTCCATTTTACAGCTGACTGATGTTGAATGATCGTGGTTGGCCATCACTCTCTGCCTCTCTCCAATGTCTCTCCTTCTGATAACTGAGGCAATAAAACCCAATCCAATTCTACTGACAATTACTGACATTGTTCTCCTTCTCCATAGTTTACAGTGGCAGGTGCCGTTGACAGTCGCCCTGGGAAATGCATCCACAGTTTGTTCAGAGAGTCTCATCTGGGTCAACAACAAAACAGGTACAATACTGCTGCTCATTACAGGACCGTAAGAATTATCTTTAATGTTTAAGCTAAATAAATACAACCTAACACTTCTCTTTTATACTCCTTTGTATGTTTTCTTTTCTTTCAGTTTTTTCTGAGGTTTACAAGTAATGGAAAGAAAGCTTTATTTTTTAGCTAATTTTTCCAGAACTAATATTTAAATTTAACTCATTTTGTGTATAGTAGATTTACTCCTTTTAGGATTTTTTTTATCTACACTTTCTGCTTTTGTTTAAAGAATTTAGCAGAATAAAACACTCTTTTGTGTGTAAAGCTCTCAACTTATACTCCATGGAAAAAAAAAACCAAAAAAAAAAAAAAACAAACCTTTACTTCCAGTGTTCATCAACAACTGTGGACAGTTTAATTTCAGATCTAAAGTGGGGCTTCACCCTACTTACAGGGTCCAGAAAAGCAAGGCTATGAGATCAAGACTTCAAGACAGTTTAATTTGAACCAGAGGGAAGAAGTTAGGGAAGTAGGCCAGACTTGGGTCAACAGCTATTTTCCTGTTTTCCTCACCTGGTTGTTGCACAAAGTCTGAGCATTGTTCAAACTGTTCTACTAAAGCTTACAACCTAATTTTACAACAGAGAAAGGTGTTTTCCTCTGAGAGGCAGTGGTGCTACTGTTATCATCACAAATTTGCCTCTTGGCATGCCAGGTGTTAAAAGGGGGGGAAGATTGTGACATTTTTATTCTTTACCTCTAATATTCTGTGGTCAGTTTTGGCGACTGTTCAGCCAGTTACATCTAACAGGCACGTGCACAGATAGACCCCTAGTGGTGCTCAAACACCTGCCCTTTTACCCTGGATGAGAAAAGTGCCCTTTCTGCTGGAGCCTAACTGTTTCTTCATTCATCAATATTTAAGAAGAAAAAATACCATCTCTGTCATCAATTACCCCAAATATGTTTTGATATCAGACGGGCTGGCATTTATTTGAGTTCTTGTGAGAATTCTGCCCTGACCTGTTCCGCAGCGCTCACAAGCCCCCGCCGCACCCGTCCCTCTTCCTCCTCCACTTAGCACTCATGCAGTGCTGATCCAGGCCAGGCCAAACCGCTGCAGCCTACTTCTCCTCTGACCCGCAGCATCAGACAGACAGGTAATGACTGTTTGTGCAATCCCCTGACGTTGTTTGGTGCTAAATTAACCATAACATTAGCGCCGCTGAAAACATTATGTCGCTACTGGCCCGATGTTTCCTAAAAAACAAACAAACAAAAAACCTCACAAAATCCGTGATGTCACAGCATTTTTCAGGTGTTTACTGGCATTTGTCATGTTTAATGAAGAGAAAGATGAAGAGAGAGAGGGAGAGAGATTCAGGCAGGCAGATAATTTACAGTTTTATTGTTCTATAAATTAGACAAGTTCACTAGTTTTCTTTCATTTAAAATCGTAATTATTGAAATAAAGGTAGGTGTTAAGTTGAGCTACATGACAGTCTGGTGAGGTATATGGTGGTATATTACTAATGTAATGTTTATATTTTATGTGTACTGTGTTGTCAGCTTTATAGAGATTCTGTAAGTCACTTTAGATTGGGGGTGTCCAACCCTGGTCCTCGAGAGCTACTATCTTGTATGTTTTAGATGTTTCCCTCTTCCAGCGCACCTGACGATCATTATCAGGCTTCTGCAGAGCTTGATGATAGGCTGATCATTTGAATCAGGTGTGTTGGAAGAGGGATACATCTAAAACATGCAGGATAGTAACTCAAGGACCAGGATCGGACACCCCTGCTATAGATTATTATGCCATTTAATTGGCTTGAGCACCTGTCCCCCAAAATATCTGTGCACGTGCCTGACATCTAATCACCTACTTTAACATTTCTTTTGTCATTATTTTAGTCTACATTCCCACAGATTTTTGTTGTAAAGGTCTTGAACTTTTCTTTTCTATATGGTGTTCGCATCATGTGAAATGAATGATTCAGAGAGACTAATGCATGTGTTCTGACTAGCAACAAGGTAAGATCTTACATGAAATTAATGTGCTACTATATAACTACTGAAGTCATCATAAATTTCTGAAATAATCCACCTTTTTGCCTGTAATATTAATCAGTAATTCAAAAGACAGTTTGGGATAGATTCAGCAGTCTCTTTTATAGTGTTTTATAACACATTAAAAAGTAATGGAGTAATTTAACTCATTGGGTGCCAGCCATTTTCAGAGCAGAGAGCCCCATGCTGTCAGCGTTTTGGAGCATTTTCACTGATTTTTCAAGACCCACAGAATATTAAGTTCTATGGCTACATAAACATTGAAACTATCAATAGAAATGTTGATTCTCTTCTTTCATCAGGAAAAAAAAAAGTTTGTTTCTTGCCTTTTGGGTTCTTTAGTAATCGGTAGTAGAAAAGGGTGATTTCAGCATAAACACCTGTTTTTGTCCAAAAAAACAGAGAGAGGGATGTCCAGCAGAACAGTGACTTTGACACCAATATTTGTAGCTTTAGTGACACCTCAAACATCTGCATAGTTGTTTACTTCTATGAAACAACAACATTGAAAAAAATAACTATAGAACATAGAATAATATGCATATAAAAAGAGCTATGTGTACGTATAAAAAAAAAGATGGTTCCCTGATAAAACAAAACTATTTCCGATGCTTACTATTGCACAATTCTACTGCACATTGTGTGAGGGATTGAGGGATGGGGGGGTGGGGCTGGGGATTCTGTTGATTTCAGTTATTGCACAGTTTTATATTGGACAGTGGGCAGTCCTGTGTTACTACTACTATCACTAGTTCATATACTGAAGGAGTGGGGGGAAATGACATTCACATGTGTGTGTGTGTGTGTGTGTGTGTGTGTGTGTGTGTGTGTGTGTGTGTGTGTGTGTGTGTGTGTCCTGCCTGATGAAAGAAGAGCGTCTACACTGTCTTTTGATAGTGGGGGCGCGTCGGTCGGTCCATGGTCCTTTCGATCTGGTCCATTTGGGGTTGAGGCTCTGCTGCTCCCAGTTGATCCAGATCCGATCCAAGCGCTGAGCGTCACGGCCGTGGTTTCACCACCATAGCCCAGCTCATCTGACGAACCAGATCAGACGAACCTGACCCCAACAAACTGGGGCTGTGGCAGTAAAACCACGCTCCGTGACCCGCCGTAACGCTCACCGCTCGGCCCACTTTGATTCTCTACGGCTGATTTGATGAACCTTTGATTGGTGTCTTTGTTGTCTTTTTGACTGATCCAACACTCTTTTTCTTGGAACTGCAGCGACACATACTCTGTATGAGTGTAAGCTGCCTCAGCTTTTCCGGTTTCATTTGTTTCTCCATCTTCTCTCTTATTGTACCACTTCCTGGTGTGCCAACCCCACCTATTGTGCCTATTTATTTATTATAATATATGTGTTATGTTATGTATCATTTACTGTTATTTATTTGGATATTGATTGTCAATACACTAAATTCTATGATTACAAGCCTGATTTTCACCGACAAGCTCTGCCAGATTGCTCCCCAGCCCCTCCCATTACAAAACATTATAGACATCTATAGACGTCAACGGCAGCAAACATTTGGCTTTGAATTGACGTCTATAGACGTCAATGGCAGCCAGTGAGTTAATTAGACCTTTAAGATGTAACTGAACAGTGTGGTGTCATCTGCATATGTGATGAACATACGATGCCAGTCCATATTCTTACAGCTCTTCTCTCTTTTTTTAAAGCAACGTATGACTTTCATCATTAACTTTTCTTCAGATGTGTAAAACCCCAGTGATAGCCTAATTATCACTAATCCATTAGTCTTTCCGTACTTACACACCTAAATCACTTCCTTCACAGTGAACAACTTTGAGGATGACTCCATGACAAGCAGTCCATTTGTTTACATACCAAACCAATGCATCACTTGGGCCTTTTCAGAAATTGTGTCACAAAGTGCATTTTGGGAATGGGATGTCCACGCAGCGGCAGCAGCAACAAATATGGAGATAACAAGCAATGAAACAGTGTCCACTACCGGGTCAGAAGAAATGGAAGGAATCACTGTAAGTCAGTGGTCATCTTATAATATGGGGTGTGGTATCATGAAAAACAGTACTTAGACATCAGTTTCATGGCATTTCCAGAGTATGTCATTGTGTAGGCTTATCATACATATACTGTAAGGAGTGAGTGAGCGGTGAGGGCCCGGCCATACCCTGTGTGCTTGTGAGATGTATATGATAAGCCTACAATGACATGACACGATGGAGTCATCTTCGAACTTGTTCACAGTGAGGGAAGTGATTTTGGTGCGTAAGCACGGAAAGACTAATGGATTAGTGATAATTAGGCTATCACTGGAGTTTTACACATTTGAAGAAAAATTTGTGATGAAAGTCATACACTGCTTTAAGGTTAGCATTGTATATACTTGGATACATTATTTATTTGTTGTCTCAGAAACCCACAGGATTGGTGAGATGGATGATAACACCTGGTTGCTTGGCAACATCAACCAGACGGGCTACTTCCGCGTGAACTATGACCTCCAGAACTGGAAGCTGCTCATTCAGCAGCTCCACAACAATCCTCAGGTACTGAGATGTATTTTTTTGTCTTTCTGGCATAAGTCCTGTTTCCCATTTAACTAGCATTACCCATTGATCTGTTTTAATCTGTAATAATTTCTTAGGTCATCTGTGTTTTTAATCCCATGTAAATCTGCCATGGTTGTAGTGTATGAAGTAAAAACTTCTGCATAAACAAATTATATCACACTAAAAACGAGGTCTCATGATAATATTATCAGCATGTGTGTTATGTAAATATATATACTATCTATCTGTCTGTCTGTCTCTGGCTGTCTGTCTGTCCATCCACCCATGTCTGTGATTTGGAGTGATTTGTTATATGTGTTGTCCACTTCCCTTTTGGAGACTCAGACCACCAAAAGCAGACACAGACAAACCGATGTAATGCTATGGAAAGGCCCAGCAGTAAAACAATGCGTTAGGATTCATATCAATTTAATCTATGCTGTATTCAGAATTAAGTACATTTTCATTGGTTTATATGCATTCTGAGACAGCTATTTCTAATGGGGAACTGAAACTGTTGTATCACTTTCTTGAAAGTCACAAGGCTCCTTTACACAAGCCAGAATCTTAGCAGAACATGGGAGTTGTGCGTGCTGCTGCCTTGAATGGTGACATTATTAGTTTTATTGAGTGTCTTAACATTTCTTAACATCTTACCTCAGACCCTTTTAAACACTAGCAGTCAGACAATAACATGAGCAGAGGCTACTCATCCTCCTGTTCCTCTTCTCTCTCTTGTAGATCATCTCTGTTGGAAACAGGGCAGGCCTTATTGATGACGCCTTCAACCTGGCCAGGTGAGTATCCTCTCAGCTAAAGAAAAAATACAGGTGCACTTGTGTACAGGATGCTCTCTTAAAAAGTGCCCATTAGCATCTGGTGAATATGTAAATATTACCTCCTTCTCCTCATTTCCTCCTCATCTGTCACCCAGTGTGTAAGACACAGTATGTCCAGGCTAATCCAATGTTTCTGTTTGTTTTGAATCGATTTCCTATATGGAGTGTCTGTTTGTTAAACAGGACTGATGAGGCAGCTGCCTCCCTCAGATTAGTCTGTTTTGGTGGACTGAATTTTATGAATGGACACATAACATCTTGGAGCTTTCATTTAAGCCAGCAGAGATAAGGATTTGTTTGTTTTGTTTTATATGTATGGTCAGGACTAATTTAGTTTAATAAATAGCCAGTAATATAAGAACAAACTGCACAGTCTTTGGATTAGGTGGGGGTGAGCACTACCCCAGTACAATCTGCCAATAAGCCTATAGCATCTTGCTTTTTATATGGACTCAAAAACTTTAACCTAAGATTATTTTCAGTACCAATGAGCATAAAATAATAAAAGAAACCTGATATGATACAATATATTTAAATAGGCAATTTTATTCATCGACCTCATAAAATCCCAAAGTCTTTACTTTGAGATTAATTTACAGTGAAAAAGCATCAAATCAGTAAAGATTCATGATACAACCTTTATAGAAATGTGAAGTGGCCCAGAGGACCTAATTTCTGGAAAAATGAATAGTTGTCAACATTAGATTTAATTTTTTGGTCCTGTTTGAACTTTCCCATCAATTACAGTTACAATGTTACTCTACACTTCAAGAAACTAACACTTTGTGATAACAGTAGTTTTGTCAAATCTAGTTTTATGTGACTCAGCTCAGTAGACTGTATCTCTTATCGTAGCTACCAATAACAAGCTGTTACCTGTGTTTCACCTTTTTGTTGAGAGCAAACAGAAAAAGTGTAAAAAGAAGTCAAAACTGCTGCACATCTGGTCATGTTCAGATCTACAGAGACACTGTCAGTGACTGGACAGACTGTGGAGTGTAATGACTTCACCTCTACGATTTTGAGTCGTGTTTTTATTATTACGTATTTTCATTTTACAACACACTGCAACTTTCTTGAAATATGAAATTATTTTGCAAACTGACAAACATTACATGTGTGAATGACAGCATGATTAAAATGGTAATATGACTGTGTTTTCATTAATTTTTTTATGTATTTACATTTCTAAAATAAGGTTCTGTGTGGGACAACCAGAAGGGGTGGGACTTGGCTTTGTCTCTCTATATATAGGACATTTTAAACCTTAAATTAAACCCTTTGTAGCAACTTCCAAAAGATTGTTTCTCTACATTTAACCTTTCCTAAGTGATTTATCACTATTTTTATAACATCCTCTATATTTTACCTTTTTTAGTGACAATATTTTACTGATCATGTAGATGTTCATAAAAGCTCAAGGAAAACTGAAGAAAAAGTGAAATTTTCAACAAAATACACCATTAACTGAACATAAAAACACATCTGCTACTGCAACCACTATTGTTTATCAAACTACACGGGTTTTATCAATGGATCAATGTTGCAAAAAATGACAGTGTTGCCATGTTCACTACAGAGCCTCTGAACATCCAAATGGATCATATCTGATGACCATGAAAAGATATCACAGCATTTTACCTGAATTATTTACATGTACTGACAGAACAGCTGTTTAGGTCTTTGAGGGTTAACAGCAGGGGTGTCAAAAGTATTCACATTCATTACTCCAGTAGAAGTAAAGGTACTAGGGTTTAAACAGACTTCTGTAGAAGTTAAAGTATCAACTCAAGCTTTTTACTCCAGTAAAAGTGTAAAAGTA
>JAPQRP010000005.1:23162642-23184160 GCA_037367295.1 Apogon hyalosoma | reverse complement strand
GATGGATGGATGGATATGAAAGTCTCTGAAACATTTTGCAAATTCACTGCCCAGAGGCTCTGGACAGGACATGAAAAGAAGATGTGTCTGGGCAAAAGAGGACGTTTAGTTACCCTACGTAATTTTAAAAACAGGCGGGAAAAATATAATTTATGAGAATAGAATTACACCCACTTGTGCATAATGGAGAACTTGAAACATTTTGTGAGGTTATACTTTGATTTGGGGTTTAGGTACTGCAAAATACTGAGTCTGTTATCCCCACCAACACATCATTAGTCTACGTTTGCACACGTTTGGGTTTGTTTGGAATAAATGGACTCTTGTGGAGGAGAAACTGACTGGAAGTGTTGGCTGTAGGGCTATCATTGGTTAAATGATGATGTTTTTCCCGCCTGTTTTTTTTTTTTTTTTATTATTATTATTAATTATTCTCCGAACATTAGGGCTTTACTCTCATAAGATTACGGTTTTTATCGTGGTATTTTATGACTTTGTTCTCATAGTGACAAGTGTTTTAATTTTCTTATGTGGCCCTAATACGCCGTTGTAAAATTCTGTGAAATAGGTTTAATTAAACCATGGTACATTTACAAAGGGTCAGAATCAGATTCTCCTCAGCATAAAGATGTTGAACCCTCAGAATACATTTGACAGATTTGACATCCTGTGTTGTCATGGTGTTGAGATTTAGGCCCATATATAAGCAAGTTCAGAACTTTAATGGCTCTTCCACACCTGAGATTCCTACAGCTGCAAACGTGACCCTTGCAAAGCTTAAGAATTCACTTGACTAGTTTGGTTATTAATTGGATTACCTTCACCATCTGATTTAAAGGCCTTTTTTTTCTTTTTAATTAAAGATCATCACCTAGCTAAATAAAAATGGCTTGTTGTTTGGATGCCCTGGAGGTGAATTTTCGAAACGTAGGATGATAGGGGAAGGCTCTAACCATAACCCGCCTCTCTTGCCTCTGATTGGCTCGAAAGGCTCGTCTCCTGTTGTGTGTTGTCTGTATGCCCTATGTCCATGTGTAACAGAGAGACTGCTCATTATGTTCTGTTCATGTTGTGTCTATGTCCCTTAAGATCAGATATTTGATTTAAAACTTCAGACCCTGTTGTCCGTGTGTCTCAGTCTCAACAAGCCATTATGCCATTTGGAGAAAATCCGTTCTAGCCAATCAGAGGCAAGAAAAGGCAGTACCGTCCTCTACCATCCTACGTTTCACAAAGTCGCAGACAGGAGACAGTGCATGGATCTGCAACTGCGAGTCTAACTTGTCAACATATTTGGCATTTGTTCTGCCTGGATCATGTCAGCTAATATCAGTAGTGTCATTTACATTTACATTTGTGTCTGTTTGCGTGCGTGTGTGTGCTTAATCATGCACAGTTGCACTATAGCCCTACAGCCCTGCACTACAGAGTAAAGATGAGAACTCTTCAAAGTTGCCCCCTTGTCTTTCATTAGTTGCTTTAACCTAGGTGTGTCCAATCCTGGTCCTTGAGGGCCAATATCCTGCATGTTTTAGATGGATCCCTCTTCCAACACACCTGATTCAAATGATCAGCCTATCACCAAACTCTGCAGAAGCCTGAGAATGACCGTCAGGTGTGCTGGAAGAGGGAAACATCTAAAACATGCAGGATAGCGGCCCTCAAGGACCAGGATTGGACACCCCTGCTTTAGATGTTCAAATATGCATTAGAAACGTGTCAGTTACTGTTTTTTTCTCACTATGACTGTTTGCTTGTTTAATCAGCTCTACATGACATGAAATTATGATTGCAAATGCAAAAAAACATCAACTTTCAGGAGTGCTGCCTTGGAGCACTTTTGTGTTCCCACCAATGTCAAAATCAAACCTACTCCCTTGACTATTATGTAATTTTATGTGTTTCTATGCCTTTGTAAAGCACTTTGAATTGCCTTGTGTATGAATGGTGCTATACAAATAAATGTGCCTTGCCTATGCCAGTCTTAACATAAATGTAAGAAATCATGGAAAAACCAAAAGGACATTTTACTGTGAAGTCCTGACATGTTTTCAGAACAGGTTGAATCAACACAATGAGAAGAATGCTCATGTATTTAACATTTTTTCTACTTCATGTGGTTTTTAGTTCAGTAATGAACACAACGCTGACATTTCATCATCTTCATATGAACTTATATTAAACCGGCATCAGATCACAACAGGCAACAGGATGGGGTTTGTTTGGTTGTATTTTTCCACACTGCCACTAGATGTCAAAAATGAGTCATGCTGTATTTTACCTTCAATGAATTTGTAATATTTATTTATTAATTTATTGCTGTTTTTTTTTTAACCATTTTACCGCATGTTCCCATGTCACTACTTTAACAACAGATTTTAAAGTAATTTGCAAATCAATAAACATGTTAGGTCATCCACTTGAAACAGGTTTTACTTCCTGCAGTCGTTCCTTCTGTTCATAATGGATTTACTGGGATGGATGGTGAATTATTTAACTTTATTGCACTGTTCATATTTGAGTGTAAACCTTTAGCAATATGAGTTTTATCAGACACGTCTGTATTTAAAGAATGTATCCTTTTAATATTAATAGATCCTAGTTTTCCTTGAACAGGCTCAGTGGAGCATTTAGCATCTTTAAAATCCAAATCATGGCTTTAGAAACTAATTTTCACATGAAGTAAACTGCTGGTCTCTGGCTTAATATGAGTTTATTTCAGATTGATGTAATGTCAGTGTTGTGTTCATGTTCTGAACTAAAAACCAGGTGTATCAGCAAAAATGACAAGACTACAGGACTAGTCTATTTTTGTTTTCATTATGTTGTTACTTTAAGTATTTGTTCCACTGTCAGGGAGGGTTCATGCTCAGTTTGTAAACCCAACACTGTTTTGAATATGACATGAGGAGGCAGAGAATGAAAAGAGGGATAGGAGAGAAGGAAGGAAATGAGGGTGCACGGAGAAGGAGGAGACAGGAAATAAAAGGAAAGCTGTGAGTGGAAACAGGTAGAGCTGGTTTGTCTGTGTTTCTGCCTCCTTTGTGTAGGACAGCTTTGTTGACTGGAGGCACTGAGTTGTGAGAAGCCACAGAAGAGGAGCGGCGAAAGAAAAAGAATAGTCATGGCTGTGAATAAATGCATCAAATACCTGCTCTTCATCTTCAATCTGCTCTTCTGGGTGAGTCAGAGGAACATACATATTTAATTATTTTTAATATGTTCACCCCACTTCACAGACATTACATCGAAACTGTGTAACTGTTGAGTTTGTAGAATGTGAATGTTGCAGTTACAGGTTTGTTTGAAGTTTTCTCAATTTAAATATCTGAGCTCAGGTTAAATACAGGATTTGTGTTATTCATGCCGTTTGTTTCATGTGGTGAAATGTATGAATCCTATTACTAGTCTCACAGATGAAGCTGTGGCTGCCTCCATATTTGATTTTTTTAAAAATATACTTTTTTTTAAGTTTGCCGACATACTTATTTTAATCTTTTGTTGTTTCATATTTTACTGCTGTACTTTACTTCATTTATTTACATATCTTAGTCAATTTCATGTCTTTTTTTCTTTCTACAGTTAAGTCTTTTCTTTTTGTGCTTCATTCTTATCAGAGCGGTAGAACAGGTTGTGTGAGCTCTGCCGCCGCCCTCCAAACAAATGTTTGCTCAGTTTCAAGGCGTGGCCTGGTACACATCGTTACATCTATCATCTGCAGCTTTATCCCTCCTCTGCCTGCGGTTACATCTAAATCACTGTCAATTGTTCAACAGTGTCTACAAATACTATCTGGTTTGTACAGAATCAGAAATATTCCCTTAATGTTTGTTTTTATTCCCTCAGTGGAAACTGATTCATATTCTTGCATATCCTCACATTCTCTGCTGGGAGTTTCCCATAAAACCCCAAACCGTGACCATGTTGGCTAATCAGTAGCTCAGCATTTTGCTTGAACACACACTTGACCACAACTGAGACATGGAGGGTTTTATTTTTATTACAGGTTCCTCTCCAAATGTGTCATCATTTTAACTTGAGTTTTCAGAGATGTATATTTTCTGTAAACTTTCCACCCATTACCACTGTAAATGGGAATATTAGGAGTTGGTTCATAAGCACTAGATGTGAATTAGTAGTACATGTATTCAGCAACAGTATAACAATAGTTATCAAGCTCTTGCCCTTAGATGTTTGATTCATCACCACTTTATGGAATATGAAATACATCAAGTTACTGCAACAAAAGGTCAGTTTTGTTCAGTACTGTACTACCAGAGCTGATAAATGTAACAAGTAGTCTTTGATTCAGAATTTTCTCCTTTTTTTTTTTTCAAAGATGTGATGCTGGCTTTGCCGTCTGAACTGCTGGTAGAAATCTTACACTTCTCATTCACATACAACTATTTCACACTCTATGAGACTTGTTTTTGTTGTTGTTGTTTCCCATCTCATATGGCATTTACGTTTGTGTCTTGAACTAAATTAACCCATAGAGACCCAGTGCTACTTTTGTGGCAGTTCCCAAATACATTTTTTTTCTATATTTAACTTTTCTTAAGTGATTTATCACCATTTATTGTAATATTATGCACTTTAGTTTCAGTTTTTTCCAGTGTAAATCATATATTTTCCTATATTTGATTCTCTGATCATGTAGATGTTCATAAAAGCCCAGATTAAAGTTGAGGATTACTATATCAAAAACAGAGAAAACTGTAGAAAAGGTGACTTTTTCAGTCCAATCTATCATTAACTGAACATAAACCCAGTGTGTCCATCCAACTCCATGGGTTTTACTGGTGAATCAATGTTGTAGAAGATGACTGTGTTTCAACATTCATTACGGAGTCTCCGAACATCCAAATGGGTCATATCTGATGACCATGAAAAGATGAAAAACTGTATTCTACATCAATTATTGACATGTATTGATAGGATTAGTGGATCAACAGGTTATAAACAGTTTAGATCAGTAGATGGTTTTGGTTACCAGTGGATGTTTGAGTCTTTATGGGTTAAGCAACATTACTGATTCTTCATCAGTCCACACACCTGAATTCATCAGTTACTCACGTCATCTATTTCAGTTGGACTTATTCACATTTATCTTCATCAAGATTCCAACTTTCTTACCTCACCCAAGTGTAAAAACATGGGTGTGGTATTTCAGTTCTCTCCATTTGTTTTTCTTTTTGTTATGTCTAATTAGGAATGTACACCAAAAACTGGATGGAAACCTACAGTGTTGTGAAGAGGTCATCGAAGGTGTATTTTTTAATTTTTTTTAATAGGTTAATGGATATCAACCAGCATTTTCAGTTAAAGGTCTGAAAATAAACACAGTCCAAAAACAGCATCCTCTTCTTTTTAAGGCTCATGTTAACTAAACCATCATCAAGGCTAAACATATTTCTAAAGATTTTAAATGTAGGCTAGAAATATGTTAAAAGTCAGTACCATATTATGTAACTATGTTTGTTGTTAGCAACTTGATAACATGATAAGTCTGTTTCTGAGATACTGTGGTCATGTGGTACCTGTTAAAGGAGAGGGCAACCGTAGTCAAATGACTGAATGAATGAACAGAGAGGTTTGGCAAGAACGAAGACATGAAAGTACAAAACGAAAACTCATTTGGGATGATTTGTTACAGTCTCATGATGTATGTTCATGTTCAGCCAAAGCTAAACAAGCATAGATTGGAACAGAGAGTGGATACATGCGTAGATAGACAGAGCACTAGTGTGGCTAGCAGTTTACTAGTGGGTAGTTAATATGGGCAGGACAACTGAGTTTTTTGTCAGTGTTGTGGAATTGTGTAATAATAAATCATCAGGCATCCCACTCCCACTTCAATCCCAGTGTCAAAAAGTCTATGAAACCTAAATGAAGATATTTTTTATGCATACGTCTTCAAACTAATTTCTGTGACTTTTTGTCGAAGTGTTTTCCCTCATGTAATCTGAATAGCAGGGGTGTCAAAAGTATTCACATTCATTACTCAGAAGTATGGATACTAGGGTTTAAACAGACTTCTGTAAAAATTAAAATATCAACTTAAGCTTTTTACTCCAGTAAAAGTGTAAAAGTACTGGATTCAAAACTACTTAAAGTATAAAAGTAAATGTAAGGGGGAAAAAACCTTTAAGACAAAAGCTTAGGTGGTGCCACAGGGGTCTATAGTGCACACCCCCACCTCCCCAAAAAACATTTGTCTAAAGGCTATAATGACTAGAATGTTACATTAAAATGTTAATGTTGAAACATTTGGGATGCACTAGTCTACCTGTTTCATATATGCCCATTGAAAATGAAGGCATTTGAGTCCAATGCAAATGCAGTAAAGAACCATATATGTGCTCTACTGAGCATTAACATGTGTTTCATAGAACAGAAGATACAACTGGTTCAATATAAGTATTGGAATGGTAACAAAAGTCAGGTGTGATGGATGATGTACAAACCAACAGGGTGTTGGAATGGTATATGTTTATACTTCTCAT
Source organism: Apogon hyalosoma (assembly GCA_037367295.1). NCBI lineage: Eukaryota > Metazoa > Chordata > Actinopteri > Kurtiformes > Apogonidae > Apogon > Apogon hyalosoma. The sequence goes on along the minus strand of JAPQRP010000005.1, from coordinate 23,177,654 downwards.
CCAACCACAGTCAGATGCACTCTATCAGGATGGTGTGATTTATCTGGATAGTTTTTTATTTGAATGATGACAAGCCAGAATGAAAACAAGCCAAAATTAAATAGGAGTAATGAGGCTGTTTTTAAAATGTAAGGAGTAGAAGTAAAAAGTCATCTGAAAAATAATTATTCCAGTAAAGTATAGATAACCAAAATTTATACTTAAGTAAAGTAACAACGTTTGTAGTTTGTTACTTGACACCTCTGGTTAACAGTCAATGATAATTTATGGCTAAGTTTAGATAAGTTGCTTCTTTGGATAAATTGCTGTTGATGTTGATGAAATATGTTTGGGGGTTTTTTCAGCGTAAAATGGCATGAGGATGCAGACTGTCCTCCTGCTGTTGACATGCACATGAACCACATCTAAGCACATCACGACAGACTAAAAATAGGAAGTTGACATTTGTATTGTGGCTTTTGCATTTTGTTCAACCAGCCTAAATCTCTCACCATGGCTGCAGATTAGTCCAAAGCAGAGGATATATTTTTCAGTAATCATGTTGCTGCGCTCAGAGGAGAATACCTGCTCACGGACTGTGTGGAAAGAAAGAAAAACAACCTGAGCCAGACTACGGCTGTGATAAATGAGCGATCAGTGAGGCTGCAGCCACAGAGAGTGAAAGAGCTACAGCAGTGAGTCGTTCCTCATCGTGATGTTTTCAGCCTGAAGCTTTTTGAGCACTGTAACCAAAATTTACTCTGACACCAACTCTATAACTCAATCTAGCTCGTCTCTCTATCTCTGTTCTGTCTCTCTCTCTGAGCCATCTGTCCTCTGTCATGTTGAATGAAGAATAGCTAGAGACAACTGCGCTGTCATCCTCTGTTCCAAAGTGTGTGTGTGTGTGTGTGTGTGTGTGTGTGTGTGTGTGTGTGTGTGTGTGTGTGTTCATGTGTCGACAAGTTAGGAGCTCAGCAGGAGTCTTCCATCTGCACAAAAAAAACAAAAAAAAAAAAACAAAGTAGAAATACAGATCCATTATTATTCACACTGACAGCAAAAGATGCTTTGATTTAAATTCACATCTGTCACCACGGCGACACAGAACATCATTTCATCCTGAATCACAGGATGGAATATGAGCTATAGTTTAGGGTCTGATACTCCGAAGAGAGGTGACACAGTTTCATCAGTTTGTCTGATTAGAGCTGCAACTTTTTTTTTTATTAATGTACCAATTATTATTATTTATAAAAATCTCACCAAAAAAGTGATATCTCCAAGCAATTTCACAACTATAAATGAAAATATTCAGTTCTTTCTCCAATGTGGCAAATTAAAGACTCAAATGTTTCATTGTGGATGCTGAAGGCTGTAAATTGCCTTAAAGAGGTTATATGAGGTACTGATATTCCAAGCTATCAAGAATAGGAGGAAGTTGCATACTCCCATAGCAGTATATTCACTGCTACTAGAGCCACAAGTGAATTTACACTAAGGACCCGCTTTACTAAAGGTTTGCTCATGTAAAAACTTGCACAAACTTGACTGCGCCCACAAAAACACGTCAAAGTTTGTCTACTAACAGGACACACCGAGGGTTGCATCTCTCAAATGGGCAAAATAGCTCACGCAACCCAGTTAGCAGATTTGCCTTGATGAATATGCAATATGGGTGTTTCTGCCAGAACGAGCAAAATTACTGGGAGGAGTAGGTGCAAATATTTATTTAGCGTGCGAAATGCGATTTACCAAACCTGAAACTGATTGCAATGGCTGATTTTACATCTAGATTTAGCACGTCTGAAAGGCAGGTTTTAACTGGCACAGCTTCGCACAAAACTGGCTGCAGTTGTGGTGAGGAGGCGACATAGGCCCAACCAAAGGCAACACAGAGAATGAATCTGTTCTGCTCAAGTCAACATTTTTGGAATGATAGAAGAAAAAAAATAATTGAGATGTATCGCCTACCCAGCAATGCTATTTTAGAACTTCTAAATGAACTAGGGGATGATTTGGGGCCAGTCACAAGGAGGACTCATGCAATACCTTCTATGACTAAACTCCTCGCATGTTACATTTCCTTCTGGATCATTCCAGTGCACTGTTGCCATTAGTGCTGGTGAATCCCAGAGCAGTTTTTCCAGAGTAGACGACAACCAGTAGCGCACACAAAATCCTCATTTAAATAGGGCGGTCTCCAAGGCTTTTCACCTGTTGTCCTTTGTGCAGGCAATCTTAGCTGATCACCTGTGACATGGAAATCAGTAGTGTGCGCATTTTTTAGAGCGATCAAGCAAATTTACGCCCGTTATTTGCGATCTTAGTAAATCAGGCCCTGCGTCTCCACAGACTGCATCACTCACTGAATAAAGTGTGAAGCACTTTGGTTAATGCTACACACATCTGTATTATGGTTTATCAAGTTTTATCCTTCAAATAAAATACTCACAGATGGTTGTTTTTAGAGCTGGTTCAAATTAACACTGTGTCTTTAACTCTTCATGTAGGTTCATTGTTTTGGCCATTTTTTTCTATTACTCCTCTGTTAGCTTAGTTCTAACAGCTATAGTAAAAACACAAATCACCTCCATTGTCTGGATAGTTTGTGTTGTCTATAACTGCACAAAAGATCTGTTCTGAATCATCCAAACAAGGTCAGAACTGTCACAGTTTATTCTGGACTGTGGATCATCAAATGATGAGCTTACAAACACAGAAACATAACCATTATATTAACTTTATACCGTCATAAGCCTCACAATTAAATTCACCCGTGAAGAACAAATGCTGGGATTTCATCATCAAACTCCATTTTTGTCATTTAGAGCTGTGTCCACTGGTGAAAACAACAGTGCATCTAGCTTTGATCACTTTGTCACTGTCTTTGACACTTAAAGTTATTTTTTTACCAGTTCTCATCTGATTTTGTTGAGTTTGGCACTTTGGTCAAAGGCCAAGTGGCATTAGTTTTGCCCACAATGACTGGCAGAGTGACTCACTCAAGGCATAAAATTAACACCCGCCAAGTGCCAATGGTGGGATGGAAAATTTTGAAATGGATGTGAGAACGACCAGCTTCCGCGACCCGCCTCGGAAAGGCTCCCCTGACTAGGCGGCCACTTCCTCTTCACTACATGCGGGTTTAAGTTTGAGGCCAGGATGACCTCCTGCGGAGGGGTTTTCCCCACCCTTCCTCTGCGACCGTCCTGCGCCAGAACCGGGAGAGTGAGATCGAGATGGCCATCTCCTCTAGAGCTCATGAGACTGACCCGTCCACGCCTCGGTGTGGCAGTACCCGGGTCAGGTACCCGCAGTCCCGCTCTGAAAAATGTATCTTATCCACTATTACTTGATAACACAAAATTAAAATAAAATCGATCCAGAATCGATCAAATTGATTTTTTTTCCAGCCCTAGTATTCATAGAGCATTCTAGACAAATGTCTTTGGTCTGTGGAGTTCATTTCATTTAGACTCAATCCAGTTGATGTTTTTTTTTATCTTTTCCTGTGGGCTTAACAGAACATTCCTATTAAAGCTGTGACACACATTTGACTCAGTCAATGTCAAAGGTTGCACTTTTAAATATTTGTATCACATGATGACGCAGCAGTCACCTTGAAATGAAATATAACCTAATTAACTGGCAATAATCTAATTTTATCTGTGCATAACTGTATTCTTTTAGTGATGCTTAAGTTGGATTTTCATTGTAAAAACCTATGGTAGTTATTTTAAAGCAAATAAGGCATGCAAGATTTTTTTGGCTGGTGAAAAATCATTTTGGCCATTAAATTTTTGGATGTCACTAGCCAATGGCAAATGAGGTAAAGAGTTAATTTTACGCCATGGACTCACTACTCCTTCTAGTGGTCACATAAATCCATCAGCCTGTGGGTGTAAATGTTAAGATCATATCTCTCCAATACAGTGGCATCTTCAGAATTCTTTATTGTTGACCAGCTCATGATAATTTTAGGTAAAACATTTTAAAATTGAAATTCTACATAAACTAATAATTAATCAAAGTCATCTAATAAATTAAGTTTTGTGTCTCCAGTACAGACAGACAGACCCTTTGTAGAGTACGTCCACTGTCACAGTCACAGAGATGAAGACACTGTCTCAGTAATAAAAATGAGGATATAAAAATATAAAGACATTTCACACAATCACCTTGGTTGCCGTATTACATCAAATTTCCATAAAACAGCAGATCCTCCATCACGTTACATAACTTTAGTCTTGACATTGCATTGAGTGATGAAAGAAGTTTTTTGGCAGCAGACACAAAAAGCTTGGCAGCAGGGATCTAAAACCTATCAGGACGTCCTGGATGAGCTTAGGAAGAAAGGACACCATTTACAAGAAAAGTGTTGTTTTCTTACCAACGGGGTATTTTCACACATTTTTGTTATATATTATATTCTTCAATTTTCATGTGGAAAGAAAAACAGCTGGTTGCTATTTAAAAAGTGTATTTTCTCTGAGGTCATACTGAACGTCAAGGGCATTTGAAATGTCAGAAAAAATCCATCATTGTGCTGAAAACCTGCACACATAATTACAATGAATATGTCAGAATGACATTAATGCAGACCTGTTATGTAAAAATATTACTATTTACCTTTGTAGAATAGAATAGAATAGAATAGAATAGAATAGAATAGAATAGAATAGAATAGAATAGACTTTATTGTCATTGCGTAAGGAGGCACAACTAAATTATGGCTAAGTTTAAGTTAGTAATAAAAAATAATAAGTCAGGGGTGTTTCTAGTGTGGATACTGCAGGTTGTAATGAGTGTGATAAATACCAGGCTGAAACAGGGCTGATCCTATTGTAAAATGGCATCATCTGTCCAAAAACACCACAACTTCCTGATGACAAGAGAACACTTACAGAGTCAGACCAGGCAACCATACCCTTTAAATCTGTTAGAAGAAGTGAAACTGAAAGCCTCTGTGAATTAAAGCAGATGTTACAGATGTTACTGTACCATTTTTTAACACTTCTAATTTTATCGGTTACAGTCGGTGGCATCTTTAATCTCACATTTAATGTTATCAGTGTTGATTCTTCTGGTTACAGAGTGGATGAAATGTGAGCAATCCATGTTGTATTAAATACTGTTTGGTGGATGCAGGACTGTGTGTGTATGTTGTGTGTATAGATGTGTGTGTGTGTGCGTGTGTGTGTGTTGTTGCTTGTGAAGCTCGTTTAGCTGTAATAAATGACTGTGTCTCTGTGACTATGCGCTTAAACAGTGATGGATGTCGCCTATTTTTGTGTGTGTGTGTGTGTGTGTGTGTGTGTGTCGTTGTGTGTGTCAGTGTCTGTGTGTGCATGTGCGTGTGTGTGCGTGCGTGTGTGTGACTGCAGCAGTCACTCGTTAGCTCTCCACTGAGCCTTGCTAATGGCTAATGGACAAACAATTAACTGGGCCTTAACGATGTTAACGAGTTAATGAGCTTGTTAAGACGACAACACATGGAGAGACACACAGACTCACACAGTGAGACTGTAACTGAAAGGGAAAATTGAAAATCTATAATCTCTTCACTGCCCCGCTTTTCTGTGAAGTGAACAAGTGAGAGTAACAGTTAAAAACTGCAGTAGAAGCAGGCGATGGAAGAACAGAGTGTGTGTGGTAGATGGGAGGGAGTTTTCTCCACTTCTGTTAATTTATTTGAAACGCCAGAGGAATGCATTATTAGCATATTGATTTCCACAGGACATTATTTTAATTTGTTGGAGTAAATCAAAGGCAACCTACAACCTCTGACGAAGGAGCCACACAATATCCGCTGCACCAAAACCTCTGCCCCCTCGTTTTTTGGCCAGTGGTTCTCGTCAGCGTACCGTGGCTTGTGTGGCTGAATTTCACAGCCTACATTTTCACCTGAGTTGTCCCTGGTCCTGAGGTCGCTAATGGGAAGAGTGCAGAAGTAGATAACTTTCCCAAAAGGCCAAGGGGCTCAACAAGAAGTCAAGCAAGGGTTTTAAAACTCTTAGTTTGGTATAAATGTTATAAGGCTTTATATACAGATATATTTAAAAAAAAAAAAAAAAAAAGAGTGAAATACTGCTGCTGAACGTGCTCACATTTTTCCTTTTTCCCCACAGCTCAGGGCCATAGACAGTTTATAATGTTTCCCTCATGTATAGAGCCAAAGTCCCACCCCCTCTTATGTGCTTCTAACCATAATAATTTGACCCTGTTTTATTTACACATATCATCATAACAGTCACTAAAGATCTGTTAACATTGACAAACAGAGCTTAAACATTAGTGACATTAACATAAATTGACAAAGATATGAGCAAATGATTGCGTAATTCAAAAGGGATTAAAAAAAAAATCACTGTCTTAAACTACTGACTAATGCATTGTAGTTCCATGGGGCACAAAAGGAGGAGGTGGGAATTTAGCTCTCTATTGTCAGTATTGGATTAAAAATTAATTATAATTAATAATGCAGTTCAGGTTTACCCACAAATTCTGTGTATTACAGACAGATACTACTTTTCATTTGTAATGTGATTTGATTTCTAGAATCATATACATTTATTGCAATCCTTACCATGCAAAATAACAAAGTTGGGTACATTGTCAAGTCTGATGGAGATAAACTGCACAATGATCATGAATTACATGCCAAACATTATGTGCCAAACAACGAAGCCAAGCTAATACTAAAGAGGAGGAAGAGAATAGCTAGAGAAAGCTCAACCACGTGGCTCATGGAAAAGAAGCCATTTTTGGCTGCCAGTTTTGCAAGGAGAGGTTGAGGAGGGTATTTTTTGCATAACTAAATTCTGTGTGGATCAATGTTATTTTATGCTGTGAGACAGTGATCCCAGATTTCTAGCAATTTCAAAACTTTGTTCCAAGGCATTTTCAGTAAAACACTGAACAGCACAATCTTTGTTCTATGTAATGGACCATATCTGTGATGCCTGCTGCAAACAAAATTTCCTTCAGGATAATAAAGTTGAAAGTTAACATAGTATGACAAAGTATGGAGAAAAGGCAGCTCAAAATCACACCATGTTTAACCAGCTCTAAGTCATGCTATCATTTGTATTCCCTCTTCCCCTCTGCATTTACCTCCCCAGTGGTGTTCTAGATGTCCCAACTCCTGCTTCTGTTGCTGCCATCAGATCTGTATTAGTGCAGTGTTTCCCAAGAGACATTAAACCTACACTTACAGTTGTCATATTACGAGTAACAAGCTGCCCCTCACCCTTGTGATCCTAGAACAATTTGTGCCGTTCATGGTAGATTGTACTGGTCATTACTGGTTAAACTGTTCAGAACACCCACACACACATCGTTAACCAAACTAACCATTCCCATGCACATTTTTTTTCTGGATTCCAGCCTCACACGAATTTGTCCCACTTACTAAATCTGGCCGTCTAAGTTTGCAGTAACAGACTGACAAACAGCCAGAAGAAGAACTTTTATTTTATTTTGACAGGTGCTGCCATGACAACAGATGACATAAGCAGTGTATGTGACAGTTTACATCTGCAGGTGGATATGGATGAACAGATGATGGATGGTCAGGTAGATGGATGATGAATGGACAAATGAAAAACCGTGAAAAAACAGGGATCAAGAGATAGATGCTGTTGCTATGGATACCAGCATCCCTCTTTCTCTGTGCCTTCATGTTTAGTCTCATAAGTAGTTCAGTGTGGTGTAAACAGGAAGTCTCTGCAGGCTGGATGGATTATGGTAATTTCTCATAGGCCAGGTGCATGATGGGAATGAAGATGAATGTGTGGAGGTTGGTGGGGCTGTGTATGAGGCAGATTATGGAAATATGATGGTCTGGAGTTTAGAGTTTCTCAGCTGCTCAAAGTCTTAGAGTCTTATCTCAAACAGATTAGCTTTCTGCTGAGGTCTGTCTCACTCTGAGCCTGTCTCTCTGTTTCTGTAAACGAACTCTCAATAATAAAACATTAAATCCTTCACCTCCTCTCCATGTGTCAGTCATTTTGATTGACAGCTCCACAGTAAAGGTCACTGCTGTCCCAAAGTTGATGATAAATTTCTCCAAAGCAGCTTCTCATCAATCATATTTCTTCTTTCATGCCTCTGCTGAACATCGACGATCACAATAAAACCCATTGCATCAACTCTGAGTCCACTTTCTGTCCTCAGCCATACTAATTATTAATATTCATGATGTGTGGGCGGAGCTGAAGGTCAATTCAGGAAGCAGGTGAGTGCCTCCCTCCCCTCAAAACATCATGAATGTTAATGAATGCATAAAGGAAGTCTGTTAATATTCATGAGGTGGTGGATGTCACCCAGGCTGCAGAGGAGCTTCGATGGCATTTAGAGTTCAAGTTTTTCTTACCGTGTTCATAATGTAGTTTATTCATAAACACACACATGCAGGCTGAGGTTTCTATTTGACATTTAAGAGATCAAACCCACACAGACATGACTCCATGACCCACAATGCAGCTATGTCTCATCTTAACTCTGCACCAACCAAATTGTGCAGAGAAAGAGGAGGTTTCAGAAGAAAAAAATGTTTTGTTTTTTTTTGGATTATCAAAGAATAATGCAGTTTTTTGCCTGTTTGTTTTGTTTTACCTGAAAAAAGCTTTAAGTGAACTGCTTAGCTCACAGCAAGCACTAAGCAGTTGCTAACTGTGTCAAATGAAGTGGGGAAAAGTTACAATTCAGTTAACATGTTGAGGAAATAAACTATAAGAAATAATATATAGAAGAGGTACAGCGTTCTGGTGCATTTGCCATTGTATTATTATTATTATTATTATTATTATTATTATTATTATTATCTAAATGAAGAGCTGAAATGTTAGCTACATTAGAATGTATTTGGATAAGGTGTTTCCATTAGCCATCAAGTGCATTAACTCTTGCATTTTCCATTTTCCAGCCTTTTCTAATGTGATACTTTAAAATATGCACAAAAATACATGCTTCAAGTTCATTAATTCATACAAGTGGCAATGACAGTGAAAAGCGTCTCTGCAGTCTGAGGGTGTGTTTGACGGTTGTTATTGAAGAGAATAAGATAACCCTGAATCTATAAGTGTGTTTCCAGTGAAAATGCCAATTACCAAAAATAGAGACATCACAAAAGTGTGAAATGAATTGGCAGAGATGAAAAAAGTGGTGTAATGATTTTTTGATGTCTGTCTGCCAAGGTTTTTACTGCACTTGTTTTTCTGTTGCAATCTTCATGGTACATTTCTGAGAAGTTTATTTTTTCACTTGTCTCTTATCCAATACAAGTTCAGTTGTACTTAGGTAAAAAAAGAAAAAAATTATATACATTATATGATATTTGGTTGGCTCTCTATTTCTCTTTCAGGGCAGGGTACCTCCCACAGGGCATTTCCTTGCAGCTGATTGGCTACTTGCCTGAGGAGACATCCTTCCTGCCGTGGCACGCTGCCAGCCGAGCGCTCTACCAGCTGGACAAACTGCTGGACCGCACAGATGAATACAGCCTTTTCAGTGTAAACGATCAACCAATCAATCAATCACTTTCACAATCAGTCGTTCAGTCAGTTAATCTGCCTGTCTGACAGTTGGTAACAGCTTCACGTTAGCGGAATAGACTACTGCGCTGACAGCTGGCTGTCTCTTAATTAACGCTGTCTGTGCCAACAGGACTATGTGCTGAAGCAGGTTGCTTCGCGGTATCATCAGATTGGTTGGCCAACCAATGGACCCAGCAATGAGGGCGGCAACGTCCTGCAGGCGTCATACCAGACTGAGTATGCAGCACACACTTCTACTCACTACACACTCTGATACACAAAAAGGCACTGTTACACACTAAGCCCAACAGTTTCTACACAGAATACAGGCAAACATTTTCTTCAGGGATAAGTTCACATTTTTAATGCATATACTAGTTTACATATTTTTTTAAATATATTTTTCCCTTTACATTTTTTTTTGCCACTAATGGTTGTTTTATGTTGATAATTTGCTTTGGGCATTTTCTTTTGTTGGTGTTTGTATTGTTTTTTACATGTTTAAAATAAAACATTCATTCATTCATTCATACATAGATAGATGGATAAACTGACAGTGCATTCATTCATTCATCCACACATAAATTGTGTTTTCAGTCAAATGAAAATGAAAATGTTAAAACACTCTCACAGTAGATTTCAAAAGCTCTAACTTATTTATATGAGTTTGGGAAACATTGATATGTGCCTGAAGCAGCAACAGCAGCAGATATCACCAGTTTCTCTGTGTTTGGTTGTCATTAGCATCTACAAGTTTGCAGCTTAACTCTGGCACATAGCTCATTAACCATGCTCACAATCTTAGTGAATGCTCAGTTTTTTTTTCAACCACTATTGGCCCTGTAAGGGTGAGTGTTTATAGTTGGTGCTGTGTTATTTAAAACTTCATCTCAAGATAATTTCAGAGTGTGACAAATAAAGGCAGTATATGCCAAAGTCACAGTTTTTATTTTGTTTGTCTATTCTGTCAAAGCTTCACATTGCCTCCCACTAAACATATAAATACATGTTGCACCCAGCAAGGGTATTATCCCACAAGAGGTTTACTGCAAAATGCATCATGAATGTAGCAGCAGTAATGAACAGAAGGAACAATTACAGCAAGTAAAACCGTTATCATTTATCAGGTGTGTAACTGACTATTGCATTCAGACAGACTGAGAAACAAACTGTGAGCCCATCCTTTAAAGCTGACTGTTGAGTGAACATCTTCCCCAGGGTCAGATGAAAAGATGCATAACAGCATAATTCCTCATTTTATACGACCTCGCCTAACACCTCCTGGTTCATCTTAAAGACATTCTGTGGAAAAATTCTGATGAAAACTTTTTGTGTTCTTAAAAATCCTAAAACTCAGCTCCAAACTACACCCTCAATTTAGAATTTTGGAGAAGGACTATAAAATCATTAAAATTTTGATATACCAGCAATGAATAATTTCAAAGAGATTCATAAAATGTTTTGGGGGAAAATATACAAAGTGAAGATATATGTATATATATATATACTTTTATATTTTATATTTATTTATGGTCTGTTTTTTTGGACTAAATAACTTTAATAATAATAGTAATAGTAATAATAATAATAATAATAATGCACAGAATCAATATTTGGAGATTTTAGTTTTAGAAAACCAAAGCTTCTTCATTGTGGTAAATATATTTCATAGGTGTTCAGTACAAATGAATGAAAATTAATCAACTTGTAAAAGTATAACTTTACAGCCACTATAAAGTTGTAATTATAATGTTTGTTGTTTTATGTTCACTTCAAGGTTTTCTATCTGTCTTAAGTTATTTTCCCTTTGCTTCAGTGAAATTGTATCTTATAATGGCTGAAAATAATTCACACTAGAAGATTCCCCCTTCTGTGTGAAATATTACTACATTGACTGAATATATAGATACCAGTCATGCTTTTCAATTTCTAAATCTGCACATATTTCTGATGTTATTAATTAGCATTAGAAAGTATTAAAGGAGGTCTTGTCTACTCCCACATAGAACAGGTTTGGGCACATTGTTGAAAAATGGATTGTGTATAAACAAGTGAAAGAGCAAACAATTTATTATTAAGTATTTTGATGCAATAGTGAGACCATATGGAGCCCTACTGTGGAAAAACCACCAAAGAAGAAGCCCACTGCACAAAGCAGCCGACAATAATGGAAAAGCTGATGTTTAACACTTGAGGAAGAGACAACTATTAATGTTGTAGCCTTGACAGATGCTACAGACCCATTTGTAATACTTTGTTTTTGTGTAAGAAGTACTCAGATGGAGAGATACATATCATCTTTAAAATGTTACTACTACTACAGTATTATGGGTTATTATTTATGAATTATAGATGCAAGACAGTGAAAATTTGATAATGTAATAGTCTTCATGTTGGTATATTCATGCTTTTTAATTTGATTTCAGCAACAATTATTTACATGACATTTCCAAGTAATTTGATCCTGAGGGTTTCCTAGATGTTTACCACAAATTTTAATGAAATCCAGTGAAAAAAAAAAAAAATGGTTGAACCTCAGTAACTAATGATGAAATTTAGCTCTGTGGGCCAAACTTGAAAAATTCATAAATAAAATAAAACTATTTGGAGTAGAGTTTCAGGAGGTCCATGAGGTTTTCATTAGAAGATCCATAACTGAGAGTGAGTTCAGTCGGTATGAAATGACTCCCTCTAAGTTCAGTATTATGGATGTTTAAAATATGCTCACAAACTCCTTCAGCTTTCAGTGTTTTGTGGATAAAGCTGATATTAGATTTTTCATCATAGTCTGAGTACGCCGTGAAGTTTTCCAATGTCTGTTCAGTGTTACTTCATAGTCAGTTGTGTGTCTTGTCTCTGCAGAGAGTTGCAGAGGGAGCTCATCATGTTAGCATGTAGCTTCGGGAACAAACAGTGTCACCGCCAGGCCGTCGCCTACATCTCTGATTGGATCTCCAGCAACAAGAACAGGTATGAATAAACACACACTTGGATGGACTTTTACTTGAATTTCATTTCAGTTTTTTTCTCCTGATGCAAAAGTGTCAAGTGTCCAACATTTTCAATACAAACTCAACCCTAGATGTAAAATCTATACATATTAGTCTCTAAAACAACACCCACAAAGCAGTGCTGCTGCCTTATTCTACATTTTTTCTCCATTTTCCTCTTTTGTGTCTGTAACTTCCTCTCTTTTATGTGCTTCTGGCTCATTCGCCCCCTCTGGGTGCTTTACGAGATCTGCAAAATTAGATTTCAAACAGCAAATTAAATAGAAACAGATGCTGGTGTTCTGTACAGGACAGCAGGGAGTGGATGATAAGAGATGCGCTTAAATTAAACAACAGTAAATTAAACACTGTTTCAGACTCCATCCAGCTGATTTTTACGAATTAATTCTTTGATACGCCTCCTCATTAATGCCAGATGCATGTCAGAGGGATTCTTTTTTACTTTCAAGTTTTTTCTCAAATTTCACAAATGTGGAAATAACACTGTGCTGTATAAATAGTCAACATTCTGCCTTTAGAGGGGTTATATGTAGTATCCCAGGAGGAAGTCATGTACCACAACACACATAGGACAATCAAAACCATGAACAAATCAACACTATATACACTTAGTGTATCACTCACTTATTTATACATCTGTATCATGGTATCATCAAGTTTTCTTCTTCAACTAAAAACTCATAGCTAGTTATTTTGACAGTTGGTCTAAACAACACTGTGTCTTCTTGTGTTGTGTCAGCTGATACTTTACATTATAGCTCCGTTAGCTTAACTCTATTTTTAGACAAAAAAACAGACAGTAAAACCTTTAATTTTCTGTATGGTTTATGTTGTCAATAGCTGAATTAAAGATCTGTTATGAATCATCCAAACAAGGTCAAATAAGAGCTAAATAAATATGCTTATATTTTTAGAACTGCATCATGTTTTGTTTATATAGTCACTGTTACATTTACGTAAGTTAAAGGTGGTTGTGTTTCTTTCACCCTTGTAGAAGAACTAAATTCAGTCAAAACCTACACAAATGGAGCAGAGTGAAAGGATAAAGTACGTCAATATTGTAGAAAGTAGACTTGCCACTTGAGTTGGTACTGCAGGGCATTATCATTTAACTACTTTCATCCACTTTCTCATAATGACAGTGAGTCCAACACTGTATCAGTGTTGTTTTTCAGCCAGTTTCAAAGTTGGATTGTTGTTTGCATAGAGAACATCATGGGAGCAGTTCACATGAAAACCATATGGCAATGTGTTGAAAACGTTCCCTTTTTTCCATTCACTACAACACAACACAACACAGGCCTTTAATAAATGTAGGAGGCAGTTTGAAAATGTCCCATTTTCAGCTGTGGGAAACACCACATAAATCCACATTCATGCAGGATTAATCTCTCCAGGGGTGACTTTTTAATATTTCATGCTCCATTCAGGCATTTTAATCCCATCTGCAGAGCACATGTATGTGATTTTCCTCTGCGGACTGGGGTATTAATTACCAGAATTTCTCAATAACTGAAGGGAACTCATGTGACCTGGCTTTCCACCAATGTGAGTGTAGAGCAGAGAAGTAAAATTGAATATTATGTAGCGCTTCTGTGCACATTAATCCTGGAGCGGTGTGTTTGACAGTGAACAATGAAGGAATAAAGCTTTGATATGAATGAGTCGAATGCACTCAGCAGACCTGTATCATACCTGAATTTTAAAAAAAAAAGGTGTTAAAAAGTACCTGCTGTAAATGGACTTGGGCTAAAATCCCATCCAGAACAATGTATGTCATAATTACAGAAGAGCTCAGTTAATGTTATAGTGTCTGTATCCTTCAGGAATTTTAATCATGTCCCACTGGGACTTCATTGTGAATGATCCGTCTAATGGATCAGAAATAATGGTTTTCCAATTTGTTTTAGTGTGGCTGTGGTCATACACAATTAATTTTGTAGGGGGTCTTAGGCACCAATGAACAACAGGACCCCCCATTGATCCCACTTTTAGAGCATTGTGTTCAGTATTAAACACTCCATGCTGTCTAATCAGGGAGCATGCAGCATGTAAGCTTTTACAAACACATGCTGCTACAAAAATATCATCAACATGAGATGATAAATGCTGATTGTTTATTCCCTGTTTTTGTACTGCCACAGCACTGGACCAATATCTGCTGGCTGTAAGAACATCAGTAAGATTTTTAAAATTAGGTATAAATACCTGATTAGCTCTGTGATGAATTGGCGTCATGTCCAGGGTGTATCTCGCCTTCACCCATAAGTAGCTTGGACAGGCTCCAGCGACCCCCGTGACCCTAGTGAGGATAAAGCGGGTTCAGAAAATGAATGAATGAATGAATACCTGATTATACTAGAGAAAGATGCACCTGAACACACCAGCAGTTACTAATCAACAACCAAAACATACTTCATACTTAAGCCAAAGAGTCTCAAGTCTCTACTTGAAGCAATGTCAAACACTAGCCCATATATATA
>JAPQRP010000005.1:23133892-23146618 GCA_037367295.1 Apogon hyalosoma | reverse complement strand
CAATAGATCTGGAAAATCTTATTTCAAGAAATCTTACCAAGATCATTTTCACTTGTTCCACTGGCAGATTTTTTTTGTTTAATTCAAGTTAATTTATTCAAGTTCTTATATCCCACTGAAAAGTTACTCTTTAGCTGATTCTGTCTTATTTTAAGTACGATGAGATTTTTTTGACTAGAAATGACAAAAATACACTTGGTAAGATTTTGATTTTTTCCAGTATACATTGAAACATGTCAGATGTTGAACTTCTGTTGTGGTGACAAAGTATTTCTGTAAATGAAATAAAAACTTTATGATTTATAAGGCATCAGGGGCTTAAAAAAATCCTTTCACACCCATATTTCAAGTGCATGCTGCTCGTGTATGACAAGGTCGAGGGTATGTCTGCATTAATATATTGTGACGGCCCTCAGGCTGGTCTGGTTCCCTGTCTCTCTGCAGGTGACTGGTGGGCAGGGCTTTCAATTGACCCACAGAACCTGGGCCCAGAGCTCCTGGTCACCTTTAAAAGCTTCCTCTTAGCATATCTCTCTGGGACTCTTTCCTCCCATCTTTCCCTTTTGTTTCGTCCTTCTTTATTTTCATTTTCTGCCAATCTAACACTCACACTTACATGTACCACTCATCCATTCACATACACTCCTGACTTCGCTGATATTCACACCTCATCAATTTTGTGTGTAACTTTAGCTGAAGTTTGGTGTTTTTTCTTTTGCAGATAAATCAGTAATTTTATAATTGTTGTCACCTCTTTGGTTTTCCATAGCCTTTTGAACTCATCATGGTATATAAAGTTAAAAATATAAAGTCAGTATCTTTGACCAAACTCTTACTTATGGTATCAATCGCACCATGTTTGCTACAGAGGGAAGTGTAAAATACAAAGGCAGGGCCTGAGAGTAATCTGTATCAGAGCAATAGCTGATCATTTTAGGAGGCACACAGCAGAGTTTCTACTGTCTACAACAATGAAAATAATCTGAATACAGCAAACAACTCAACACAGCAAAAGCCACCTTTGACATCATCCATTTCCGTCTCCATGGTAACAGAGTATGTTTGTGTCTATCTGTCTTTCAGGTTGCTGAACCTGTCTTTGACCTCTGATCTGGTCCCAGAACAGGATGTGATTGATGTTATCATCCACGTGGGTAGAAACCCTCAAGGCCGAAACCTGGCCTGGAAATACTTCAGAGATAAGTGGGATGTCCTCAACGCACGGTGAGAGCGACTAATCTGGAGGTTTTGTTTCTGTGCGTAAGTGTAGTTTATGTTGGAGTCTGTTTCGTTCTGACTGGTATCTAGCGCTGTTCACTGTTGTAGCAGTAGAAGAGCAGGAAAGAGAAACTGAAGAACATGAGCGCAAGCTATATAACGGGTGGCCATGGCTCAGGAGGTAGAGCGGGTCATCCAGTAACCGAAGGGTTGGTGGTTGGAATCCTGCTCTGTCCTAGTCATGTGCTGTTGTGTCCTTGGGTAAGACACTTCACCCTCCTCCAGTGCTGCTACTCACACTGGTGTATGAATGAGTGTGAATGTTCGGTGGTGGTCGCGATAATTGGCAGCCACGCTTCCGTCAGCCTGCCCCAGGGCAGCAGTGGATACATATGTAGTTTACCACCACCAGAGTGTGAATGTGTGAGTGAATGAATGATCCACTGTACGCACTTTGAGTATGTGTTCATAGGAAAGCACTATATAAATCTAATCCATTATTATTATTATTATTAGTAGTAGTAGTAGTAGTAGTAGTAGTAGTAGTAGTAGTAGTAGTAGTAGTAGTAGTAGTATTATAAATGCCTTCATACTGAGGCTGTTATCATGGATGCAGCCAACCAACACTGTGGTTAGATGAGGAGGTCAGAGTTATGGAGCTACTGTCAATCTCAGGAGTTCTAGCATTACTTTAGTAGCACATGTGTATTAATATTTTATTCTGAAGCCTTTGCACAGTCCTACTTTTCTTAATACTCTGTGATATTTTTATTTTATTTCATTTTTCTTATACAGTACCTTTTGCAGTAAGTGTTTTGCTGCTAAATTGAACTGAGCTGCTAAACTGATTTTCATTGTTCCAGTGACAGTGACAATAAAGATCTATTATATTGTATTCTAACCAATGACCAGCCCCCAGAACAAAAGAGACTCCAACACAAACTACACATAGATGCATGAACCTTTAATAGTTCACGTTTGAAAAATAATGTGCCTTTAATACCCAGACGTGTATTTTTTAAACATTAACTGTGTCTTTGTTTCTGTTCAGTTATGGTGAAGCTTTGTTCATGAATTCAAAGCTCATCAGTGGAGTCACAGAGTTTCTCAACACAGACAAAGAACTCAGTGAGGTAAATAAAATCACTCATACTTTGGGACATTTTAGGATTAGAATGTGTTTTCTACTAAAAAAAAAATGGTGTCATCAGCACTTGACATTACAAATAGAAATCAACATTTTTTTGGGGGGAAATATATAAGATGAAAAATGTCTTATACAGTCCACAAACACAACACAAAACTTACATAAGGTAACATACTTTTCAGATTTGCTCTTGATAAAAGACTTTCTGACCTTAATGAATAGAGGTTAAAGTTGTGTGAGTTAAAGCAGATATTAAACCTGTAAGTTCTGTAAACAGGTGAACACTGCCTTGGCCCTAAATGTGACACTTGTTCAGTTATTTGGCTTCAGTGACATTAATATGCCAGATATTTATGTCATATAATGCTTCCTGTAACTTAAATTGTTTTATAAGACCAGGAAAGAAGTAGAATGTGTGAAATTACAACAAAGCAGAAGAAGCGCTCAGAGAGCTGACACAAATGTGTCTTCAGCTTTCAAATATTCACAGGCTCACATGTTCCACAAACATACAGCCTTGTGATTATTTCTTCATACATATTTATTTATACATATTTGTTTATTTATGTATTTTTTGTATTTTTATTTGTTTCTTGTTCTTTTTCCCACCATTCCATTACTTTAATGTATTTATTTTTCTGCGATGAATGCTATGTGAATATTTGAGAGCAGTTCCAGTCCTGTAACTATAGTAACAGCTTGCCTCAGCGTGGGCTTCATTGTCAGAACCAACAGGAATTTAAATGGGGCCCCTGCTTGCTAAATTTCTTGCAAAAAAAAAAAAAACACTTAGAAAAAAACATGCAATTTATTCAACTTTAAAAAAAGGTATTTTAGAGTAACTGGAGACAAGAAAGAGGGAATAGATGAAGGAAACGGAACATAAAGGAGAGACAAGTACTGGCATATGCTTTACTGTAAAGGCATGGATTTTCCACTTTGCTCCTGTGAATCTGTCGAACTTCATAGAACAGAAGTTCCCACTTCAGCCCTTTACTTAAAAAAAAGCAGACATTAAGTCTCCCCAGCAAAGTTTCTCCTACAACACAAGTTTCTCTTTAATATCTCACCTCACATGCTGGAGACTTTACATTTAATTACTGCCGTTTAATAGAACGTTTCTCTTTGATACCTCAACTGCAATGCTGAAAAGTTTCTTCTTTACTTATGGCATTCTGTCTAATTATTGTTGTTTAAAAGCCAATTTAGCTGTAATACTTTAGCTTTTGTTTTTCCCCTTAAGCTGTCGCATAGAAGGGAAGTTTATCAAAACACCAGAAACCTTCCTGAAAACGTATTTTTGTGCTTTATAGCCACGTTATACTTTTCCAAGTAGTGTCTACCTGTGAACTGTTCACTAATGGATAATAGAGAAGTGACTGAAATCTACAGCAATTTTCCATCATATACTGTAGTTTGCTCCATCTTTTCCCAGAGTCTGTGCAACAAAATTCACCCTGAGTGCATGAGAATGCCTGCTCAGTTTACCTTTCAGTTCTAAGTGTTGTTATTTTGAGGTGGAAACATCGAGGAGTAATCTACAGCTGAGTAAAAACCGTAGAAGCCCACACAATGTGAGGGAAGAAACATGTTTCAAACTTCTCTTCATCTACAGTGTTAAATAGGGACACCAGCAAAGTTTGAAGTTGTGCCTGGTCTCATTTTATTGTGACAATCCACAGTCAGCAGCATAAAGAAATACCTGCACAATAATGTTAGAATTCATCCATGAAAGGTTTACAAGTTACCAAAATATTTTACCCATTATAAGAGATGGATTTTTTTTTATCCTGCATAGGGTTTGCATCCTCTCTTGGATGTGTTTTATTTTTCAATATATTGTTGATTCTTCCAATAAAAACTTCTGCTAAAGCAGCGTACGACTTTCATCACAATTTTTTTTCACATTTGTAAAACCCCAGTGATATCCTAATTATCACTAATCCATTAGTCTTTCCGTGCTTACAACTTCGAAGATGACTCCATCATAAACACAGTCTGCTTGTTCACGTAACAAACCAAAATCTCACTCGGGCCTTTTCGGAAATTTTGTCGCGAAGTGCGTTGTGGGAATGGTGATCAAGCAAAAGCGGTTTCTCTCAGATTCGGCAAGAAAATGAGCCAGATCGCTACAGCACCAGGGTTGTTTTAAAGAATGAGTCTAGTCGGTGGATGGAGGTAAAGGCCACATTTGGGTTCAGCACTCATCCACAGACAGCGAAATTGCTGCTGCATGGAATTCCCATTCCCACAATGCACTTCACAACAAAATTTCCAAAAAGGCGTGTCGGATTGCTATGTAAACAAACAGGCTGTGTTTATGATGGAGTAATTTTTGAAGTTGTTCACTGTGAGGGAAGTGATTCAGATATGTAAGCACGGAAAGGCTAATGGACTAGTGGTAATTAGGCTATCACTGGGGTTTCACACATTTGAACAAAAAAAATTGTGATGAAAGTCATAGGCTGCTTTAAGGATCTTTTGTGTTTATGTCTTTCTCATCTTTCTGTACCCTTACTTTCTTGAGTGTTCAGTAAATCTGTTATTCTGCATAGTTCCCTATCATTCCCTCCTCCTAGTTTTGTTTTGAAATTAATTTTTTTTTCAATTTTCTGCTCTTTCTTCATTTCCTTCCGTTAAATTCTAGAAATGTTTCTGTTTTTGTTCCTTGTTTTCCTCAGTTAAAGGAGTTCATCCAGTCCAGCGGAGTGGGGGCGGGGCCTGCGTTGCCACGGGCGCTGGAGATTGTTGAGGGCAACGTGCGCTGGCATCGTCTACACCGGCGGCAGTTTTATCAGTGGCTGCGCAAACCTCCTGCACTTGGCTAATGCTATAGCAGAAAAACAGGAAAAAGTACTGCTAAGTGAATGCCAGGCTAAGGTTAACTAGCTTACAAATGCAGCCATATAGATCGAAAACCCTGACTGAAGCAAAAGGAAAGTAGTCTTGAGTGGATGGTTATTCTATTTTTTGCAGATTTTTTTCTTCATATGGGTTATTTGTTAAATGGACTGAACAGTTAAAAGTAGTATATGTGCTCTGAAAATCAATGTTTGGTGACTGAAATTGCAAGGCTTCTACTAATCATAAACGATGTGTAATAAAAATAACTATACAACTAAATAATTTGACCTAACTTTACAAGAGCGTCAAATCAAATATTCTTGCAAAAAGTGTGTGTTTGCATACAGTTTAGTGACATGTTCAAATCCACATTGACAAATTATCAATCAGTGATACAAACATTATGAACAAATTAAAATGATGTAGTTGGTGCCGTGATGGAGTTGGATGAATTAGAAAACAGAAGCCTCTAAAAAGCATTTAATCAAAGTGCCCTTGAGCTGCCCAAACACCATACTGTATTGTGTACTCAAAGTTTAGTTCTATTTTCATCTGCTTTCTCGCCGCTTTTTAGTTCTCATCCAAATTTTGCTCCAAATTTGCTCCATTCAACCATTCTGTGTTTACTACATTAAACCAGATAACAGCTGTGAGTTGATCATTGAACAAAGCTGTAATTACATGTACTGTGTGTCCTCTGATCACAGCAGAGGATTCATTTAGACTCATTAACACTCAACTACATGCAAACTGTTCTGTTTGTTTCTGCGTCAAAAAAAAAAACCAAAAAAAACAACCCAGTCTCTTTTAGTTGTTAGGTGGTGTCACAAGGATTCGGTGAATACAAAAGCTTAGAGCAACGTCACATTTTATCTCTATAAAAAAAGATGAAAGATTTCAATTTTAGAAACTGTCTTGTGTTTTAACAAGAGCTGGAAAATCTTGAGGTGAAATTAAAAGCTAAACTTTACGTGAAACTGTCATAGAGATGACCATTTTCATCGTCTTATCTCAGCCATGGATTTGACACGTCTCCCCTGTATCCAAACTATGTTGCATCAAACATTTTGAATATTTTCTAATGCAAAGGTGCAAGAAAAAGACCCATATACCTCAAACTTACACATCAAACTTAGCTCATTTATTTGTTTTTCCAAGGAGTTGTAAATTATGCTCTTATTGTTCTTTATTTTTAATAGAGTTCATTACACACCTGTCATCACCAGAGGCAAACCTTTAAATGTTACTGGTGCTACATGTACACAGTAAGGACTCAACAAGAAATATTTCTGAAAGTTAGACTTCCACAAATTGAATACTAAATGCATTTATGGTAGGAACATTTAACTCATCTCATGTTAAAGTGTCCCAATAATCAGCAGGGTTGTTATCATAGTGACCGAACAAAACCTGTGATACTGACAACTCGCATCCTAAGAGTGACGATAAAATATAGAAAATACAGTATAACACGTGTAATCTTAATGAAAAAATGACTTCGACTTAGTCACAGTGATGAAAAAACTGTCTGGTTAGATGCAAATATGGCTAATAATAATTATACCTGTGGCATCACAAAGCACAAAACCAGAAAGTAATCCAATAAATCACAATAACCACAGGGGACTGACTAAGACCAGCCACATTTGTTTGCATCAACCATCCCTACATGGACAAACACGGAGCAGATGAACTGTACGTCTCTTGAAAACATCTGGAGTGTCATTATATGCAGATGTTGCTTTTTTAAAATAATTGTCGATATAAGGTTTGACTGGCGCTGGTCATTAGTGGACTTTTATAGCTTCTGTTTTCTTCTATTTTTATTTTTTTTTTGGAGAAACTACTCTGTCACCACAGCACACGCTCTAGCATCATGGACCTCAACATTGTGATGGAACGAGGACGGCAAGAGAACAATGGATCCATAAGACGATAAGCCTCGCGGGACTTTTCCCTTTACAGTTTGATGGATTCTTCTCTGAATTCCAATGTTGAACGCATATTCTCCCAAAAAAGCTACAGAACATCAAACAGTGGGTTCTGTGGTGCGCCATTCATTTGCAGCCATATTACTGTTACCTGTAAACATTTACAGCGCAATGGATTCTGTGGCAGGTTTTCCAGAAGCATGGATTGTACAGCATGAACACCATGTGGAGGCTCACATAAGGATGGATGGAGGTCTGCGTTCCCCTTTAGCAATTAAAATGTAAATTACAGTGAACAATTGGGTAATGTCTTTGGGAAATAAGCATCTGGACAAAAAAAAAAAAAAAAAAAATCTCTGGAGAGTCAATGTCGAAGGACCTCACTTGGACAAAATGAATCTAAGTCAACCTTAAACTAGTCAGTGCTGTCAGTCAGGTCCGTTGAACGTCCGTCCTGTTGCGCAAAGACTTTTTGAAGTTATTCTTCTGTTAGATCTGGCTTTGTTGTTAATAATTGAGCCATATATGAATTAATGGGCCTGCCTGCTTCTATACACCGTGTGTCCAGTGATGTGTGTGTGAGTCTGTATGTGTGCGGTTGGAGTGTGTATGTGTGTGTGATGAAAATGAGGCTGAAGAAGATAACAGCAGTGGTGAGGGCGATGCTGCGACAGTCATTATGATTAAAATGATGATTGTAATTATTATTATGATCAAGACAGAGGATGATGGAAAACATAATGACGGGGGTCGAGCTGGTAATGATAATGACGATGTGGAAATGCTAATTAGAAGTATTACACTAATAATTCAGCGCATTCTGAACCTTTACTGTCCTTTCAGGGAAATTTGGTTTACATACAAAAAAAAAAAGCACACACCAAACCTGCCCCATGTATTATAAACACTGTAAAGTTAAAATGAATATGATGTTTAAGCTTAAGATATGAGATTTGAAGATGTTGACAAAGGTAAACGCTGTGAGTGATGACTGTAATCGTAACGATGACAGTGACGACGTGTGATTCTGGGACCAAAATGTCGAGGAAACTGGAAGTATGAGGGGACAGTTTAATCCCACTTCCTGTCTGCACTGCTGTGGTTTCCCGTGTTTTCTGACCAGATGATATTAAAGTGGTTAACCTTGTGTGTGATTCATTTTCTTTCTCTGAAAACCCAGGTAATTAAAGCGCAATGGAACGTGAAAAGTTCTTTATGCCTCTTAATATACACCGTTTCATTTTAACCAACAAGGCCTATAGAGATAAAAACTGTTTTTCTCCACTTTAAAGTTTTCTTTTAAGGATTTGTTTCACTTTTTTCAGCATCAAAAGAAAAGGTTTTGAGGAGAGCAGTGCTGTATGATTTCAGGGTTTATTTATCTTAACTTTTTTTTCTGATAAATCACTTATATTTTCTTAATGCCATGTGCACACTAATATGGATATTTTGTAAATGCATATTTTCTATTTGTTTTCCACAAAAAAAGTCCACACAGCCTTTGTTTTCCAAACATGGTATCTTTGTACACACTAGATTGCAAAAATGACTACAAACCTCCATAATTTTGTCATAATTTGTGCTGTCAGAAAAAGGGCGATAGTTTCTGAAAGATGAGACATTGCCACAAACAATATGGTGTCATTACAGTGACTTCTACCTGAAGACAGGGAAGCAGCCCAGTTATTATCAGTGAATACACACAAAGACAAATTTAACAGGGTATTATTTTTCATGTACAGTTTCAGTATTTTTTTTTCTCTGCTTTTCCTTCATTTTATACTGTTATTACACTCTTATGCAGTAAATTGTAAACAACTGCCAGATTTTGAATCTTCCACATATTCTGGAAAAATGGGCAAAAGTACGTCTTCACAGGACATTTTCTGACCTTTTTTATAGTGAATGAATGAATGAATAAATTTATTTTGAACACATTCATATTGTTAACAGTGTATGAAATTTAATATCAACAGGTTTCTCCGTATATGTTAAACTCTTTAGGTTGAACTCTTTTAACTCATATTGCGGGCTGCAGACACAGAGGCTTAAGTCTGTCATGAACTTGGGAAATAAGTGATGTTATAAAGTTATGTTATTAAATGAACTTGTCCATCTCCTCAGTGTGTCGGTGCTGGCTCATACACTTATGTGACCTGTGTTTGATGCTTCAGGTGCTTGTTCATTACACAAAGTAAAAATAAGCATTATAAGCAACATTTTCTAATCTCTCCTTCTTCATCCATACTGACCTCTGAAAAGTCAGTTGTAAAATGCTTCTTACATGTGGACAAGGGAACCAAAAGAAAGAAAAAATATGTGTTTGGTGAAGTATCCCTGTTAGTGTGGACAGGGCATAAGTCTGACTGTTTAATCGAAGGGGAAACCTGTTTCACTCCCAAGCGACGACATACGGACCTGCGCTCATGACCTTTTGGCATCCATTTCCAACACCTGGGTTACACCTATTGTGTCTTTTTTTCAGTGCACAAGGTTTCAGAAAGAATTAGGTGTAAATCCTCAGATCTTGGAATTTAAGAGCTGAAGTCCTTAACAGGATGTGGTTTGTGTTTTCTGTACAGAAAGATACTGAAGACCAAGGAACATTCAGGAGGCGTATCTCCTATTGTCCAAACCTTAAAACAACACAAATATCAGAAGTCAGTGTTTGGTCCTAGACAGAGGATGACGTGAGTGTGTCTATATTAACTGGTCAAATCTAAGGAAAACATATGGACAGATACACATATGCACATTCATAAGGAGGACAGATTCAGATATACAAGGCAAACTGCAGACGGCACTGATCTCAGAAATATGTGGCTATAGATGAACTACAAATATGATTAGCAGATGGTCTTTTATATTTCCCATTTAGCTTTTGAATGTTCTGCCCATCATTCTACGCTTTGTTTTCTGTATTGTGCTGCTGTAAACTCTGCAGTTTCCTCACAGTGGGATCAATAATGTGGTATCTTATCTTTTCTGAAGGCTGTGGGTTAACTTAGAATTTCTGCAGGAGTCGGGGTACCAGAGTTTGTAGACTTCCACACAGAAGACCAGGGAGTGTTTTCTTTCTGTCTCTGTCTTTCTAATTTCAGTTCTGATGTTTTTGCCACTACCCAAATAAGTTATTTTTATGCCTAATCCCAACAAAACCACGCCCTTGTATTACCATCTGTTAGACTACCCCACGCGTTGGAAAATGACACTCTAGGGTTTCCTGTACAACCAAAAAATATATTCACATATATGCAAATGAGGTCAATTTTAACTGATTTGTGGTGACATTAATTCTCTAACTCCTCCTGAAGAATGAAACAATCTGGCTTTGATATCACATCAGTTCAGTAGTGGTAGTACAGGTTGTAAAAATGTCCATGTGTGTTGAAGAAGTGACAGAAAAGTTTATATTGACTTCTGATGTTAGTTGACACAGAAACACATTTTGGATGCAATATGACAAGTGTAGATGCAGATTCAGGAACAGGATTCAAACCAGCAACCTTCAAAGCTGTGTCACTGTGTGATATGGACCTCCTCCCTGGTGATGAATGATTCCTCTGTTTTTCCCACGGCATCATGGGAAATCACATTGTGGATACACAGTAAGAGTTTACACTCTGTGTGTGTGCGTGCGTGTGTGTGTGTGTGTGTGTGTGTGTGTGTGTGCACTGAGATAAATGGGACTCGGGAAGAATGTGACAGAGAGAGAAATGAGCTAAACACATGATAGAGGGAAAGAAACAGAGAGATAGAGGAGTAGTTTTTATTAATGGAGAGTCAGTCGGCCAGTTTACTCCACAACTAAATTAAATCTGTTGTGTTCTCCGGCTAAATGAGAAGAAAGATGAGATGCCGTAACTGAAGATGAAGACAGATAGAAGGACGAAAGAAAGAGGAAGCAGAGAAAACACGGTAGGTAAGAGGAAGAGTGTGAGATGTGACAAAGATAGGAAACAGAGGAGCAAAAAAAAAAAAAAAAAAGCTAAATGAAATAAAATACAGAATGAGGTTCAACAAATAAAACCAGAGTGGAAGGAGGAAAGACCATCAAGAAAAGGAAGAAAGGAGAGAAAAAGAACAAGGAATGAAAACAGAAAATTGGAGATAAAACAGGAGGACAGGAAACAAAGAGAAGTGGTACACTGAAAATAAATGGAGGGAAATTAGATTTACAAAAAGACAAGACGCATAAAAAAAGTGAAATTAAAAAGAATTGAAATGAAGAGATAAGAATAAAGAAAAGGGAGAAAGTTAAAGGGAAGACGGGGTGAAGATGAAGGGAAGAAAAGGGGAAAGAGGAGTAAGTTTTGGAAAGAGTGTAAAGATACATGATCCATGCACACATTTCCTGAAGGAAATGTAAGCGGTGTGCTTGCCTCTTGCCAGATTGGTGGACGTGTTATAGGTGCAATGTAAAAGCAAGAAATAATACCAAAGAAGGACTGTTTATAAGGAAAGTGCTGCATATATTTGGGTGAAAGTTATGTTTTTCCACATTGCATTTGTATGTATAAGTTATTTATTACAAAAAATTTGCTATAACTATGTAATAACACAACAGGAAAGAGACAAAATGAGGATCAGCTGAATTATTGACAGTGTTTTTCAAAACGTAAATTTACAAATCACATAAGATTAACAGCTGAATTTGTAATTTACATGAACTATTTTGAAAAGGTTAATGTAATGTGTTTCATTTCTCCCAAACACACGCACAAAAACACAACTCATGGACAGAGGTGGCAAATGGGAAAGCAACAAAACAAACTTCCACAAAAACCATGAAAAGGGGTAAAAAAAAAAACAAAACAATAAAAGGCCCCTTTAGTGGTTCTAAAAGGAGACTGAAAATACAGTTTACAATCACCCACTGAGTCTGTCACAGAGATAGATCAGACAGAAAGGTGGGCCTTAAACAGTATTTAAAATGGGACTCAGTGGTCGGGATGGCCTGTCAATCTTACTTTCCATCCTTCCCTCACTCATCAACAAGACTCTGAGATACTTGAACTCCACCTGGTTCAAGGACTCCCCACCGACCCAGAGAGGGCAGACCCCCTTTTTCCTTGGATTTGGAGGTGCTGATCCTCATCCCACCCAGCTCACACTCGGCTGCAAACCGCCCCAGTGCACACTGAAGGTCCAGGTTCAAAGAGGCCAACAGGACAACATCATCTGCAAAAAGCACAGATGAAATCCTGTGGCCCCCAAACTGGACCCCCTCCGGCCCCTGGCTGCGCCCAGAAATTCTGTCCATAAAAATCATGAACAGAATCAGTGCCAAAGGGCAGCCCTGCTGAAGTCCAACATGCACCTGGAGCAGGTCTGACTTACTGCCGGTAATGCGAACCAGACTCCTGCTTCGGTCATACAGGGACCAGACTGCCCTGAACAGAGGGCCCCGGACCCCATACTCCCAAAGCACCCCCCACAGGACACCACGAGGGACACGGTCGAACACCTTCTCCAAATCCACAAAGCACATGTTTTTTTGGTAACCCTACTGTGTGTGTGTGTGTGTGTGTGTGTGTGTGTGTGTGTGTGTGTGTGTGTGTGTGTGTGCGTGTGTGTGTGTGTGTG
>JAPQRP010000005.1:23122000-23133792 GCA_037367295.1 Apogon hyalosoma | reverse complement strand
GTGTGTGTGTGTGTGTGTGTGTGTGTGTGTGTGTGTGTGTGGGTGTGTGTGTGCGTGTGTGTGTGTGTGTGTGTGTGGGTGTGTGTGTGCGTGTGTGTGTGTGTGTGTGTAAGAGAGAGAGAATCCGTTTTATTCATTCATTCATTTTCTGAATCCGCTTTATCCTCACTAGGGTCATGGGGGTCACTGGAGCCTATCCCAGCAACCACTGGGTGAAGGCGGGGTACACCCTGGACATGTCTCCAGTTCATCACAGGGCTGAACATATAGAGACAAACAAACACACTCACATTCACACCTATGGGCAATTCAGATTAACCAATGAACCTGTCAGTGCATGTGTTTGGATGGTGGGAGGAAGGCAGAGTACCTGGAGAGAACCCACGCAGACACGGGGAGAACATGCAAACTCCACACAGAAAGGTCCCACCCTCATCGACTGGCGTTGAAATCGAACCCAGAACCTTTTTGCTGTGAGGCACGAGTGCTATCCACTGCACCACCGTGTCAACCGAGAATCAGTTTTAATGAATTAAAATTTTATGAACAGTTGAGGATTTGGTCAAAATGTGGAAAAGTTATTAATTTTAATAATGCTTTTATTTTGAAAGTTAATGTGTCTGTACACACACACACACACACACACACACACACTGCCCTTTTTTATTTTGAAAAACTCTACCAATTACAGCCAGGTGAGGGGAAACATGGCAGGTGCAGCTGATAACCACCAACGACCTGTGGACAAGATCCAACCAAGAAAGAAAACCACTGTGGTACCTGTGTGTGGAACTAACGACACTGAAAAGATCCCAGTCCACTGAATCCATACATATCCATAAAAACAGCTGACAGTAAGCCTACCTCTTGTCCACTCCTCTACTATGTGTCGTTGTGGAATTGTCTAGAAAAACCAAAGCCCGCAGTCACAGTCAAACACACTGCCGTTCTTGTGCCTGAACTCCAGCCTGTCCAGAAAAAGTCATCCACAGATTACCTCCAACCTGTTCTAATCCTACCCGAAACGACCCAACCTCAGCCACGACTCTGACACAGCCTGCACACAGCAGTTATTATATCAGAGGGAGGAAACAGCAGCGATGTATAAAGTTGTTATTATTCTAAAGGTTTGTTCACAGGAATCCCATTTTAGATAACACACATATACAGTTTAATGGAGGACATGTAGAGAAAGAGAAAGAGAAGTGCAATTCATTTTCTGATAAGTGTAATCCATAGTTACCATGGTAACAGCTACCCTACAGTCAGTGAAAAGGAGTTTGTTTTTTTAAAAGAGAAACAGTAAAATAGTAAAAGAGTCGGTGTTCAGTGGGACATTTCAGTGGAAACATTAATGCAAAATGAGCATATAGTGCATTATTAAACATAATAGGCTTCAGTGGGTTCCATATAAAGGCTGTCAGGTAGCAGGGGTTTCAATTACTATCTAAGCACTATATGTGACAACGGTGGAGACATAAAGGCGTGTTAGTGTTTGATGCAGCCACTCTCTGAGCTGACGCTGACACCTACTTCATCTGAGGACTTTGTGGTGAGATTCATCAAACATCTGGGTTGTTTGTAACTGACAGAGCTTCTAGAAAAAGGCAGACGATGGTGCAGTAATTTGCCTGATATTGAACTGATATGTGCACAGAGGAGCTGACCAAATCAATTCCCCTGAAAAACTCTGACATTAGCTGATCAATACATAATAAGGATGTCTTTTATTATGTGTTGAATAATATATCAAAGCAGAGGCCAGTCAGAATATGTGCTAATAAATGTCTTCACCCAAACACAACATATCTGGTTAGTTATTGCACTGCATTAACAGCTGCTATCAAAGCGCTTTATTATCAAGCAACCAAGTTATTCTGAAATGTGTCATAAATAAAGGATAAAACAGAATTTTTGACATTACTCAGTTGTCAGTGGCTAGTGTAAAGGCTGTAAATAGCATTAATAAATTCTTAACTGACACTGAGATGTTTCTATCCTCAACTATCTACGGTCAGAGCCAAAAGTTTTGGAAGTGACACTGACTCTGCACAAATGTGATTTACTGCCAATAAAAGTCTTTGAAACTTCTTCCTCCTCTTTTTCTGGAAAAATAAATGTGCTTCAGAAACAAAATTCCAAGAAAACTGAAGCAGCAAAGATTGCAAAAACATAATTTGTGTCACTGCCTAAACTGTATAATGGATACGAGTTTGATGAATTTGTCCCTCTATAAGCGTGCGTAACAAAATGCAACAGGCAACAGTGAAGCATAAAAAAATAAAAAAAATCACTCGTGCTTGTATATCGTGGCTTTATCGTCAAACTTACAATAATAAAGTATCCAGGTTTGTGCAGAGTTTGAGAAAAAATCAGGACGCATCATTTCTGTGCTTTCACTATTTAGAAGTGTGAGCAATAAATTTATATTTAGATTTATTCCTCCTCTCCGAAGTGTTTCTCAATAGCATGTGTGATCTTGCTGCTGTCTCGCTAGTCTCATATGACTATAAACAAAGCTGCATTAGGCAGAGGAGTGACAGGCTGATTCACAGATCATCATGAGGGAAGTAGAGCTACATGTTCCACAAAATAACTACAAGTCTAGTGTTACAGCGTTCTGGATCCTTTCAAGAGACACACAGTTTCACAAAATGCATGGTGTTTGTCAAACCTGACGTGGCTGTAAAGAGGGAGCAGACTGACCAAACCCTTATGTCCTCCTCAAATGCACTATACTCCGACTACCTTCATGGACAAAAATGTACACGCACACGAAAACGATTATAAACTCATCATACATCAACATTTTTCTTGCTTTTTTTTTTTTTTTTAATCTATATAAATCTCTTAAACAACTTCCGCGCTGCTCAAAACTACCAGACATTCAACAGTTTTCAGTTTAACCCTTTAAATGTGGGTTTAATAAGTTGAATTCTAAGTGATTTATTACAAAAAAGAAGTGGTGCCAGGCACAACAGACCCCGCCCCTCACACATTGTAGCTTATTTTGGTATTGATCCAGCTGATGTCATCATGTCTATGCATGTGCTGATGTCAGTATATCAATTGCCATTATATATGTGTCAACTTTGAAGGAAATCGAAACTAAATGTATGTTTTTTATTGACATGACAAATTTCACCCAAAAATCTAAATGTCAGCCTACTTTTCCCAAAATGTAATCACATTTATTCTGGATCACTGGCAATCTATAAACCCAATTTGGTATGAATTCAACCAAGAGTTTTGCTGCTGTTAACAAACAAGGAAACAAACAAACACACTGAACCAAAAACAACACTGCCCCTTCCCTCCCCGTCAGGGGGTGGGGTGGAAAAATAAAAAATGGAATATAAAACAGTTGAATGTTTGGTAGTTTTGAGCAGGGAGGAAGTTGTTTAAGAGATTTAAAAAAAAAAAAAGCAAATAAAAATATTGATGTATGATGATTTTATAGTAGTTTTTTGTGTGTGTACATTTTTGTCCACAAAGGTAACCAGAGGGTGCAAAAATGCATCATGGGAAAATAAAACACATCTAAGAGTAAAAGATGCTAGATTTAAAAATATAACTAAAAAGACATGTTTCTGCCAAATTTCATGCCACAAGCTATAACACAAAAAAAAAGATCAACAAACGAAAAAACAAACAAAAAGAAGAGAAAAAAGTACAAAAATGCCTGAGGAGGACCTACGGGTTAAGTAGAGACCTGAAGAGGCAGCAAGGTGTGAGAAACACCTGTGAATGGGCCAAGAGACAAGAAACAGAAAGAATGAGCTGTAGTACTTATGGAGCATGTGGAGTCAAACGGCAGCTTTTAATTAGTTGTCAGTTTATGAATAATTAAATACACAGAATCAAATCATACACAGTATAGACATGCAAAGTAGTGATGTCCCGATCTGGATTTTTTTGCTTCCGATCAGATTATTTTTAGGATTAGTTTTGCCGATACCGATCTGATTCCAATCCGATAACGACTTTTTACAATGAAATTTTGATTGAAATTTGGAGTCATTACTTATAGGTTATGTTATTATTTTACTTGAGATCAAAATTGGGCTGAATGTGGAACCTGAACTAAAACTAACCAAACACAAGCATTTAGTAAAGGCACTTTAAGATGAGAGTAGCAAGTAGGTTCCACATCGATCCTTTTTTGGAGTTCTTAGATTCTTCTTCTTCTCATTTTGGACTTCTTCTTCCATCCAAGACCTCCTAACACACTGATTATCAGCTGAAAAACTAGAGCTACCAGCTGCCTTATTTGAAATGGGCATTTACTCGTTGATGTTTTGTTCTGTTTTTTTTTTTTTCTACTTTTCATGTTTATTGAAAGCTACCTCAAAAACCAAGTGCAGTTTAGTTTTTACGTTCAAGAGTGCTGTTGTTTAGAGTTTAGTATGTTTATTATTTTCTTCTTTAAGGGCTATGCTTTACACCGGGAAATTGTTTGGTTGCACTGTTCAGAAACTTGCAAATTAGTCTCAAAGATCAGTGAAAAGAACTGTGATGAAATCGAGACTGTGATTATATTTTTGAAAAATCGCAATATGATATTTTTGCCATATCACCCACCCCTATTCTATCGCCTATATTCTATAGTTTTCATATGCATAGTTATTTTATCTTCTATATTCTATAGTTTTTACATGCATATTTATTCTATAGTTTTCATATGCATAGTTATTTTATCTTCTATATTCTATAGTTTTTACATGCATATTTATTTTATAGTTTTCATATGCATATTTATTCTATATTCTACAGTTTTTATATGCATATTTGTTCTATCTTGTATATATTATCCTGCATAGATATAGTGCCTGTTTGTATTTATTGCTGCTGCCTGCTGAGCCAACTGCATTGAAATTTAATTTCTGGAATGACAAAGTCTGTCTAAGTCTAAAAGACTCCGTTCTTTGTCTCCTTCATCTTAATTATTCTCTTCTAGGACAGGTGGCTTCCATTGTTGAAGTGCATTAATGCCACCTATTGTTTGTGAGTGAACCAGAATCAGTTTTCTTTCAACCCAGAGCCTTAGAAGAGACAGAAAACCAAACACTGGCTTCAGTGACGGACTTGTTTTGTCACATTCATCACAAACCAGGGTTATTAAGTTGGTTGCAGTCTGTAACTTTGCCAATAGACACGACTAAGGATTACACACTACCCCTTCAAGTTCCATGTCTGGTGGACCCATCCATCCACCCAGACTTTCTTCCTTCACCATTTAGTAAAACAGGACCCTTTCCTTGAGACTCTGCAGCCTCACCTCAAAGGGAAACTGTTTTCAGGACAGCATGAGTCTGAGTTAACCTCTGTCTCCAGTATGCTCCAGTACACACCATTTCGTTTAGCCACTGTCCACAGAACGGACCTCAGCTCAGATGTTCATTTTCTGTGTAATTAAATGCTGCTTTGACCCCTCAGGAAAGTTTTTTGTTTATATGGAGAAACACATTTTTGCAGTGTAATGACTTGGACTTACTGCGACAGGATGTGAGTGTATGTGTGGTGCGTGGACAGTGGATTCATTTTTTGTGACAGCAGCAAAACAAGGAAACACAGATAATGTCACACATAGTCCTCCTATCTGCTACACTCCTCTTTTCTCACTTCATTCATTTATTTCCTGTCTCCTCTTCCTTCCTTCCTCGCTGTTTAGTTCTCTCTCCGTCTTTCCTTCATCCTAACTCCTCTTGTCCTCTCTAATCGTCAGGTCTCCTCTCTTCTTATCCTCTCTCTTCCTAATCCTCCTTTCTTCTCTCCTCTCACTGGTTCATTTCAATATGAATGAAAGTTGAGCTGATTTTCCTCGAGGCAAAACACTGAGTGTGAGGGTTTTGCCTCATATTTTGCCACACGTACACACTCAGACACTAAATATTCATTTGCAATTTTTGACTCTGCAGACGGGGTGAATTTAATTTCTGACTGGCTTCATTTTCACTGAGGAGGAGCATATTATGTGTGTATGTTTCTGTCTAATGAGTCATTGTACAGCTGGTTATTGGATTTTACCATGGCAACAGAGAACTCTGGATTTTGACTGGCTAGAATTATTCATTTATATGTTTAATATATTTACAGATGTTATGCCATTAATAAAATAGTGAAGAAGTGAGAGAATAAGTAACTTTTAAAGCAACAAACTAAACTGTTTTTACAATTTAATACTATTTAAAGATTTTGCATTGCACAGGGTGTCCCAAAAAAACTGACATCATTTGAGATGTCCACATAGGAGTGACTACATGGTCAGGAGAAATGATACTTAATAGGATTGATTTTGGACATAAAATGTTTTATTCTACACATTTCGAAGGAAAAATTCTGGGGGATGGTAATTTTATAATGTTCCAAAGTTATTACAAATATTCAATGTGTGCGTCGCTTGAGACATGGCACACATCCAGTCAGCAGTGGAGTTCCTTTTTTCCTTCCTCTTGAAACTTCTTTTGCCACGTCCAAATCTGCTTTCCTGTTGATGCTTGTTTATGAAATTTTCTAACAAAGTCACGTTGCACATTCACATTTGACTGAGTCTGGGCATACTTCAATACACAGAACGCCTTTTCTGTTGCAGTTAACGGCATGTCTATTCCTGAAAGCACAACAAAAAAAATGATTACAGTTTTTTGAGCAAAAGAGTAAACAAATTTTAAACAAATTATTAGGTGATGAAATGATGTCAAATTTTTTGGGACACCCTGTATATTTCCTTTTTACTCAAGAAGTACCATTTCTACAAGCGCATCAGAATTTCATTGTGTATGCTCTGTGTATACAATGACAATAAAAGGAATCTCTATAATCCCTATCTATATAAACCTGCATTGTTTAATACATTTTTCAGAAAGACTGCAAATAGTTTATATCATAATCATATTTCTGTGTTTGGCATCTTTCCTCAAAAGACTCTCATGAGATTTCAGACTATTAATTGTAAAAATGAAAAATAGCAAAAAAATATTTATTGCTGTTTATTTCCTTGTGTGTCCAGGGAAACAGGGCATTGTTTCATTTGTTTCCATCTGCGTGTCTAACTCACCAAAAAATACGTCATCCTTTAAGAAACTTAATACAAACTTAAGTAAAAGTCTAGAAATCCACTGTTTACTCTTGTTGAAAACACCCAACAGCCTGTTCCAAAGCTGCCATGGTGTGGTTTATTAAATACCAGAACACAGTGGTCTGAGAGTATGGGCTGACCCTGGGTTTATGGAGGGAGCAGCATGAACATGGAACAAACGTACGACGAGAAAGAGGATGCAAATCACAGGTCATAAGCAGTGGGTGGGGACACAACAAATGGTAGGAAACAGATATGATAAAATGTCTTCAAACAGGTGTTTAGGAGACATGGAAAGGTCACCAGGTCAATACATCATCATAGGCCTATGTCAATGGTCAAACATCCGACTGTTATTGTATCAGGAGAGAGTGTCTTAACAACCAGGCAGGGGGTCATGATCACACAATGACAGTATGAGATCAGGATGGTATGTGTGGATCAAAGGTCAGCGCATCCTGTGGGTCCTGTTGTCAATCTTAGTGCAAGCAATGCTTCCTGTAATCATTTCATGTTTAACAAGTGGTTCCAGGCACAACAAACCTCGCACGTATTGTAGCTTATTTTGGCATGGATCCAGCTGATGTCATCATGTCTATGCATGTGCTGACGTCAGCATATCAATTACCTCTATATATGTGCCAAGTTTGAAGTAAACTGAAACAAAACAGATGTTTTACAGACATTTGAAATTTCACCCATTGTCAGTAAATGGGAGAAAAAAAGATTTTAAAAATCCATTAAAAATTTGAACTTTGACCTACTTTTCCCAAAATCTAATCAGATCTATTCTGGGTCACTGGTAATCTATAAACCCAATTTGGTTTGAATTCAACAGACAGTTTTGCTGCTACAGTGTTAAACAAACAAACAGAACCAAAAACAATACCCCTTGCCTCTCCCTCGGGGGGGAGGACACTAGTGCATTGACCCAGGGGATCCATGAGTTCTAGATGCAGTAGTTTTTATGCTGTTGTGTATTCATGCATGCTCTACAGCATTTGTCCAGCAGTCACCGCCAAAGTGTTCTGGGTATAGCAACGTGATTGTAAGGCTATTGTAATCCAAAATTACTAATATCTCCCAAAATTTTGGTCCTGTCAACTTGCCATTTTTGTTCCATGTCTGTTCCTTGACCAAAAATATATAAGTATAACAAACTGCAGCAAACAGCTCTTTCCGGATTTTGTGTGAATGCCCAGACACACATACACACATGCACACAGAGGCCACTTGGCTTTTTTAATGTAGACGTGTCTGGTGTCTCTACAGGCAGAACTCCTTCACTTCTTAACAAGGCTTTCAGTATGAAACACCACAAGAACATGTGAAAAACTCATGTGTTTGTTTGTGAAACACACCACACTTCATACCTCACACTTAATTCTTCATATTTCAAGTCTTCTTGCTGAAGTGATATATCTAAGGTAAACACTGACTTTAATGACTTTTAAATCTGTTTACAGTTCAGTGTTTCTTTTGAGCTCGCTGGGACTGAATTTGTGACAGTTTGTGCCACTGACCTGATCACTGAGGGTTCGTCTTCACTGTGTAGTGAACGAACAGGTGAACAGACATTTACTCTCCTATCATACAGGTCAGAATCATATTTTAGCTTTTTGTTTTTCAGAGATGTCTGTTAAAACAACAGGGAACTTGAACGTGTGTGTTTGTAGTTTTGTGACTGTTGATTACAGATGATCATCAGTGCACAGGGTTTTCCCACTCCGTCAAAGTCAGGTTTGTATCTGGGCAATGATTCACTTTAAGTTTTATGTAAGGCACAGACAGGCATAAAGAGGCAACTGGGCTGTTATTTTAACAGTTTGAGATCTGGAAAGATGTAAAATACCTGCCACAAGACATAATGTCATCTGTATTAAAGAATGGGGTTCAGTCATAGAAGACAATACACAAACGTATAGTCATAGTTCTGTCCCAAAGGGGCTAAAATGGAAATATAAACAATACAGACATAATGGAGCATGTAATATGGCAACAACCTGAAAAAAAGCAAACATGGAACCAAAAGGACTGCCGGTAAATGAAGACATTTGATTTGAGAATACAATCACGTACATGGTTTGATTTACAAATCAAGGAAAGAGATTTGCATCTTAGTGTTGTTACTGTGAATATTGAATACAGACACACAAACAGCCTCATGGACTACGACTTTATGTTAGATCTGACTTTGGAGAAAACAGATGGAAACACCTGGCAGCAGCTAGACACAACACACAACTAGACAAACACCAAAATATCCTCCCCTTGAAACTCACACAGAAACATACACACAAATTAACTGATTTGTCCTTACTTTATATTAAAAAAAAACTTAATAAGCAAACAAACTTTAAAATGAGAAGTCTGCATGGAGATTTGAGCTGGACACACACACACACACACACACACACACACACACACACACACACACACAGTTAAACTCAGTTACAGTCGTCTCACTCATCTGTGGAAATAATCTGCAGATTCAGTTCTGATCATATTCCTAAACTTCAGTGGAGACACCTACATGTTTTATTCATTTACATTCACACACTCACAATTTGTATTCACAGTTGAACTTAATGATGGACTATGTCACTTAATTATTGATATATTGAAAAAGGTGTGCTTGTTTCAACTTCTCACAGAGGAACATTGAATACTCCATTTCACTAAATGATTAGTTTTCACAAGATTCTTACTTTACCAGGCCGTCAGTGACGTACACAGCTATGGCAGTATGATCCGCTGTTAATGTCAACTGAACATTTTACTGTAACTAAAACATACAACCTGAGTCTCAGAACAAAGACGTTCAGAGATGTCTGCTAAGATCCAACTTTTTTTTTTATTATGGAAACTAATCAATATTTATCTCTGAGCTCAAAAAGAATTAGAAAACGTACTGCACTTCACTCATTCATTCATCTGTTTTCCGACATATTTTTTCCTGAACCTCATCCAGCTAATTCATGTGTTTTTACATTACACAAACTTGGCATTTACTGTCATCATGCATAACTATATATTTTACTATTTATCAAGCATTGAAAACACCTGGAGTTGTGTATCATGACAGTGTTAATCTGTGTGGTTAGTGTTTTCATTCAGTTAAGTTCTCTCCCAGCTCCACCCTTTGAAATATGCGCACTTACAGTATGTGTCCCCAAAAAAGACAGTTACAGTCAAAACACCAAAATCAAAGCTTCCACAAGCTTTGGTTCATATTCAGTCTGTATTTGTTTGTCTATTTGCTTTATTAATAACGGTATCCACAATCAGCATAATGGCATAACAGTAAAGTGGCTTAATGTTGGGCAATGGTACTAGGATTTTTATTTTTATTTTTTTTTAGACCTTTATTTAATCAGATAAAGTCCTATTGAGATCAGAATTCCTTTTACAAGGGCAACCTGGCCAAGAGGTCTGCAGCACACGCCATGAAAGATAACAGGTTTTACAGATGGGTAATAACAATACATTAAAACAAACAGTAATATAGTAATAACGGAGAAGTCAGACAATGGCCTCACTCATCATTAAGGTGTAATTAACATGAAGAAAATAGAAATAGGTGAGGCTATGTGAAGCTAAAACTATTAAACAAATGATTTGACCGTATATGCATTAGAACAACTAAGATTTACTAAATATTCATAATTGGTTATAAGCTAAATGTACCCATTTGTTTAAACAAGTGACAGATGGAAGCCTGACAAGAAGATGTACAGAGGATACCTTATGATTTATGTGATGTCACAAACAAAATCTGCATTTTCATTTCAGTTCGAAATTAAATCTGTCTTTCACTTTACCTGCTGGCTTTTGATTGGATAAAGTCTCTGAACTGCCTTCTCTGGGAAATGGTGATTGACAAGACATTTATGAATTACAAATGCTGAGCTTATAATTCACAACCAATCAAGAGAAACTGAGAGAAAAAGAGGGAGGAAGAAAGGTTTGAGGTAAATTGAAATGTTCAGGGGAAATTGGCTGTTTCCTCCAGACAAGTGAGAAAAACACAGGA
Organism: Apogon hyalosoma; assembly: GCA_037367295.1. NCBI lineage: Eukaryota > Metazoa > Chordata > Actinopteri > Kurtiformes > Apogonidae > Apogon > Apogon hyalosoma. The sequence continues at coordinate 23,122,681 of JAPQRP010000005.1, read as the reverse complement.
AAATGACAGATTTCTTTGTGTGTGTGTGTGTGTGTGTGTGTGTGTGTGTGTGTGCCTATATGTAGTAATTATATCAGCAGTCAGGTTTGATGGATGATTGAGGTTCTATCTGCACCCCAAAGCCCGAACACAGCACAGCACTATTAATCTGTCATCACTGAACTGTGTGTGTGTGTGTGTGTGTGTGTGTGTGTGTGTGTGTGTGTCACATAGAGTCTTCATGTAGTAATTTATGTTGGAAGTGGGTGTGTGTTTGTAGCATGTTGATGACAGTTTAAAGAAAGTTTCAATATCAAACAAACTTCAATGTGAGGCCAGCAACAGGGTGTAACATACACTATAAATGTAACTGAACTGGATGGAGTATACCTCACTGAGTGATGGAATGAGGTTAGATCGACTGGGGAAAAAAAATCATGGGGATTATTTATAAATTACAAAAAAAAAAAAACATCCTGGACTAGAAGTACTAAAACTAAAGGTTATATCAAGCTAATGCTCCATTTACACCAGTGTTTCCCAACCACTGTGCTGCGGCACATAAGTGTGTCGTGAGAAATCACCAGGTGTGCCGTGGAAGATTATCCAATTTCACCAGGGGTCTGTTTCACAAAGCAGGTTTAGTGAAAACTCTGAGTCTGTTCACCCTGAAATGAGGGAAACTCAGAGTTTTCTGTTTCA
>JAPQRP010000005.1:23095297-23109583 GCA_037367295.1 Apogon hyalosoma | reverse complement strand
TCCAGAGGGAGTATTCTCAGGACCTCCTTGTACCAATCCTCCACTGTAGGGCTGTCCTTTGATATCCAGAGTTTGAGAATTGTCTTTCTTGCTATATATAAGAGAATTTCAGTCAGTTTAGCATTATATTTGTCTCTAGGATTGTGCACTTTTGCTGCCAAAATACACTGAAATGGGGTCAGCTCCAAGTCATATCCAATCAAAGTAGTAACTTCTTCCTTCACTTCAGACCAGAAATTTTGTATTTTACAACATTTCCAGACCATGTGTATGTATGTACCAATGTCTGAATTACATTTAATACAATTAGGAGAGCCTAGGCCAAGCCTGCTCCTCAGCAGTGGTGTACAATGGAGTCTATGTAATATTTTGAATTGTGTCTCTGTATTACAGCTCAGAATTCTAAGTGTGTCTTTTATAATTGAAGCCCACACATTATCTTCTATTTGTTCTCCTATATCGGTCTGCCATTGCTTTCTGATGTTTTGGTAGAGTAGTTAAAATTTAAGCCAAAGGTTTTGTAAACATGAGAAATAAATCTTTTTGGTATAGGTTGTGTTAGAAGGTCTTCCAAAAATGTCATATTGGGAGCATGTACATTTTTAGGTATATAGTGTCTTATTTGTAAATAGCGGAAAAAGTGAGACTGTAGTAAAGAATATTTATTTTTCAGGGCTTCAAATGACTCCATTGTACCTTCCTCATAGAGTTTGACAAGCCGGTCCAAGCCCCTTTCCTGCCAACATTTGTACGCAGAATCATGGCACGATGGAACAAAATCTGGGTTCTTCCATATCAGGGCCAAAAGAGAAAAATGATTTTTAAGTTTGAAACAGCCCATAATCTTGTTCCATGTGTTCAACGTATTCCTGACAATGAAATTATTTTGAACCTCCAATTTTGCCTTTTTGTAAGTTATAAAAGGGCAGTCTTTTAGTGTTAGAAGGCCACAGTTCCAAGACTCCATGTCAATCCATGTATTTGTAGTGTCCGGATTCACCCATTCATTTATATTAATTTGTGCAGCCCATTAGTAAAGCTGTACATTAGGGACTCCCAAACCCCCTTGATTCTTATCTCTCTGAAGTTTACTAATTTTCATTCTTACCTTTTTTCCTTGTCAAATGAATTGTGTAAACATTTTATCCAAATTTGCAAACCAGCTGTTAGGAATGGAATTTGGCAGCATCTGCAGTGGATACATCAGCCTAGGTAATATATTCATTTTCAGCACACTGATCCTGCCCAACCAAGAAGCAGGTAAACTTCTCCATCTATCCAAGTCATCCTTGATGCGAGTTACAACTGGTCGTTGGTTTAATTTAACCAGTTTTTTGAGAGAGGGACTAACTTTTATCCCTAAATAGGTAATCTCTTTGGCTGACCAATAGAAAGGGAAGCCACTAGGTGGAGCAGATTGTGCCATAGCACCAATGGGCATAGCTTCTGTTTTTAACAAGTTTACTTTAAAACCTGATACATATCCAAATTGTTGTAGATATTCAAGCAGATGTGGGATGGTGGTATTAATCTCAACTAAATACAGAAGTATGTCATCTGCATAAAGAAATATTTTGTGTTCTGTGCCTTCAATATTAAAGCCCCTAATCTCTGAGGAAGTTCTAATAAGCTCTGCCAATGGCTCGATAGCCAGTGCAAACAAGAGAGGGCTCAAGGGGCATCCTTAGCGGCTTCCACGCTCTGGTGGGAAAGAATCTGAGCAGTAGAGGTTAGTGATAACAGCTGCTTTAGGGGACAGATATAACAGTTTCACCCAGTCAATGAACCCTGTACCAATTTTTAATTTTTCCATAGCATAGAAGAGGAATGACCATTCCACTCTGTCAAATGCTTTTAACGAATCGAGAGACACCACCAAGCCCCTCTTCTTTTTTTTCAGGGGCTAGCTGTATTACATTCAGAAGTCTCCTGATATTATTAAAAGAATTCCTTTCTTTAATAAATCCTGTTTGATCAGGTTTTACAAATAGTGACATCAATAGTTCAAGCCTTAAGGTCAGTACCTTGGCCAAGACTTTTGCATCAACATTAATGAGTGATACAGACCTATAAGATGCAGGGTCTTCAGGGTCTTTATTCATCTTCAGAATCAAACAGATGTTGGCCAGTGACAATGATTCTGGCAAATGGTGAGCAGTGTTAAAACTATAGTTCTATTTCATCCCTCCTGACCGCCAAAGGGTGGTGCTGAAAGCACTGAATGTTCCCTTGGCGCATGCGCAATTCAAGTAGTAGTACCAAATGAGTCACACCTGTGACCCCGGATGACGCCCCGGAGGTTATATATTCCTATGTCATCCGTGGCTCTGTTCCTTTTTTTCTTTTCGCGTGCGGTTCAATCTGCATGGCATGAGCCATTGCTAACTGAGCTTGCTTTCCGTCGCTGGATGCCCTTTTACCGTAGTGGTTGGAGCAGCGGATTTCGCCCTCCAAGGGCTGCGACGGACTGCTCTTTGTCGGAGGACATTAAACTTGAAGGTATTTTAACCAGACTTGACCCTTTTGTTGGTGACGGCAGCGTTTGCGCCCCCTCTCCCGACTCTTGGTGTTCAAGTCTGAGTGACTATACTGTTTATACAGCGGTGGATTTCTGTTGTGTTCTTTGGTGAGGGTAGCATTCGCGCCCCTGCTACCAGTTTGGTCCGGTTACAATTATACACAGCTAACGGTGTTAGCCTTTTTTGCTTTTCGTACTTTTCTGGTGAAGGTAGCGGCTGCGTCCCTCTCCCAGTTTTTGAGTTTGATTGCTATTACGCCCGGATGGTCGGTGTTTTTTGCTAACGGTGTTCATTTTTTGTTTTCTTCTAGTTTAGCTGACGCTGTTTAATCCGTTTGTGTTTTTTTCACTGGTGAAGCCGGCACCTATGCCCCTCTCCCAGTGTTTGATTTGCTAAATCAAGATACTGAGGTAGTACTGTGGACTTTTGTCTTGTTTTTTTGTCCTGGCTGGTGAAGGTAGCATTCGCGCCCCTCTACCAGGTATTCCTTGCGCCATTGCACTTTCATATTGTGATTGCTAACGGTTAGCCTTATTGATTGTGTAGGCCTTAATTGGTGAAGGCAGCATTCGCGCACACCGCTCCCGATTTTCGACTTACACTACAGGTATTGAGTCCATATATATGAATAGCATTCTCTATTGTTAGTTTTCATGTGTTTGGGTCATAGTTGGTGAAGGCAGCGTTTGCGCACCCGCTCCCATCTTTGGCCTTGGATGTACCACTGGACCACTGCTGCTTTCTAGCTGCCCGCAGAGAGGATCCTGTATCCTGTTCGATCCCTGTTGTTTTGGAGTTCCTTCAGTCTCTCCTAGATGATGGTCGATCTCCTTCCACACTGAAAGTGTATGTTGCTGCTATATCATGTGGTCATGATATGGTTGGTGATTGTTCAGTCGGGAGCCATACCTTGGTTTCTCTTTTCTTACAGGGTGCTCGTCGGTTGCATCCATGAACAGCACCACGAGCCCCAGTATGGGACTTGTCTTTGGTTCTTGAAGTCCTGTGCCACCTTTTGAGCCTTTGGCACGGGCTGACCTTAAGTGGCTTTCATACAAGACTGCATTTTTGTTGGTTATTGTCTCGGCTTGGAGGGTTAGTGAGTTACATGCCCTCTCTGTCAGTCCCTCATGTCTCAGGTGGAGTCCAGATGACTCTGGTGTCACTTTGTGGCCTAACACAGCATTTGTGCCTAAAATGTTGCCCCGCTCTCATTGTAACCAGCCATTGAGACTGGCACAGTTTCATCCCCCTCCAGGAGAGGGTGGGGACAGGCCGGAGTTGTGTCCTGTACGGGCATTGCATGCATATGTGACAGCTACGAAAGATATGCGACGCTCAGACCAGCTCTTTTTATGTTATGGTGGTCCTAAGATGGGTGGTCTTCTTTCCAAGCAACGTCTCTCTCATTGGATTGTGGAGGTCATCCAACATGCCTGTAGTTCAGGAGATCATGCTCCACCATCTGGCATTAAGGCCCATTCAAGCAGGAGCATCTCCACTTTGTGGGCAGCTATGAGAGGGGTTCCTTTGGAATCCATATGTGCTGCTGCATCATGGGCTTTGCCGAGCACATTCACCAGAGTCTATAACATCAATGTGGCCACTCATCCTCTTGGCCAAATTCTTCTACAAGGATCTTCTGAGTCTTCTCAGTGAGGTTTGTACTCAGGACTCTTTGTGACATCGTCAGTATTAGTCATTCAGTGCTTTCAGCACTGCCCTCTGGCAGTCAGTAGGGATGAAATAGAACGAAAGTTACATATGTAACTACGGTTCTATGAATCCCAGATGACCGCCAGAGATTCTTTGTCACTCAGAACCCTTGCGTTTCCATGAGAAGGGTCTGTAGGAACAGAGCCATGGATGACGTAGGAATATATAACCTCTGGGGCGTCATCCGGGGTCACAGGTGTGACTCATTTGGTACTACTACTCGAACTGCGCATGCGCCAAGGGAACATTCAGTGCTTTCAGCACCGCCCTCTGGCGGTCATCCAGGATTCATAGAACCGTAGTGACATATGTAACTTTCGTCATAGATCCTACCTAGGTGGGGAGTCAGCCTGTCCTTGAAGGCCTTAAACCATTCCACAGGGAACCCATCTGGGCCTGGAGCTTTTCCACTGCACATTAGAGTAATTGCCTTTAAAATTTCCTTCTCCTCAACTGGTTTCCCCAAAGACCTTTGCTGTTCTTCTATTAATGTTGGTAGTTTAATTTTGGAAAAAAAGTTATCAAGTTCCTGATGCTTTTATTTTCAGATTTATATAGTGACTTATAGAATGATACAAAGACCGAGCTAATGTTTTTCCTATCAAAATGTCTTTTCCCCTCCAAATCTCTAATCCCTGCTATAGTGTTATGAGTTTGTTTCTGGTTGAGCAGTCGTGCCAAATATTTGCTCGGTTTGTTCCCATATTCATACATTCGTTGTTTTTGATAAAATAAGGATCTGGAAGCTTTCTCATTAAGAACTGAATTTAGTTTTGCTCTTATCGCATGAGTTTTAATAAAATTTGGCTTAACTGGGTTGGATTTATGAGCTAGCTCTGCCTCCTTTAAGTCCTTTTCCAATTTACTTTGCTTCATCATCAAAGTTCTTTTTTGGTGTGACATATATGATATGGTGAATCCTCTAATGTAAGCTTTTGTAGATTCCCAGGGAAACTCAGGACTCATTTCACCATTGTCATTTATAGCAAAAAATAAATCTAGCTCTGCCTCCATTTTCTTTTTAAAATATTTATCATTAAGAATGTATGATGGGAATTGCCACCTCTTTGTACTAGCTGTAACATCACATATGTTCATTTCTAAATAAACTGGGGCGTGGTCACTGATATGGATGAATCCTATGCTGCGTGTATTTACTTGTCCTGTGATCTGTGGTGGTATGAAGAAATAATCAATTCGAGAATAAGAAGTTGTGTGGATTTGAGTAAAATGTAAAGTCTCCAGCTGATGGATTTAAAGTTCTCCATATATCTATCAGATTGATATCACCCAACATTTTAACAAGTGAGGTACCCATGCTGGCTTTTCTATGTACATTTGTTGGAGTCCTATCTAATTTGTGATCCAGACCACAGTTAAAATCCCCACCCAACAGTGTCAAGGGGCATTTGTGCTCCTCCAGATCTGTTCCTACTTTAGTCCAAAACAAAGTGGATGGTGGACTAGGGGCATATATATTCATCATAGTAATCTCCACACCATAAACTGTACCATGAACGAGGATATATCTGCCATCAGGGTCCTTCTTGCATGCTTTAAGTACAAATGGGGTAGCCTTGTGTATCAGAATAGTGACTCCTCTACTATTGGAGGAAAATGATGAGTAGTAAGCCTGGCCCACCCATTCTCGCTTAAGTTTTATATACTCTTTATCCACCAAGTGAGTTTCTTGTAAAAAAGCTATCTGTATCTTGTCTTTTTTGAGAAAGCTTAGAATTTTCTTGCGCTTTATGGGATGATGAATCCTTTTCACATTAAAAGTGCAGAATTTAAGGCTATTCATACTTGACGTCTCATTTTTTCTTTCTGTTCCATGAACACATAATTCTATCAGCTGCTTGCCCTTCCAGCTTATCTGTCCCTCTCATGTCCAGTTCAGATGGATGTTTTTTGATGGTGATGGGGTGCAAATAACAAAACTGAAATACCCTTAACAGAAACAACAAAACTTAAACTTACACATACCTGCTTTAACACAAACTTTCCTATGGGGCTCATGTGAAACTGCTCACTTCCTGACATCTCTTCCTCCTTTAACTCCAACACTAAGATCAGTAGAATGAACCAGAGCTTCCCAGACCGCTCAGAAAGATATCTTCAAAGATAGTATGCTTCAACTGTACCCTCCCCCCAAAAAAGAAAATGTGCATCTTATATGCAATAGGCAACAGTAACTCTTTTTTTGAAAGGGGGTGTGTGTTCCCAAAACATAAGAGTATAGCCTTTAATAATCAGGCCAATGTCTTCAGCATTTCCTCGATGTTAAACATGTCATCAGTTTGAATTATAAATATACGTAATGTAGCTGCACTCATGTCCATAAATGTCCTTTGTGCAAAACTTGAACTGAGCACACAAGCAAAACTGCATGTGTGCTCCACAGCACTTGCATGTGTCCATTATATGTCGTCTTTGTGCATCTCCTGAACATACCTCTGTGCCTCTGCCGCTGTTTTGAAGAGCTGGACCTTGTTATCATGTGTGACGCGCAGCACCGCAGGAAAAAGCATTCTGTAGGGAATCCCCAGTGCCCGGAGTGCCCTCTTTGCCTTCAGGAATTCTCGTCGCTTTTTTTCCACCATGGGTGAAAAGTCTTCAAAAAAGTGTATGCGATTCCCGGAGGTGGAGATCTCACCCATGTTCCGTGCACTTTGCATGATCAGCTGCTTATCCATGTAGTTATGGAGACGGATGTAGACAACCCTCGGTCTCTCTGACCCCGTCCGGAGTTGCGCCGGGCTGCAGTGACATCTATCCATCTTGATCTGGTCATTTTTCACTTTTAAGATTCAGAATCTTTGGTATCCACGTCTCGAAGAATTCTTTAGCATTGTGGCCCTCTGTATGCTCTGGCAGGTTGATGATCTTTATGTTGTTACGTCTGGACCTGTTCTCTTCATCTTCTAGCCTCTGGATGGTCTCCCTCAGGCATGCCTCGGTGTGCTCAAGTTTAGCTAGCAGTTGAGACACTGTGTCTTCCATGTCAGAGATTCTTTGTTCTGCGTCCTTCTCTCTTCTCTCCAGAACTTTCACGTTCTCGCACACAGAGCTTACCGATTTGGCTATCTGGTCAAGCTTAGCGTCCAGAATGGAGCCTTGTTTAGCGAATACACCTTCACTTATCTTCGCCACCACGCTGTCAATTTCCTCACCTTCCGCCATTTTATCAAGGCCGGAGGCTTCTGGCTGCGGCTGAGTTTTTCGTGTTTTCAGTCGTAGAAAGCATTTGTTCTCAGGTGTTTTTGCCCAGAGTTTATGCAGTGACATTACTCCCCTGGTCGCGCAATTTTTACAGCATGAAACTATCCCTGAAATGTTCAAAGTTACATTGGGCCCGAGAGCTCTGTTCAGACGCTTCTACCGTCTCCGCATCACGTGACCCTCTGAGAAGTACTCTTTTAATTATCGTCATAGGTCCATAAATGGAATTTTAAGATGGAATCCAAGATGGTCGCCATTAATTTAAATTGTTCAAATCTAAGCAGCTACTGAACATACATGATTTTTTGGTTTGCACATACATTCTTTGGGTCAGACAATCCAATGGAGCCATTTTCACATTTTTTATTACAGGACTGAGGCAGTGATGAAATTGTTAAAATGTAATAGAGTAATGTCAGCACACAACCAGGGCACACTGGTGACATCACTGCTATGCAACTCAGCATGGGGTTCAGTGCCAGCTTGTTTTGCTATACTAATGCTGTAGTACTAGACTAGTAGTTGTGTAGTTTAATGTAGTGTCCCAAATGCTTTTTAACTGCCCCATATCAATTAGCTAGTAGACAGTAGTTGGTAATTAGTAGACAGTGTTAGAAAGCCACACCTGAACTGACAGGATGTGCCAGCGCAGGAGAGCTGAGCCAAAGGTAAGGGGGCTATACATGACTTGCTCATGTACTTACCTGGCTGGTGTACAGATCACACAGGACTTAAATTGACACTGGATGAATGATTGGGCTAGGTGTAAGTCACCCAAACCTAGTTGGATCCCATACAGGAATGTGTGTGTAATTCCGTTAAGGTGGTAAAAAGATAACCCCTTGGCCTTAATCAGAACGCAAAATGACGGATTCAGATTCCATTTTTCCCATAAGACAAACTGACTGGTCAAAGTGTTGTCATTGCCTGTAAGACAAAAGTGGTGAAGATTTAACATTACTTAGAATCCATTATTCCCTTGAACATGATGGTTATACCATGCTGGCAACCAATATATCAAGGTTTCATGAAATCCAGGATCAATGTGCATGACCTGTGTTGCTCTGTGGGGCAGGAGAAGGCTAAAGGCATGTTATTCTTTCATGCCTTCACAGGCTGTGATACAGTTTCAGCCTTCTGCAACAAGGGAAAGAAAATTGCCTTGCAGACATGGAATGTTTGTCCAGAGGCCTCCCCTGTCTTCTATAAGCTGAGCCAGTACCCTCTTACAGCGGAAGATAGTGACCTGGAGATACTGGAGAAGTTTGTCATCCTGATGTATGACAGATTCAGCACTGCTGCCACTGTGGATGAGGCCAGACTTGATATGTTTGCCAGAAAGCAATGGTCTTACGAGGCCATTCCACCAACCAGAGCAGCTCTGCTCCAGCATACTAGACATGCTGCCTTCCAGGCTGGTTGTGTGTGGGCCCAGGCAACCCAGTGTCAACCAGAAGTAGAGAGTCCTGCTGACTGGGGATAGCAGAAGGTTGGTGAAGAATAGCATGTCTTCTGGACAGCCAACTCCCCTATTGCCAAGAGTCGTGAACAGCTGACCAAATGTGGCTGTAAATCAGGCTGTTGTGGCAGGTACAAGTGCTATACGCTGGGTCTCACCTGTACAGCTCTGTGCCTTGCGTATGTAAGGTATGAGTCTTTGATGGGCTAATACAAGAAGTCTATCTAATTCATTGACCATAAAAGTGTAGGATTGGATGAAAAAATCCTTTGTCTACCTCTATTTGTAGCCAAAAAATCATAAATTTGGTCTTTAACAGTGGCCATCTTGGACGCCATCTTAGTTAAAGTGTAATATGCATCTGCTTTGGACAATATTCCCTTCACTTACCATGTTAGTGCAAAAAAACTGGGTTGGATAGTATTTATGTCTTCCTTTCTTCCAATTACCTGGTCCATAGCAGTAGGACTCAGTCAGAAGTGTTGGCCATCTTGAAAAATGGCCGCCATGTTATGTTGAGTTTTTGCATGGCCAGCAGTATTTGCTTTGAAAGTGAGCTTTGAAGAATACATGTACCAAATTTCTTGCCTGCATCACCAAGTGAAGGATTGTTTCACTTATTTGCTCCACTACTACACTTTTGCATTTGATCACTGTACCAGAAAAGTTTTTTTCTATCTATGACTGTTGGTATTTCACTTGCACCAAAGAGACACAAAGAAAATTACCTGCTTCTGTAAGGGTCAGCTCCATTCCTTTTAGGATTACACAGTTTACACGCTGAGCTTGGAATTGGTTCGGGTTGAGTATGGCAACTGATTGGTTGCTTTTCACATTTTATTTTTCAGCTTTCCCTCCAAAACTTTTGAAAGTAATAAATCCAATGAAAGTATGTGGATTGTATTTCATTTTGATAGTTCTTCTACATAGTTTACAGAATTGAGTGTCAAAAATTCAGCTGTTTCGCTTTGTCTGTAGCTGTATCATGACATACATAATTTTAAAACACATTTTGTTGAAAAATCTTTTGAAATGTTCCAAATACTCACTTTGGGGGAGCTATCCATATAAACTTTTACCATGTATAGTTACAACTATACAAAGGGAATCTGTCATCAGTAAACTTTTTTTTTTTTTTTTTATTTCTGAGGAAACTTCTTCATTATTGACAGAAATTTAAGGCTAAATCTAAACAGAACAGATTGTGCCTGCTACTAGCACAGTGAATTGCATCACTTCTGTGGCTGAAATCTGCCCTGCTTTAAGGACTCAACCACCATAGAGTTTTGCACTAATGATATGCTGATGCAAACACATCCATTAAGTTCTACACCTAAGTGCAGTTTTACATTGTTTTAGTGATTCAAGTTTTTCTCTGCATTTTAGCAGACAGGATGGTCCATAATGAAAACTGTAGAGACCAATAACACTGGAAATGCATATTTTTAATCAGCATGTATCTGCACTCGCACAGCTCCACACATTGACACCCTAACTTTCATGTTTTGCTTCTTATCCATCTCTAGTACCTCACATCTATAACACAATCTACTAAAATTGCTTTAGCTGTTAAATTAAGTTGTTTTAAACATTTTTTTCATCTTCCTGCTCTGAAAAGTCAGAGTTGTCATTGTCATGCTGACCCAAGCAGGTCATGGCCATTTCCATATGAAATTTGAGGAACTGCATGACGTTATTCTTTGGAGTGGCAAATACACTGAGGTCTTGATGGTACAGTAACCAGCTGTTGACTAAAGCCAGATCGGTAAAGTGCATTAGCATCCATAGTGTCCATTTCTTTGTATGGCCACTCATGCCATAGTAACTCATCATTCTATCGACAAGGTCAACTCCACCCATCTTGGGGTTGTATTCACAGATAATACTTGGTTGCAAGATGGTCACATATCCTTTCAGTTTCTTGTCCCAGCTCTGGCAGGTGTCTTCTGGCTCTCTAGCATGAACAACAGACATCATCAGTACTGGTTTATTGTCATACCACTTCATCACACAAATCTTTCCATCCTCAGTGGTAACTTGTGCTGAGGTACCTCTTCCATCTTTTTTTCATTTTTTTGTCAGTTGGTAGCTTCAGCACTGCTGCAGCGACTGGATTCTTCATAACTGTACCAGTTAAATACACCTGTTTCTTCATCATGTGTTTCACACCTTGAATGGATGTGAAAAACTGATCACAGTAAGTTTACGTCCCCTGATAAGCTGAGAGGGCTGTGGAATGGGGTCCTCACACCCACTACTGTCCTCCTCACTGCTGCTTGGCTCCTGTTGTGGGGGCATCTTCCACAGGATCATCAATGTCTGACAAATCTTCCACCTCTGACTTGTCTCCACCAATTAACCCCAGCAACTCCAGTACTTGTGACACAGAATAACGCTCTGGAAAAAAAAAAACATCATGAGAAAAATGTAATATAAATCTATGTAGATTTATTTATAAAACATGCCATATCTGCTTGTACTGTAGTAAACTATTTTTTTCTACCAAAAATCAGCCCAAAATACAATTTCAAAACTAACTACCTCTGTCCACATTTGTGGACATGTTCAACAAAACTAAGTCCTTCTGTCCACATACGTGTACGTCATGTATAACGGCATGGTAAATCATTACCATGGCTAACTTTTGAAAAATTTGACTTTAATAACGAACATTGAACACTTCTATACATATCTGAACAAGAATCAGCCATGAAATTTGTTTGAATTTTTTACTTGGTCGATGTTTGGATTGGGAGTGGCCCTCTGAAATTCAGGGTGTGTCATCAGCCATCTTGAATCTAACCCGTAATGTGTTATGCTGTTCTTCCACCATGTGGTGGCAGTATAATGTCCTCGTAAGTGGACACCTGGCAAAATGTAGAGCAAAATGTGGTATTGTGGTCTAGACAACTGAAAATGGGAGGTCCACATATGTGGACACCAAGACCTCAATTGTGTGTTAAAATAATATTTCACAGCCATAGCAAAACTGTTCATAGCTGTCAAAGGACTTGAGGCTTTAGAATTCTTCCACTGTGTAGTAACTTATGCCAAAAAGGAGATAGTTAACTAACTATATGTAGGTCCAGGGGGGCGGGGACCAGTCGGTACTGGTGAACACCGGTAGCTCATGGGGTCTATGTCCTTCATGTCTTTGATCTTCTCCAAATACCTTTGCAGTCAGTCACGTTGAGCTTCTCTTGATGGGGACCTCTTGCTTTTGCCGCCGCCTCATCCATTTTTTAAAAATCTTAAATCTTGATTTATACAGCTCTTTCCTGCATGTCTGTACTGTTGCCCATAGCAACCGATAGCTTGTAATTTCAAAATGGCACAGCTTTCCAGATATGTCACGTAATATGACGTATTTCCTCATTTCTAATGATGTCCAAGTCTCTTTTGCACATGCAGGTCACTTCAGGGTCGCATTCAGTTTACACTCAAGACTGATAGAAGTCGCATTTAATGATAATATGAACAAGCACAAAAAATCAGATTTCACCAAAAAATCCAAATTGTGCATTAAGACCTATTGTCTGAATGTAGCCTAATAAAAATGTCAGTGGGTTCATGGGTATGTCCTTCTCCAAAATCCTTTCTATTTCTCCTTTAATGTTACTCCAGAATGACTGTATTTTAGGACAGTCCTAAAAAATATGAGAATGGTCACCAACCATACCACATTCTCTCCAGCAGTTATTGTCCAAATTGTTTTTAAACCTACCAGACGTCAGTGAGGTCCTAAAAAATCTAATTTTAACTTTCCAATCAAATTCTTTCCAGAGCTGGCTACCAATCCCATGGTGACACTGTGAGTTTATGTTTTCCCAAACATCATCATTCAGCACTATGTTCAGCTCTAATTCCAATGTTCTTTGATATGCAATGTGTCATCTGTCATGTCTGTGTTCATCTTTTTTTGGATATTTGTTTTTTTTGTTGACACAAATTGTCTTGACAGGTGTATAAGGTAAGTTTCTAGATTGGTTGGTTCCCCCTTGATATATTCCCAGTCTTTATGGTTTTTAATATAATGTCTGATCTGTAGGTATTTGTATAGATCATTTGAGGGAAGAGCATATTTGTCTTTTAGTTGAGAGAATGATCTAAATGTATTTCTCTCAAACAAGCTGGTGAACTGTAGTTAGCCCACCCTCGGCCCATTTTTTATATACCCTATCATATATGGATGGGAGAAATTCTTTGTTTCCAACTATGGGCATGGCGCGCGACAGAGCCATGGTTCCCTTTAGTTGTTTTTGAACAAAATTCCAAACTTTTAATGTGTTTCTATCCATATATTATTTATTTTAAGTTTTTTTTCTGAGACTGTAGGCTGAGAAATGGTAAACTAGATAATGATGTTCCAGGTAAGGAGTTTTGTTCTATAGACAGCCACCCAGTCTTTAAGTCCTTTAAGACCCAGGATACCACTGCTCAAATCTGAGCTGCCCAGTAATAAAGTTTTAGGTTTGGTACCCCCAGGCCTCCTTTCTCTTTTGTTGACATCAATATTTTCAATCGGATCCTTGGTCTCTTGTTTTGCCAAATTAATTTAGATATTAGATATTTGCTTGTCTAGCAGCTTAAATGTGTGTCAAAGTCCAGAATGGCCGTCCCACTGACAGCCGTCTGATGTGGTGAATCAGAAAAAAATTCTGATCAGCAATATTAACAGCTGTCTGTCTGATGTGGTGAATTAGAAGGGGGAAAAAAATCTGATAAGTGATATTACCGTCCATCCCACTGATGGCTATAGTGGTCTGATGCAGTGAATCAGGGGGAAAAGAATGTAGAGTTTTCATGATGACGGCTGCATTCAAAGTTAATGCAGTCCAACCTGGTGTGTTTGGGGCTGTCAAAATGAATGCGGGAAATACCACAAACAACAAACAAATATGGAAAAACACCACAAGGATAGACAATATGTTTTAATGAGTGTTTCCTCATTCATTCTAAAAATGGTCACACTTGGGTGAAAAATGCATTCTCGGCTTCTTGTTTCATCATTTCGATGTCTCCTTCTTGCGACAATAACCACTGCCGTGTGTGCAATTACGCACACAAAGCGTTTGCACCTCCCTTTGAGACATGTTAAATATAGACACAGTTTCTATGAGTAAAATTGCTTTTGGGTTTGATAAATCACTTTGCGTGTGCTAAATTAATATGTTTACATTTATACTGAAAGACCCTTAGTGCATACTGTTAGTAAATCAGTTGTAAAGTTAGTAAATCAGTTTGCACATGTTTTTATACACGCAAATCTTTAGTAGATCCTGTAAGCGTGTTGTTTTGTTGGCAGCTCCAAGAATTAGTCCGGATTCTTTTCGGTCTCATTTTTATAAATTTATTGAATTGACTTGATCT
>JAPQRP010000005.1:23043896-23095197 GCA_037367295.1 Apogon hyalosoma | reverse complement strand
GGGAGTGGGGGGGGTAAAGGCTTGCCAGGGAGGGCATGGGATTTCTCCTTTGTTTTTTTCTTCAGGTTAGAACATGTAGCTGATGGGACTCATGTTTTAGTGTTGGAGCATCCTTTCCTATTTCTATTTGGAAAAATATTGTCTCAGGGAGCAGTCTTGTTGAGTTTATTTGTATTGTTCAAGCAAAATCTAAGTTATTTTTAAATTGCACAACAAATTATTCTAGGAAAAGCCAAAAGCACTGTTACAATATTGATGTTTCTTTCAGTAAAAGTTATTATTGTACCACTGTTACAATGTTGCTGGGGTTGAGGGGGGCCTGGAGATTTTTTGTCCTCCAAAAGGAGGCCGGACAGAAAAAGACTGAGAACTACTGGTCTAAGAAAAGAAGAAGGTAGACATGAGAGCAATGTACTGCGGTGGTGTTATGCAATGTTTTATCTTTTGTAAAACCATTTAATACTTCATGCTGTTGTTATCACAGAATATGCAGCTTTATATAGTATTCATAAGCTCTATAGACTGTATGTATCTGACTGAATGTTGACTCCCCCTGTAAAGTTAATTATTCTTCCAATAAATAATTATAAATAAATGATAAGAAATTACTGTGAATTACTTAAAATGAACATATCATTCTTCCTCTGTAAGTAACCTGTCATTGTATATAACAACAAATACAGGACCAAACCACCAAGACTGAAGAAGAAGTAACATATTTTAACACTGACCATCATGCTTCGATGATAAATACAGCTGGGACATTTTATTCAAAGTCATAATCGAATGTTTCCTATAAATGATATGGACTATGGATGGCTGTCATAGCTTATTTTGATCTGTGTCAGACATATTATGAACTGAAAATATTATAGTGAATGCGTCTTACAAACCTGGGGTGTGCTCTTAATGTTACAAACACAGAAATGAAAATGAAACTAATCACACAGACTACATTTTACAATATACATGTGCATGCACAGCTGTGGTTAAAACTCAAAACTGAACCAGACCCAGAACCAGCAACCTCTGAAACCGCAAGAGCCACAGCTGCTCTCGCCTTGGTGTGCTGTCCGATCCTCGATTACAGAAACTGGTTTTTGGGACATGGAGCGTCACCTCTCTGGCGGGGAAGGAGCAGGAGCTTGTGGAAGTGGTTGAGCATTACCAGCTAGATAGAGTTGGCCTCACCTCGACACTCTGGACACTCTGGAACCCAAGACCTTGGAAGGGGTTGGACTCTCTCCTTTGTTGGAGTTGCACCGGGTGAGAGGCAAAGGGCAGGGTTGGGCTTTCTGGTAGCCCCCAGGCTCTCTGCCTGCATGTTGGAGTTTACCCTGGTGGATGAAAGGGTTGCTTCCCTGTGCCTTCGGGTTGGGAAACAGGTTCTGACTGTTGTCAGCGCGTGCACACCAAACAAGAATTTAGATTACCCACCCTTTTTGGAGTCCTTGGGATGGGTGCTGGAAAGCACCCCGAAAGGGGACTCAATTGTCCTACTGGCGGACTTCAATGCTCATGTGGGCAATGACAGCGTAACCTGGAGGGGCATGGTGGGAGGAATGGTCTGCCTGATCTGAAGAACCTGTCAGGTTGATCTTCAACTCGCATCTCTGTCAGAGCTTTGACCGCATCCCGAGGGCAGAGGGGAACATTGAGTTTGAATGGCCTCTGTTCCACTCTGCCATTGTCGAGGCGGCTATGGTGAGCTGCGACTGTAAGGTGGCTGGGGCCAGTTGTGGCAGTAATCTCTGAACCCACTGGTGGACACCAGAGGTGAGGGGAGCCGTCAGGCTAAAGAAGGAGGCCTCCAGGGTGTGGCTGGCCTATGGGTTGCCAGAAGCAGCCGACTGGTACCGGTGGGCCAAGCGGTTTGTGGCAGTAGCGGTCACAGAGGCAAAAACTCAGGCATGGGAGACAGGGTTGAGAGTCTTAGTTGTAAGGCTAATACAATACGCATCTCAACACAGCATCCAATATATTAAACATACATGAGTGGCACCTTGCAATGCGATACGATTCACACCCAAATCATGATACAGAGCGATTAAGCTCATTCTGATTCAACAAATTTGTTCTGTAAAAAAAATATACAGTGCAATTCAATGAGCTTGATTATTTATCAAATAAAACCATGACTTTTCACAAAGTGGCTTTTGTGCAAATTCAGAACACATGCCTCACATACAGTCAGGTGAAAAGGTTAAGACTTTGTTTCTAAAGTCGCTTCTCTGCATGCTTCTAACGCTCATCTTTTTTTGCTCCGTTGCTGAATCTATTTGAAACGCAATGTATTTGTAATGTAGTTGATACAGAAAAAAGGTTCTGTCACTTGAAGCTTCTCTACCGGTGCACTCGGATCGTGCATGTGCATGTCAGCGTATCAATATGTATCAGACACTCTTTCCATCCCTAGTGGGAGGGGTTTGGTGAGGACATGGAAGAAGACTACCAATCGGCTCCGTGGAACCATGGACCAGCTTCTGTACTCTTGCTAGGGTGCTGGAGGGGGCATGGGAGTTTGCCCATCCAGTCCACATGTGTTTTGTGGAATTGGAGAAGGCTTATGACCGTGTCCCCAGGGGCATCCTGTGGGAGGTGCTCCAGGAGTACAGGGTGGATGGCCCCTTGCTAGCTTAATCATAAACTGTAACCATGTTTGTCTTTGTTATCATACATACATATTGGAAATGGGCTGTCTGATTTTTATATGTAGTGTGTGTGCTGTGTAGCATGTTGTTCTAAGCTTGTTTGTAAAGTAAAAAAAACATGAAGTATTGCAACTTAGGATTTTAATTACTGACTAAAACAAAATGATGGAGGATATTTTGAGGTGAAGTCAGTATTTAGTTTTGAGCTGTTACATTTAAAACATCTCCAGGAACATCTCCCAGCATTTGACGGTACTTCTGCAGCTTTAAACAAACATACAGACAGTCATTCTTTTCTGTCAGTCCATGCTCTGGTGGCTACAATGGGCTGTTTCTCAAATAACCAAAAAGGCAAATGCTGAATGATGGTTTGTCTGTATTCAGTACAGTACCACAGTGTGTGCAATAAGCCTTATGTTGCATCTCTCCTAGCCACTTTGGAAACCTTTTCCCCCTCGCTGCATTTTATTTTGACCCACAAACACTTGGCTTTTTGCCTTGTCACAGATTTGTGTGTTTTACATCCTCTGCTGGGTTTTAGGTGTTTCCTTTTCACTGCGCTGTGACTTCCTGCGGGTGGCAAAACTGATTTTTTGCATAAAGTCCTGTATTATAAATGACATATTTTATCATTGTGGTGCTTCTTATTAGAGAACAGAATACTGTGCATTTCTATTAAAGCATCCAGCCGTGCAGAACCGCAGTAAAAGTTATTTAAAAATGTCACATTGCTCACAGAGAAAGCACAAACAACCAGGTTTTCCATCGAAGATAAATCACAGAAAGGGCTCTACCCGAGCCAAGCAAAGATTAAGCATAAATCGTAATGATGAAATGATTGTTTCTCTACATTTGAAAATTTAGTTAATGAACTGATAGCCTTTTTAAAGGTCAAATCTATGGTTCTGTCTTTGCCCATGCTTTTAATCTACAATAACACAAGTTTGATGTTTACAATAAGAAAAGTGTTTGCTTTAATGACGACTACTTTGGTTTCACAGTTTTATGTTTTTAATGTTCATCATGCAAACAACTGTGTGAATCTGTAATTTCCACAGACAGACTGACAAATGTTCAAATAAATAAATAAATAAATACAGAAACTGATAGACAGCGAGACAGATGAGTATAGACAAACAGTGAGCTCAGCTTTGTGATTGTTTCTCTTCTTTCTTTCTCTGCTCTTGTTTTCCTGTCAGTCGTTCTAAGCTGCCATTACTCACTGTGTGAGAATGTGATGGTTAAATTGCTATATATTTTTTCCCTTGGCAACACCAATCTGTCACAACCATGATTTACAACAACAAAAGTGCACAGTTGAATGTGCATGTGTGTATTATTTCTGTCAGGTCAGACAGTCAAAGGTGAAATTGATCTGACTTTTTCAGTTTTCAGGCTGCAAGTGTCAAAAGACAGAATTACTTCATGTGTCACTTTTAGTTTTTGCATTATGTCACATTAAATTAAAAATGTGTTCTTTGTAAAATGTTGTTTTTGTATATATATCCCAGTAACACAAGAGGCCTTTTCCATGAAGTAAGTTTTTGCTTAATCTGCTTTTCTAGGGCTTACAGGCTCCAGTGAACATACTGTCATCTATCTTGGATAATTGGTATGACCAAGCTGGTTGTACACTAGCTCTGTTAACTCTGGTGAACTGATCCGGAGCCCATACATGTGACAGAGGTGCAGAAGTTAATTAGAAGCAACATCACCCTAACCCCAATTATGAGAGACTTGAGTCTTACATGAGATGAAATGGTGACAGCAGTGGCAGGAAAGGCAATGTGAAAAAGTCCTAGTTGGTGAGATCTAAAACAATAGAATCATTTTGAGTTAGAAGATATCAATTAAAAGAGGATAATGCATGAAGAGGAGTAAACTCTGGTTTATTCTTAACAATGTGCAAAATCGTCATAAACTATAGGTTCATGAGAAGATGGCAGATAGTCTAGGACATGGTGATGGGTCCAATGAAAGAAACAGGAAGCAGCAGATGAATTATTCAAACTCAAAGATACTGTTGCACTGCAGACTGTCTGAGAGACAATTTATCAGAACGGCACACGTTTAAAGATTTGCACTCAGGAAATGATTGGATGAAAGGATGTAAAAAAAAAAAACAAAAAAAAAACCAGATGAATATTGGCCAGAAATGGTGCTGTAGAATTTCAACAAATGCAGGAGAGAAGGAAAGAGTGACATGGTATGGTATTAAAGAAATGAATGGAAATGATGTTGTGTTTTATCTGCTAGCTGCTTAAACCAAGTAAGCTGTTAATACGTCTGTAAAATGTGTAACAAAAAGGTTGGTTAAGGTTTAAAAATGTATGGGACAAGTATAACATGTAGATCTCCAGTGTCCTACATCTGTTTTTCACATGGCATATTCGCACAGACTAAGTAAGCGGTCTATTTTTGACTCTGATTGGCTATTATTCCCTAGTTCTGAGGTCACCACTTACACACTGAAAAATGCCTTCATTTCTTTGTTTTCTATTATGTGTGTAAGTTTGCTCTTTCAGTGAATATCCATGTTGTGTTATAAAATGAGCTTTCTGAGTTTGCACCTAAAACACTTTTAAAACTTTCATTTATCATAACCAGCACAGCCACCGCAACCCTCAAACAGCAAATAGGCCGAATAAACACACAGAAGACAAACAAATATATTGCAAATCACAGAGATGCTGATTCGCAGGATCCAGACTTATCTTGTCTTGTCTTACATTACATTCTCACACAGGATCACAGATGGCATACACAATTACTACAAATTATTACAAATTACCACAGGTACAATTTCCATTCTAATATGGCTTTAAAATGTTTTGTCAAACTCAGTGAATGTATTATGCTATTATAAATAAAAAGAGACTTCTATTAACATTCTGAAGCACCTATAAACTGTTAACAAGCTTGTTATACAGTGGCTGCATATATGTTTGTTATAATGTAACAAACATTTACACCTACAGTCAATATTGTTAAACATCCTATAATATAAGGGTCTTACATACTTAATATTTAAAATTTGTAACACATTTTCAAACATACAGATGATTAACAAAAATATTTAACATGTACTATTTTCTGCTTTTAGAAAGATATAAAACAGTCATAGAATAAAAGGTGAAGAAACTTACAAAGATAACAAGAAGTTGATTTATGTTTATTTAATATAATTTAATTTAAGATCATATGGCCTGGAGTGGGAAGATATCCTGATAAATAAAAACATAGTGGAAAGAGAGACTCCATGTTTATTTTATATAACTTCTAACAGTGTAATTTGTCATGTTCATGCATGTATTCTTTTAACTTGATGGCAAACTTTTAGCACTTTCCGCCACATTGAGGCTGTTTCAGGAGTAACAGCATGTTGGAGTGGAAATCAAATTTTCCAGCTATGGAAAATTTGATTTGTAAGGTGATGAGAAGCGCCTGAATGCAACATTTGTTTAGTTGTAGCGCTAGAATTGATGATGACTGTGTAATAGATCCAAAATGTCTCCCTTAGAGCCTTTTTCCTCAATCAGGCAGCTTGGTTTTAAATAATCAGGGTTGAGGTCTTTTTCTTCCAGTAGCTCTGTTTGATTCATGTTTTTCTCTCCTTACACATGGATTTTTATTATTATTATTTTTTTTTTTACTGTTGAGAGGTAGAACAAGGAGGTGAGGAAGGAATGATGAGGAGAAAAATCGTTTTTTACCTTCAGGAGAGAAACTAAAAAGTGGAGGAAAAGAGAGAGGAAAATAAAAGGCGGAGAATTCTCCCTACGGCCAAGAGAAATCAATCAACCCGGCACACCTGTACGTCTTTCTGTCTGTCAGGAATGAAGAAATAAGGAAAACAACTGAACTGAATTATTAAAATGTAGCTGCAAAGTGTGCTTGAACAGTTGCGTACACACCCACACACGCACACACACACACCCACACACGCACACACACACACACACACACACACACACACACACACACACACACACACAAATACAGTTAATCAGCTGTGTTTGTTGCTCATAGCATCTGAGCCTCTTTTCCTCTTTTTATCCCTTCCATCCTGCCTCTAATCACAGCCTGGCAGACTGCTCAGTGAATGTGTACGTATGATTGGATGAGTGGGTATGCATGAAGGATTGAGGAAAACCCGAGGAAATAAATTCATACCAGAAAGAGAAGGAGGGAAAACTAAAGAAAAACTAAAAAAGAGAGAACAACAGGAGCATGAAAGAGAAGGGAGATGGACAGATGAAGAAAGAGGAACTGCAGATGGAAAACAACAAACACACATGATAGGAAAACCCAGACGAGGACAAGTGTGTTTAGTTGAGGGCAGATGTTCCTAATTTGCTCTGATTATCGTTTCCTTCGTCTGTTTATTCTCCAATTCAAGAGGAGGTCTCACTCTGCCTCAGAAGCCAGTATTAATCTGGAACCAGAGCAAAGAAAGATCGAAACAGAGGATTAAGACGTTTGTTTGTTGTATGATTGAACCTCAGTTTAACTGTCATCTTTTCTCTCAAAAGCTCTCCAAATAGTACTGGTATGAGCATCTGCAGAAGCTTCAGCACTGAGTAACCCACGGGGCCACATTCATCAAATATCTAACCTCCACACTAATATCTTTGTCTTACAGGGGCTATATGTAGTATTTCAAATATTAAGTGGTGCCAGGCACAACAACCTAACCCTAACCCTCTGACGTATTGTAGCTCATTTTGGCATCGATCCAGCTGATGTCATCATGTCTATGCATAGGCTGATGTCAGCATAGATATAGACAGCATAGACAAATTTTGCACATCATAAGTAAATGGGAAGAAAAAAAAAATTTAAATTTATAAAAAATTTGAACTTTGACCTACTTTTCCCAAAATGTAACCACATCTATTCTGGGTCACTGGCAATCTATAAGCCCAGTTTGGTATTTTGCTGTTAGAGTGTTAAACAAACAAACAAACAAACGGAACCAAAAACAAAACCCCTTGCCTCTCCTTTGGGGTGGGGTAAATATGTAATCTAAAAGTATCAATAGAGGGTTTAGAATGATGAGCTCTGAACTGATGCCAAAGACACCCATGTGTTGGACTGTATTGATATAAACAAAATATATTGACCCCATGACAACTAGAGGAAGTAGTGAGTCACCTGTAGCGTTAGTTTTCCTCCCATGGTGAGTAAAACTGTCCCTACAGGGCCTATGACCAAAGTTTTAGAAAGTGACCAGATGAGATGAGAATAACTAACAAATAACTTTTAGAGTGAAAGAAAATTGACAACGTGATAAAAGCTCTAGACACATTGTTGTTGTTTTCACCATTGGACACAGCTCTAAATGAAAAGAATGGAATTTAATGCTGAATTCACAATGTTTCTTCAACATGGGGGAGTTTGATGATGAAGTTTATGAAAATATAAACTTCTTATGTGATGTTACTATCTCTGCTTAGCTCATCACTAAACTATAGCAGTTCTGAGATTTTTAGTGCAGCTACTGACAACACAAACTAGGTGAGCTAAAGCAGGGTACATAAATAAGCATTTTCAAAATCTGAAGGGATTTTTTTTTATCTGTTCCAGACCCCACACATGAAGATAAAAAATCATGCTTTGAACAGTTTCGATCGTACTGTGTGTGGTGTGCTCCGATAATCTCAAAACAGCACACCACACATGACGATTCCGCCCCACCACCGATCTAGAATCTAGTCCTCCAAGCCAGAAATCTCGCATGATCCAATGTGATCTAACAAAAACGAAGAAGAAGAAACATAGCAACAACTGGAAAACACAACACGCACGACACTGAATAGACATTCTTGGGCTTCCCACAGCTCCACAAGCTGGTCCTCATTTCTGAGGTCCACTGAACTTTATGTTTCGGGTCGGCCATGCTTGTTTTTATTTACACCTGCTTCCTTGTTCCTTAGTCAACTTGCTTCTTGATTGGCTACATTCCGTTCCACATCACAATTCACAGAGTCATGACTCAGGAGTCATTGGCTTTCCCCACACATCAAAACTTTTGGTCATAAATATTGAACAGGTTTAATATTTACGATTGTCGGCCCCAACTCATTATTCATCGGGACAAATTCACTCTCAACACACCTCAGACCAAAGGATGATCTTATAAAACATAAGATAATCTGGCGTTTGCCGTACTTGGCCAGGAAGGGGGGAAATCGGGACAAAAACAGCTGATTATCTTTATATGTGTACCCCGCTTAAGGAGACACTATCCAAGTTTTTGTTTGAACAAAAAAAAAAATTTATTGTATCATAAACAGATTTGTGCAAACAATGAGGTTTATACCTTATTCAGTGAGTGATACAGTCAAGCAGATGTTTAGAGTAGCTAATAATAACACAAACCGTACAGAAAATGGAGGTGAGTTGTGGATTTACTGTGACTGTTTTCAGCTTTATAGTTTATTCAGTGAGTGACACAGTCGGTGGATACGTAATATGGATTCGCTGGTGGTTTTTATTAGTTTTATGTGAGTTCTGGTATGAGACTTCCACCTGCTGTTGAGGGTTTGGAATATCTATACCACTGTACATGTAACCCCTTTCAAACATATTTTTTGCTGCCTCATAACACACATAACGTTCCACTCTACTCTTGCTTTTTAGGATCTCCAGAATGGAAAAATCTAGAAGCTTCTGACTGGATGTAAAACCCAGGTTGCAATAACACAGACACCCATATTGAACACGGTTAAAGTATGAATGTTATCACTCACTGAGGACATTCACACCAGAAGCCAGACAGGTCAACACGATTAAGAAAACACATAAAATACCCTACTAGCACTGCCTCCTCAGACATTTACGTGCAGCACATGAACATGGCATACGCACCAAGTGACAGTCGAAAATGAATTGAGTTTTTCCTGTTATCACAATCAAAATCCAAGTTTCCAGTCATATGTTTTCAGCATAGTTTAGTATCTGTTGGAGACGCCTGTGTTTAACCCATAAAGACCCAGTGCTACCTTTGTGGCAGTTCCCAAATGAATTTTTCTCTCTATTTAACCTTTAAGAGATTTATCACCAGTTATCACAATATTATCCTCTGTATTTTGCTTTTTTTGACGTAAATTATGTATTTTCCTATATTTAATTTACTGATCATCTAGATGTTCATAAAGGCTCAGAGTAAATTCAAAGGTTATTTTAGTAAAACAGAAGAAAACGGGACTTTTTCAATAAAATCTATTAACTGAACATAAACCAAGTGTCTCCATCCACTGTCACTGATCAAATTCCATGGTTTTTACAAGTGAATCATGACGGTGTTTCCACATTCACTATGGAGCCTCTGAACATCCAAATGGGTCGTATCTGATGACCATGAAAAGATGACAAACTGTATTTTTGGGTCGTTATGGGTTAAAATGACAGATACAACCTCTTATCACAACCTGAAGGAAAATATCAACACCTGTACATATCTATAGAGAAAATCTGAGTCCCAGATGCAGACAAATGCAAACCCACAGTCAGTCCTCATTATGTGAGAATCTGATTCTATTCTGAATCTGGACTGAAGAGTTTTTCTTTCATTATGTGTCAAGTCAAATGCTATAAACACAAGCATCCATGTTGTTGTCATGTAGCCTGTATGAGGTTATTTCATAGTTAAATAAACTGATTTATGACAAAACCATCACTCCCTCAATCCCTGCACAGCTAAATGGACTATATCTCTCATTGCACCTGATACAAGTCACCAACACCAAAACACTCCACTATGCATCTTATCAACATCAGCAAGAAACAACAAAAAGAAAGAATAACTTGTTGTAGATCATAGTGGCACCTGTTATGTAACTCACTCAGTGACCCCTCTTAACAAGCTAATAATACCTATTTCTAGTTTGTTTTTGTTTTTTTACTTTGATATAATCATGTTCTCTAGTGTCAGTGTCATTTCCTCTTCAAACACTGTATCAGTTTGTTGTCAGATAGTGTAAAACTGAACTCAACATGATGATCAAATGCAGTAGGACAAGACTTTCTTAACACAGCACAGTGTTGTCTTACTCTCCGACCTGCTAATCTGCCAGAGACATGTTAAATTGTTTCTTGTACAGGTTTCAAACCAAGTGAAAGAATTACAAAGCGAATAGTTTTTCTACAGAAGTATAATAGGACTATGGGATCAGGTATTATACACAGGGGAAAAGAATATCCACACCCAGCATCCAATCACGAGTAAGTGTCTGCCCCCAGGTCGAATGTGATTGGTTGACACTTTATTATACACATGAGTGATGCTCAGACACTGGAACTGATTGGTTTGCTGAAGGGAAATAAAAATGTGGTTGGCTCAAATTAAGGGTGAAACACAAACAAGGCTGTAGTTATAGTCATAGTCATGCATCAACTATGTGAAGGGCAAAGACGAAATCCAAAAAGGACACATTAGCCGCAGATGTTATTGAAAGCTACAGTATGTATGTAAATCTCTAAGTTTATACAATAATATTCCCTCTCAGTTATCATTTATATTCCTTTTTAAGTATGTGGTGGTGTTTTACCTGCAGAGGCTCTGCCCATAGGCTGGGTTTTCCTATTTTGTTCTTGTTTTGCTCCATTTGGCATTTCTGGATGTCTACCTTCAAGCAGTGACTCTCTACCTCCAGCCAATAACAGTCAAGCAACTCCAATTACATGGGTGCCTCCTCTCGCTGCTTTGCCCTGAGTCTGCGGCAGGTCTGTATGTCTGCAAAACCGAGGGCGGCTGAAACTACAGAGGGAGTGAGTCATCACGTACAGTCCTGCCACATGTGGCCACTGTACCTGAGGCAGAAGGAGGAATTCACTTGGATGGAATCTGCAATTTCACAGCTTGACATCACTAAATACCACTTACTGAACCCTTACATGTCAGTAAATTACAGTACAGACATTCTCTATAGAAAGCATGAACTCTATGATCATTTTGTCAAAGAGAGTGGCAGTACTAACAATATGCTCACCAACCACAAATGGTTAATACAAAGCCTCAGTCAGCTCTGACTGAATTAAAGTCATACTCTCAGCATATAAATATATGTAAATGAGAGCAAGGTGAACTTTGTAATATTACAAGCCAAAGTCCAAAAAAGTGGTTCCAGGCACAACAAACCCTACCCTTCGCACGTATTGTAGCTTATTATGGCATCGATCCAGCTGATGTCATCATGTCTATGTGTGTGCTGATGTCAACATATCAATTGCCTCTATATATGTATCAAGTTTGAAGTAAATTGAAACAAAATGTATGTTTTTATAGACATTTGAAATGCTGTCCATTATAAGTAAATAGAAGAAGAAAAAAAGATTAAAAACAATTCATAAAAAATTTGAACTTTGACCTACTGTTCCCAAAATGTAATCACATCCGTTCTCTATCACTAGCAATCTATATAAATTTGGTGTGAATTCAACCAATACTTTTGCTGCTAGAGTTTTGACAAACAAACAAACCGAACCAAAAACAATACCCCTTGCCTCCCCTTCGGGGGATGGAGTAAAACATTGGGACATTGTGAAAAACATAAATGAAAACTGAAGGCAATGATTTGTAATTTCATAAACCAATATTTTATTCACAATAGGACACAGAAGACATATTAAATGTTAAAACTGAGGCAGGCTTTTGAATTGTGTGCTGATAAGCTGAATGGTCCCTTTCTTTCCTCCTTATTCTAGAGGACACAGAGTCTATAGTTTCCAAAAAGAACTTCATATTTTTGATTGGTCTGACCCCAGAACAGTTTTCCACATTAACTCAGTCCATTGTAAATGAGGTTTGGCCCTGAGAGGACAGCTGTTTCTGGATCATGTTCACATATAGCGTCTCGTCTGCGTGACAGAGATTTAACCTGCATTTGTTGATGACACAGTGACCTGTGATCACACACACAGTGATTTCTGTAAATGTTCCTGAGCCCATGCAGTGATTTCCACTACAGAATCACACCTCGTTTTTATGCACAGTTGATTAAGGTCATGGCCTTCAAGTACTGATTTTTCAGCTTTGTCCCATGTACAAATTGATTTCTTCAGATTCATGGATAGTTTTGAATATATTATGTAGATGACAAAATGTTCAAAAGCTTCAGTTTTATGCTGAAGAACATTATCCTAAAATTCCTCCAAAATTTGTAGATGCAGTTTGTTGCTTCTGTCCATCTTTACTTCTGACAGACTCACCTCATACAAAGTCAGAGTGCGATTTGTCAAAAAACCAGAGGGTGGGATTTTTTTGTTTTGTTTTTTTTTTTGTTGGGGTGGGCAGCAGTTATGTAAGTGGGGTTGCAGTCCATAACTAACATAACTAATGCTGGCATGAAACAAAAGTGAAACTTTCCATACTTTCAACACCCAACTCCCTGGTTCTGTGCCTCTATTACACAGTGGATCTTACACAAAATTTTCACAACTTCTAACCTGTATCCACTGGACACACAAATGTTGGGCCCCATGAATTTGTTACATTTACCCCCCCTTTATGGCGCCCCAGTGCATGGGGATGTTTATGAATTCTGAGACTGCTGACAGTTTGGTTCAGGTGAATGTTAGTGCCAGTAATGCACGCTATAGGAGTAAGAAAACTCAGTCACAACCTGCCTGTTATTTCAATTGGTTGGTTGTTGCCCCCGAGGATGAAATTCATTGAGCAGAAGTAAGGATGTAAAAACCAGAGAGGGGGGTTGATCTCCCCCATCCCCCCCAACAAATCGCACCATCTAAACACTAATGCGAATATTTTTGCCCTCCATTGAAAAAACAAAAACATCTGTCCACACAACCTTCATTTTACAAAATATCTCGGTCCACATGAACACGCAAAAGTGATTATAAACTGGTACAATCACTTGAAAAAACTCTTAGCTTTTGTGGCCTAAAATACTGTTTTACATATGGATGAAATAAAGAAAAGCATTCGTTTACAAAATATTGTTGTGGACAGGGCACAAGATGTTCTATTTGTACCTAATCATGTTACTGACCTGTTGCCAATTAACCTTTTTTTTAGTTTTACATGGTTCCTTCAGCTGTTACCTTATGGTACCACGTACTTTTCCAGTCTTTTGTTGCTGCCATCCTAAAGTCGCATTGCTGCCATTCTACAGCATATTTTCACAGTTTGAACATTTGATATGTCCTCTGTGTGCTATCTTATATTTTAAAAGGGAAGTAGACTCTGTTTGTGTGTATTTGTGTGTGTGTCACACAAAATCTGGAAAGAGCTGACTGCTGCAGTTTGGCATACTTATATATTTTTGGTCAAGGAAGAGACTAGCAAAAAATGGCAAGTTGATAGGACCAATATTTTGGTACATATTAGCAATTTTGAAATACAATAGTCTTGCAGTCATGTTGCTATGTGCAGAATCATTGTCGACACTTAGAACAATGGGGTAGTGTTACATTTTGGTGGTGACTGAAGGAACAAATGCCATACAGCATGCGTGAATACACAACAAATATCCATGTTGGGGGACCAGGATGTTGCCCCTCAGGGTCGGGATGTGGATTTTATAACCCCCCCCACATCCGACCCTTGGTATTGACAGTGATGAAGTCCAGGAGGTGGAAGATCTTTTCCCAAAAGTCAGCTCTCCCCAGCATAAAAACTACCACATCAGGGACCCATGGTTTCCCACAGGTCAATGTGTTAGTTAATAATGAAAGTTTATGTGATTTGCAAACTATTGCCAAACATTTTACGTGTCCCAAAGTTTTCAGACCTGAAGTTGTAAAAAAAAAAAAAAAAAAAAAAATATGCATGAGTACAGGAAGTAGGACAGACTGAACTGGAGTATAATGGCCTTACCTGGGGAACCAACAAAACCCCATGATACTGAAGACTGCTACCTACATGACACAGGGGGCAGGACAGTCAGTTTCCAGTTTACAACTCTAACAATGATGTGCTGCTATTGTTGTCAGCAAAACACAAGGGGAAGGGGCATGAACTCTACATGTGGTTGTATTTGCAAATGTAACTCACTTTATTGAAATTTCAAGCAAAACAATGTACTGTACAGTATAATGAGGTCTGGCAGTTTTTTCCTGCTGTTTTGTTGCTATTTTAGGGTATCCTTATGTTTGTTTGCATTTATCTTTCAATAATAACCCACTGCCACACTAGCAAACACTGTAAGCAACACATCCACATTAAAATGCTCAACTTAGCTGTTAGAAACCACCTTGTTAGCTTGCTAAACACACAGTCTTTGTAACAGACAAGAATCCATGTGAGATTGTCTCTTTAATGGCCAACCACATTTCAACGCTGCTTCTTTCTTCACTCATACTATTCTTGTCCACCAATTATCCTCAGCTCATTCAGATAACAGCTGCTCCATATTCACAAGAAGTCACAAGACAAAGTAACACTGGGGGAAGAAGTGGCACTCAGAATGATAAAATGCTTTTAACAGTCGCTGTGCTGCCACTAGAAAACGTGTAAAAATGTACAATTTGTCCAGAGCATGTCAGTGAAAAATGACATACATAATTATTTGTCCATCAGATACTGTTATTTCTTTGGTACAAATGGATAAAAGTATGAAGAGAAGCTATCTTTCTTTCTTTTTTTATTTCCAATATTTCAACACAAAAAAAAATAGGCGGCAGATTGGGGGATTTTTTTGAAGACCATTTCTTGCAAAATCCAGATGTCAATCTCACCTCAGCAGCTAAGAGAAATATCCAAGTTTGTGCTTATTTAAATGCTAAACGTGAATTGACAAGAGAACAGATATATTCCTGATTCAAACACACTGTAACTGTAAAACAGTAGAAGTGTGAACTCACATTTGCAAAAGACTTCAAAACTTTGGAAGCTTAACTTTTCAGACTAATATGACAACTTTTTACAAAACCGAGTAAAAAAAATTCCAAAATTCCATATTAACATGCTATCTTCTACTAGTTATGTTGAATGTTGTATGTTGAATATTAGTACAGATATTGTATCTGTAGTAGGCCTACACATTATTTGGACATACCTTTGGACTTTAATCAACTTAAGAATCCTGAGCTAAAATGCAAACTCAATACCTCATCTTGTATCTATAATCACAGATCAGTTTGGTGACATGTACGCTAACTGTTAGCATCAGTATCTTGCATTATGGTGCTGTCAAAATCGCTTTGTATTTTGCTTTGAGAAGAGTTAGTAAGGGATTTAAATCTATGTACAAAATAAGAACATTTTTTAAAGAAAAAAAACTTACTAGTTAGAGGTTTTTCTAGTCGGTGAATGAAATGTTTTTCAGTAATTCAGTTTGTTGTTTGCAGATAATCTTATAAAAAAAAAACAAAAAAAAAACCCATTGTTTTATTTTACAAATAAAATATCATACCATGTCATGGCCAATAATATATAATTAATAATTTGTCATGATGTGAGGCCATCACAAAATAACATTAAGGGCGCTTTCACACTGCGTACCTGAGTCCGTATCGTACTTAGATACGTTCACACCTTTCCCATAGATGTTGTGTTCACATGCGTGTACCGCGGCCTGTGTCCGAGTACGAATGGGTGTTCCAGGGCTGAAACAGTAGGTGTCGGTGTTGAGGGAGTTCTGTAGCTATCCAAGAAACGCGGAAGTCAGAAGAAGACAAACCCTTACCTATCTGTTAGTCTGTTTGAGGAAAAGAGAAGAAAGGTGGCCTTCGTTGTCCCTGATAAATCACCCAGTGGTTCAGTCGGTAAGGTGAGCCCGTGCCACGCGGATCTGAGGCTTTTTCAGGAGACAACAGGAGGGTCGTCTATGGTCTCGTGGTGATTAACTTACTTCCGTTGTCGGAATGGTGAGGAGGTCACTTCTGGTCTCAGCCACTTAACACTTTCACACAGCAACGTACTGTACTGGAGTCCACAGTCCATATCCAGGACTACCTTCTCAGCTGGACCCGGTACGGTACTCGAGCACGGAACATTTGCATTCACGTTGATAAAATTAAGTGGACTTTGGGATACAGTGTACTTGAGTACGCTGTGTGAAAACACCCTTAGTAATAAACCAACCACATCAGCAATTTCTCCAGAAAACTGCAACACTTGACACATAGTTGTTATTTCTTTTGTGCTGAAAAACTCAAAAGTCCTATAGTTTTGTTATACTACAGATAGATTTTTATGTTTTTGTTTCTGCTAGTACCGCGACATGTATCTTTTTTTGTTTAGTCAGTAAATGTACAAGAGATCACATCACAACAAGAATTATAAAAAAAAGAAACATATAGAAAAAGTTTAAATATAAAAAAAGTAAAAACAGGTGATCATTTATCTATTTAATCATTATATTCTCAGAGTTCCTGTGAGTAAATATGTCAGTTTGTGTCAAGTTCTAAATGGAGAACTCTTACTACTAGAGCAGAAACTGTAAATCCAGGTTTAACTTCCATCCATAAAAATGAATGAAATAAACCTTCCTCCCTCTTTCCCTACGCCCACCTTCTTGTTCCTCAGTGACATAACATCTGATTACAGACAGAATAATAAAATGTGGTCTGTGTTGTAAACTCACTGACAGAAAGAGATGAAATCAGCAAAGATTTTATGTTCACAGCTGCAGAAAAACAGAAATGGAATCAGGCCACAACAAACCCACAGAGACTCACACACACACACACACACACACACACACACACACACACACACACACACTTATGTACTTACTTACTTACTGCCTCTCCACTGAATACACAACAGTTTTATCTTCTTTCTCTCTACCTTCCTGCCTTTTTCTTGTCATTTTTCTCTCTCAGAGGATTTGCCTTCATCCCCTTTGTCAGCCACTATATATATGTGTGTGTGTGTGTGTGTGTGCGTGTGTGTGTGTATGTGCTATTTTGTATGTACTGTATTTGTATGAGTGTGTGCTTGTATGTGTGGAATAGTTCAGGGAATTATGACACAATTTACAAGTTCACCTTGACTTGAGCAAAACTGAATTATTCTGCTTCTGTGAGAAAGACTGCAGCTCCATATTCAATTCAGATTTCCTACTTTCATTTTCTCTGCTCTCATTTATCATTATTGTTTGTCACATCAGCATTTAGAAAAGAAAAGGACAGCAAAAAGCAATAAAATATACCGGTAAAAAGCAGAAATGGTTTTAAAGACAATTAAAATGTAAGAAGACAGACATGTACAGTAAAGGCAGGAATCACTGTTTGCAAGTTCTGTTATGGTTGATAATACTAGTTTGTTACTGAAGCAAAGGCTGCAGGTAAACACTATAAAGAGCTATCACTTCTATTGTATGTTTTACAATTAAATCCATAAACACTAAAAAAAAAAAAAAGATTATTTTGATTGTTATCCTCATTTTCACCTTTTCTTCCCTCCTTTGCTTTATTTTATATATATATATATATATATATATATAGTATAGTATGTTTTCACTCCATCTCTACACACCATTAATATATTATTTTATCCTTCTCTACGTCCCACCTTCCAGGTTTTCCTTCCAGCTCCTTCTTCTCCTTGTTTTCTCTCCTCTTCTGTCAAGTCTTTCTTTCTCCACCAGGGACAGAAGCAAGGAATTACAATTAGGCCGTGTTCAGACCTTGCATTAACATCCGTCTTGGTGAATCCGATCACATGCAGACAGCTCTAATGAAAGGTCTGAACACCCTCAGGTCATATTTGGAGGTGGTCTGGGACACATTTGTCCAAGCTCTCTTTCAGTCTGAATAGGTACATGTCCTGGAATGTATTCAACCACTGCCTCCTCAGATGAGGATTATCATCTGAGGTGTCAGGATTATTAAAGGATGTCTGAAATTACCCAAAATCTCAAAAAGAGGTGCTTAATATGTGTGTTACTATCCGAGGTCACCTGAACGATATTCAACTTCAAGAAAATACTGACAATTCCCTTAATCCTCAAGCGATTCTTAAACAAGTTTTGAGGATTTGAAGATTTAGTAGGCACTCAAGTGTATGTCATGAGTAAGAAAAAATAGAATGGTGAAAACTGTCCTATTGATTTTAACATGTGCTGATTGATTCACTCCTTCATGAAGTAACAGATAGAAAACAGACCACCTCAGATGCTACTACCTCCGAGCAGCACAGTGAATTAAATTTGCAAAGAAACATTGCAAAGTCAGTCTGTTCAACCTGAAATGAATGTGTGATACATTTTAGGCTATGGATGAGCTGTTTATTTAACAATACATATATTGTACCTAAAAGCTAAAGTTCATTTTCATCTTTAGTCCCTGGAAATCACAACAGGAAATGAAAACCTTACATGTTAAGACAAATGCATCACAATACAATACTATACAAAAGGTCATAGTATAAAACAGTTACCATCCTAGCACCAGTAATATGAATCAATACCAGCCTCCAACAGGAAACACATCGTTAACCATCCATAAAGTCAGATAATTCAAAAGAAATAAAACATATTTGCACCAGACACTGTCGACCACATTCAGTCTCTGAGTCCCTGAGCATCTTTCAACCAGTTTTTCAATACATTTATAATGTTTAACATTTCTACTGTCTCTGATAGCACTGGTCTACAAGTAAAATACTTCCAGAATAAAAGCAGTGAAAGTTTACCATGTGTGAGTCTCTGATAAAGAAAAATCTAGTCATAAATGCTGTTTGGCTAAAGTTTCCAAGATACAGTCTCGGGCCAAAATATGAAATGTGAGAATTAATGAGAGAATGGGTTTTACTCAAAAGAAATATTTTTTCTCAAAGCTACCAGATCTCCTTCAAAACATTGTCTGCACATGATCACTTTACAGGTTCTATCTAGTGGAAGATTCATAAATCTATTGTAAAAATGTACATAAATCAATATATGTGTGTAATAACACTTTATCACATACCTTGAAAACATCGGCAAACCAGTACGTTTGTCATTTGTTTTCCAATTAATCTTATTAAAATACATAACATACATACATTTAAAAAAAAAAAAAAAATCACTTTTCCACAGCCTTAACTGAGAAGCAGCTTTGCCCAAATGTTGTGGACTGACATTTACCAGCACAGTCCCAGAGGAGCACAGTGACTAGTAGAGCTGTATTATGAACAAATTTATACAGTAAAGTAGCATTAGGCACGAACATAAAGTTACAAATGTCAAAAGGTTAATTTGTGTATTGAATGGGGAATTTAAGAGTAGATCACTCAAGACAAGTTCGATGCTTTCTAACAGTGAGTGTGCACAATCACACAGATGAAGTTTGGATATTTCAGGATGGATAATAATGCAAGGTGTGAACAGTGTCTTATGGTCAGATTTACTAAAGCAGCATATTAGCGAGGGTACAATCCAGAAAAAGTGCCAACAGGAGTGGCTACTTTTTCAGGTGATTTACACAGGTTCAGCCTGTTCATTTTATCACTGATCTGCACTGCTGTAGTGAGACCAGCACAGAGCCAGACTGTGAATGCACACACCTGATGAAGGTGTTGGAATCTACAACAACACAGGCACACCTTGTTACAATAATGCAACAAACTCAAGTGTAGGTTTCACATGCGTTTCATGTGACCAGGGAGTTTTCTGCATTAGAATTAGAGGATTGGATGAATGTCACCTACTGTCAAACAATGAATAAAATGCTTTAGAATCACAATGTCTGACCTGCAATCACAATGTCTGGTAAACGCAACAGGAAGAAAATAGTGCATTCCACAGAGGAAGTAAAAGAAGATGGCATAACACAAAAGGAGATGCACAGATAAGTGATAGTTGTAGATTCTGAAGTCTGACTTTTATAACTGACAACACTGTGGTCGAGCCTGAGCAGTAGATATGTGTATTCTATATAGTTCTTGGGGGGTTATTTTAATATCAGGTCATGTGTGCAAATAGGTTAAGACATGATTTTTCTCAGTGTTAAATAATGGCACAATCAATAGTAAATTGGCAGTGGCAAACTTAAGTAAATGACTTCTTGGTGGTTCTTCTAGGTTCAACTGGACCTGTTTAGCTCTTTTGAAGACCAGCTGAGCCTAGAAGAACCACCAAGAAGAAAATAAGAACTTACACAGACTTAAAGGGGTCATATTTTGCAAAACCTACTTTTATTAGTCTTTGGTTCATTTATTTGTGTATTTAGACCCTAATACTTCATACAGTTTGAATTTGAACCCTCCAGGTGCTACAAAGCTATCTTTACATTCATTTTGGCAAAAATCATGTGGATTTCTACAACCCATTTTAATTCCTTCTTAATTTGTTACACCTATAACTAGTTATGTCACAACATTTGCACATATAAGGTCAAGACTTCTCCAAGATTTCTCCAAGTATGCCATAATTATTTGTCAGCTGCAGCGGTTGTAGTCCATACTGAAAATATGTCCAAACTTCGAGCTGATTACCTCAAATGTTCAGTTGTTGGTCGAACAGGACAGAGCAGCACAGCCAACAGCCAGGAGTGGGTGGGGTGTGAAGTGGCTCATTTGCATTTAAAGGACCAACCTTTCTGGTGTCATTACTCAGAAATAGGCTTGAAGATGGACCTGTGGAGTTGAATTAATGAAGAATTCAGACCCAAGTATAGCATTTACAGTTTATGTAGAGCACAGGGACATGTTTTAAAATGCATAATTCCATTTAAAAAAGAAAAATATCACTCATTTAAGTAAATCATGTTGCGCACCTCATTTAAGTCATTTAAAAACTCCCTTTCCCAAAACTGCACTTTGAAATGTATACTGCACAAATACATAAGCAGGTAGGTCACACTGGAAAGTAGCTGTGTGCATGCTGTACCAGCACTAATTTGCATTGAACCCCTCTGGTAAATCTCAACGGCAGTTTTTTAGACAAATTTTCACAGGTGTAAAGTATTAGTGAATCTGACCCCTATTCTTTAGTCTGTTATAAAGCTGATCCATCCATGGTTATTGGGGTGCTGGAGTCTGTCCCAGCTACCATTAGGTGTAGGCATATGGGGTACACGCTGAACATGTCACCATTTAATCCCATACACACCTACATTAAGGCTATGTTCAGACTGCAGGCAAATGTGGCCCAAATCAGATTTTTTTTTTGCCCATATGTGACCTGTATTTGATCTGTTAAAGATGATTCTTTCAAACCTGACCCAGGCCACTTTCATATGTAGTCCTAAATCTGATATGTATCTGATATTTTGCAATGTGACTTCAGTCTGAATGGCCAGGTCGCATTTATCTGACCTGTCCACCATCGAAATGTGCCAGACATCACAGTTCTGCATCCCAGGAGGAGGAGCTGTGGGAAAAATATATTTACTTCCATAAACCCAGTGCGTACCTGTGTGGTCACGTATTACGTAAGGACCTCTTTTGCGCATGCAGGTCACTTCAGGGTCATATTCAGTTCATACACAAAACTGATAGAAGTCGAATTTAATGTGTAATATGAACGAGCACAGAAAAAAATCTGATTTCACCAAAAAAATCTGAATTGTACATTAAGACCTGCTGTTTGAACGGAGCCTTAGATTGACCAGTTAACCTATGAAGGTGAATGTCTTTGGAAGCTGGAGTACATGCCAGCTCCAGGCAGAAAGGATTTTTTTGTAAGCTTTTTAGAAGTACAAGTATAAATGTAATATTTACCCGCACATTTGTTTGTTTTGTAGCATTTGGCTTTGTATCATTTAATTGGTGTTGTTAGGAAAAAAGTAAGGAAGTCTGTTTACTCATTTAGTTGGGTATTTTTAATAACATGTCTTTAAAAGATTAAAGTGTGAAGAAATGGCTCTTAGTTGTAGCCCATGTTTGATGTGTTTGATGTGAAAGTTATGGACAACTATAACGCAGCTAGAATTTTTTTTGACAGATAAAAATAGTTCCAGGTTTCTGAGTTTGTGTTGTTGTGTGTAACTGTATTGTCTGCCAAAGTTGGGATGTACTGTTTGTGTTTTTCTTCTCTGCATATGCTGCAGGATCTATTCAACTTCATGTTCAGGAAAAGTGTCAGCTTCATTATGCAGTGAAAACTTTGTTTGTGCAAGAATGTGTAGACATCCAAAGATGCAAGGGCCAGGGCTCAAGAGTCAAACCACTGCTTAAGCATCTTAAAGTGTGGTCTTACTGACAGTCAACAGATACTGCCTCCATAAAAACTGAAAAAATACCCAGACTCCCAGAGACTCACACTGAACACTGAAGTCTCTAAAAATACACAGTGTCATATCACAGTGTCTCTGTTCACACTTTTATATAGTTTTATGCGAAACCTACTCCCAAAAACTTAACACCAAACCACACAACTGAATTTCAGATTTGTCTCTGGTAAAAGTCAGAGGTTTTGCTGATGTCGGTTCGCCGATTATTGCTGGTAAATCATTTTGGAAGTTCATTACTTGTGTTTCCTTAGGTTTCAGTTTTGTCCCTTATAACATTAGCATTCAGGTTTGGTTAATGCTACTTGTGTTTTGACCTGGCAGAGGTTGAGCTGAGTAGGACAAAAAATTATGGGAATCTAAATTTTAAAAGACCCATAAGTATGAAAGTAACTCAGTGACTTGTACTCACAGCAGTTACCTTTTACTTTGATTTGTGTAGATTTTACTTTTACCTAAGTACACCACAGTCATTTTTATTTGAGTAAAATCATTTTGTGCTCTGTGGTTTCTAGATTGATTCACTTTTTATGTCTCCTTTTAATGATGGATGAGGTGATACATGCTCTATTGCCAGGGTAATTTGATGGATGGTTTAGCAAGCTTTCCAGAACACATCTATCAGCGCACTGCATGAGCTTACAAATCAGATTTTGGGCCGATTCATTGGAGTCCGCAGGTCCATTGAATGCCATGTCACAAGTTCAGGTCTCATCTGACATAAACCAGAGTCACACTTTCAATCTCTGGACCTCAAAACATAATTAAAGATCTCATGGGCAACAATAAAATTATTGGAAATTAAGTTAAATAAAATGAAATGAAGAAAATTGAGGTTTTAATGGGAAAAGGTATATAAATGCATACGTGTATAAGCTGGCCCGATGATGGGAAACTTTGAAGCTAATATTACTGCGCACACACACAGTGTCAGACACTAGTGATGGTTATGAATGACCCAGATATGAATCATAATTAAAGGAGTATTTCCTCAAATTATCTTTCTGTAACAAGGAGAAATGGGCAAAGTGCGTGTGTGTACATGTGTGTGTGTGTCGTCCTTGAGTTCTGGCAGAAAAGATGAATGAGTTGTAATTACACTGATACAGAGATAATCACAGGAGGAAAAGAAGAAGAAGAAGAAGAAGAAGAAGAAGGAGGGAAGCCAAGGTCGACCACCAAAGGAGGGGAGCAGTTTATGAAAAATTCACCTGTGGAAAAACTTCAAACTTCAGAGGACACATAACAAGCTTTTAGTGTCTATGTGAAAGATTTCTGAGTGGAATAGGGTTCAATGTCAACTTAAAACAGGTTCTGTTACCATAAGATTTCATTTATTAGTTTTGACTGTTCATCATTTTTACTTCAGTTCAGTTCAGTGGCAGGAGCCTGTGTGGTGATATCCAAATCATAACGTCGGCTCTAATTTATAGTTTTCATATAGAGTTTAACATCTAGTAGCATTACACCACTGTGGAGTCTATGCACAGTTTTGTCACATCATGCTGACATTTCCTGAGTTTAACCCCTGACTTTAGCTCCACAGATTGTAGAGCCTCATATATTCATGTACAGTAGGTGCAGAATAATAATATTGAGTGTATCCACTTTATTTGACATTTGAACTTTGGAACTAAAATGCCTTTCAGGAAGATGCTGACAGTAGAGATCAGTGTGATTGGTCAGTTCCCTGTGGATGCTGGATTATTGTGTGTTCATCACTATCCTCAGCAGGACACACTCTGAGACAGACAGTGATAAAATACAGAAAAAAATCATCCAATCTGGCCACACCAGAAGAGGATCAAAGAGAAGGTACTGCAGTTTCTACAGGCTGAACTCAACAATGCACCTCCTGCAGAGAGGAAGAGAAGAAGAATAGGAGATTTGAGGAAAC
Organism: Apogon hyalosoma; assembly: GCA_037367295.1. Taxonomy (NCBI): domain Eukaryota; kingdom Metazoa; phylum Chordata; class Actinopteri; order Kurtiformes; family Apogonidae; genus Apogon; species Apogon hyalosoma. Next base: position 23,070,528 of record JAPQRP010000005.1, on the reverse strand, counting down.
TGACCTGCAGGCAGCTGCGACAGAGGATCTATTATACTGCTGCACACACAGAGAAAGAGTCTGCCGCCTGAACGCACCACACTGTCATTTATATCAAATGGGCCTTTGAGGAGAGTTGGAGCAGCTTGACATCTTGGCTGGCAGCTACTTTATACACATGCTGTGAAAAGTACACCAAATATTCCTATTTTCATAACTTTGTGTGTTTTTTTTAGCAGTTGTAGCTGCCTCTGCTCGGATTAATGGAATCTGATTATTGCATTTAGTTGTATTTAGTTTGGGTTGATACTGCCTTGGAGTGTTCTGGTGAGCAAAGTTTTTGTTTAGTGCAAAGAAGAGGGCAAAATATGAAAAACAAAGTGAACACATCCACTGTGGCTTGACTTATTGGTTTTTCAGCTGCCATTTTGAAGTCAATCTGGAGTTTTCTTGTTTTGTTTTTTTTTTTGTTTTGTTTTTTTTTACCAGAAATGACCATATTTGGACAAGGGAGTGGAATTATTTAACTTAAAATATTACAGAATTGTAATGCGATACTTGACTCCTGTATACTTTTGAATTACAAACAGACTCTCGTCATAAATGGAGTACAACCCACCCCCCCAAAAGTCAAATAATAACCTCCCACAATACAAGAGATAGGAGAGCCTTGGGACGCATAAATTTGTGCCTTGAAGTATATGTGGAAGGATAACTCCGTAAGTAACACTACGGTCTACGATGTTTGAATCCCAGAAGTAACACTTGCATTTTTTTCAACGTTACATGTTCAAACAGGGGGTGCAGCGCTCAGGATGCCAGTACATACATCTGCAATCAGTAAAGTACTCTAACTAGTCATAGAAACGTTAGCTTACCTTGTCATTGCTGATCACAGGGATCATGCTAACTAATTTGCTTTCATTTTACTGCTATCTTTGCTTGTAAAAAAAAAACAAAACAAAAAAAACAATAGTGTAACTGGTGCTGTTAATGTCATCTAATCATCTTCTGTAACTATCACATAATCATGAACATATACCATTTTGCCCCAGGTATACAACAGGTGAAAACCATTTTAACATCACAAATTTCTGGCGACCCCAGACATTCAAAATGGAGACCTTTTTTTCTAAAATGAATTTGTTTTAGATCATATAATAGTTTGCTATACTATGTTGCCAATAATTTTAGACAACATTTAGGCTACAAAATACATATTATCATAGACAGAGGAAGAAAAGCCAGGTTGAGATTACTGCAAAACGTGAGAATTTTATTTTCCTTGGTCAGGATATGTACAGTCAGTCCAGCTCCTGACTCAGTCTGAATCGCTAATTTGACCCAGTGACCCTCTGAAAAAATATTCTGAATTCTTGCTGCTAATCCTGTAGCATCTAAATAATTAAATGGTAGTCTGATTTGAATGGGTTTCATCTGCTCATCTGTACACAGGCTCTGGATCCTTTTTCTTTAATTTAATGTGTTTTTGACTCACTCTTATGGTTGTAATGTTGTTGTGGGATTTAGCTTATTTTCAGTGTGTTTGTAGGCCCTCATGGTTATAATGTTTCTGTAGGGATTTAAAGCAGTCCTGTGATATTTGAAATTTATTAAAGGATTATTGAGTTTTTTTCTGCAAGGCAGCAGACTGAGTCAGCCAGTTTAACTGATGCTCCTCTGCAGCTCTGCAGAGGATTCAACTATTTTTTTTCAAATATTCACAGATGGATGATTATTAATCATCTAAACAAATCAATCCTTGCAATCAATATATGAGCACCAGAGACAGTAACCAGGTGTTTTTTGTGTCGAGAGGAAATCAAGGCAGCATGCTTTATAAGTGGCCTTCAGAGGCACTCTAAATTATATGTTTGTGGACAGGCAGGCGATGGTTAGATCCTTTTCCTCAAAGGATAGTGGCACTAGAAAAACTGTTAGGGTAAAAAAATAATAAGTAAGATTTTTATTTGAAAAACACAGACATGTCAGCAATATTTTTGTGAAATATCAAATTAGACAGAACCACACTGTATATTATTTTATTTTACAATATATTAATGAACACTCATACAATAAAAAAAAACAACTGAATGTAATTCTCCTCCGTGGATGGTTTATATCAGTGGTTCCCAACCTTTTTTGGCTCATGACCCCATTTTAACCTCACAAATTTCTGGTGACCCCAGACATTCAAAACTGAGACTTTTTTTTTTTTACTAAATTAATTTGTTTTTGATCATGTAAAGTTTGCTATACTATGTTGCCAATAACATTAATTTTAGATGACATTTAGGCTATATAATGTATCTAATGCACCTTTTTGGTGTCTGCTTCTCAGTTTCTCTTGGAGGCGTCTTAGCGGGGCCAGGTGGCTGAAGAAATCTTTCCATTCTCTGTTCGGTCTGGTTTTCTGACTGCGACTGTATACGGGCAGGTTGAGGCGTAGTAATGCACGCAGTCACATGATTGGGTCAATCAAGATATGCCCTGTCAGATTTTATATCCTGCATTTTATTTGAACTTGATTTTTATTAGGAAAAGTGTGTGGTGTTTTAATTATAATGAAATATATATTAGACCATTCAAAAAAAATTTTTAAATAGTAATTTGTTTTAAATTTTTTATCAATCACTAGAAATTTCAGGTGACCCCATTTGAATTCCTGGTGACGCCAAGGTTGAAAAACACTGGATTGCATTGTTGTTTGAATGTAGTGAAGAAATGAAGGAAAATAAAAAGGAAAAAACAAATCAGGTGGAGACATAAAATCAGATAAATTCCTGTATACTGAGTGCTCTAACCAACAAGCCTACTCATTTTTGCTTTGCTCTTTTTTTTTTCAGTGTTCCATTGCTATCAAGTATTAGCTAAATAAATTTCATCTGATTTGGGAGCAATAAAGTCACTATACACTCAACAAATGATTTATAGTATTTACAACAAGCTCAAACAAACACAAACAAGTGTTTGTCTCCCTCTTGCATTTGACAATGACAGAGAAACTATTGGTTTTAGAGAAGATCATTCTAGTCGTATAAGTGATACCAAATATCCATCCATCCATCCATTTTTTTTAACCTTTTATTCCTCTTGAGGGTCCTACTGGTGACAGAGCACCACCCTGGACATGTCCACACTTCATCACAGGGCACCACAATTAACTGAATAAATTTAAATTATATAAATTATGTAGATATATTATAAAATACACTGTTGCCATAATTTTGTTTTCAGAAAAATTCCTCTTTTTATTCCTATTTATATACATCATTAATAACCTTTGACCCAGTACAATGATTACATAGAGTCCCAGTTACACTTTATCTATCAAAAATAAATCATCACAATTATTTCATGAAAAGAGATTAAAAAAAAATGTTTTATTCCAACTTAATGGGCAACAGTGTATGTTTGCTTATATAGTACATGGAGTGTGTTTGAGTAATTATGCAGTTTGCAGTAATACTATGGTACCTTGATTTGATTTGACCGGATATAGTGATTTATTACGAACATGCAATGAAATTTAACATATATGTGAACTATTAAAATATAAATAACAAGTGGTGCCAGGCACAACAAACCCCGCCCCTCGCAAATGTTTTACCTGATTTGCCCTATCTCTTATTATTGCAAAAACACATTTTTGGTGCCCTTGACCTTGACCTTTGACCTACATTAACCAAAATTTTATGGGATCTATTCTGGAACACCTCATACCTTTCCTGAAAATTTCATGGAAATTGGTCCAGTAGTTTTTTGCGTAAAGTTGCTGACAAACAAACAAACACACACACACACACAAACAAACAAACAAACAAACAGACAGACAAAAAACAAAGAACCAAAAGCAATACCTTTGCCTCCTCTTCAGGGGGGCAGGGTAATAATACAAAAATCAGCAATCAAGACAATTTTAGACAGAAGAACTGCACAATAGTTTCATTTACATGCCTGAAAAGGGGTGGGAGGGAGAATCTTAGGTACCTCAAGTTCGCCCTGTGATTCAGCAGCGTTTTTTCAACTCCAGAAAATCTAAACCATTTAAATAGAATGATGTCTTATATCTTTGATGTACCTATTGTAAGGAACTGAAGCTAATAATTAAAGAGTAATAAAAATAGAAGATATGTATACACGTTTCCATTAGATCTATCATGAATGCACAATGAAAGTGTACAATGAAATGTAAATGATCTAAATCTCCTACATTAATGTAGCTGTTTCTCTTTCTCACAATCACAGATAATCTTAAGTGAAGATTACATTATCGCTGCATAAATGTCATGTTTTATAAGCCGCTTATGACAAGTTTTGGGGTTTTTTCTCACAGGGAGGTTGTAACTTCACATATTAATGTCTTGCTGCATGTGTGGACCAGTCACATGCAATCTGTGGAGCCTCAGTCCCCTGCTGCTGGACTTCATGTCTGTAGATGTGAGGCGAGGCTGTGATGAAACACATATGCAAACATACACTGACATGAAATTGGCACCTCAGGAACATGAACAGTGCACTCTGCTGCATGCTGATGTGATTACATTACACCACTGTGCTGCATATGGACGCTGGTTAACACCACAAACACATGGGATGGAACACAATCAAGAGTAAATTACTTATCGCTGCACTTTAATTATATGCCCATTAACCTGATGTTTCATTGCATGTTATAAAATAAACTACTTAAAATACAATGAAAACAGCAGCAGTGAAATTTTCAGTAGTTAAAGAAATGTATCTAAAGTTTCACACATAAAAACAAAAGGTCTATCTCTGGCGAACGCCCTATTTTGAGTCATAGACTGGAATAGACTGACCATGATCCTCATTTCATCAGTTCATCTTCAGTCTTAGAGAAAATCTGTCTAATTTTGCCACATTCAGTCAAATCTGTGTATTAACCATGATATTCACTGAGCAACCACTGACAGACAAATGAAGTAAATAAGACCAGAATGACACATGGAATACTTATTCATAGGAAAAACACCTTAAAGGGTTTTATGTTGTGTTAATATTCCAAACTAACAGCCAAGAGGAGGTGTGAACCAGAATGCCTTCACAGCTATCAAAGCTACTGGCAAATTAACACTGTGTCCTCACACACTATATCACACTCAATGAAGTCTGAAGCACATTTTTCACACATATTTGTGCAAGGGAGTAGGTTTAATTTTGACATTGGTGGGGACACAAAAGTGCTCCAAGGCAGCACTACTGAAAGTTGATGTGTTTTTGTATTTGCAATCATAATTTCATGTCATGCAGAGTTGATTAAACAAGCAAACAATTATAGTCAGAAAAAATTTCAGTAATTGACATGTTTATAATGCATATCTGAATATCTAAAGAGAATAGAAGAATTTAATGCATTCTGCAAAGTTATTCTCATGACTAACACATGCATCATTATTTAACCTCACCTGTGAATTTCCAGCCTCTCTTCAGCTTCTCCTTCTCTAGCTCCTCTAGCCTCTCCTCCTCTATCTCCTCCTGCCTCTCTACTGTTTGTCACCTGGCATAAATATGTTGATACATGATATATGAACAGATTAGGGGATACAATGATCATAGAGTTTGATGGTACAGTTTTTGCCTGAGCAAAAAAGGCTTTTACTTTCAATTAACACATGTAATTTATTTCCCCAAAAATATGGATAAAATCACATGAGCATCAAAAATCTGAGGTTTTATTGTATTTTCCCCACACATTTTCTTTGTGTTTTTTTCTTCCAGAGAAAAACATGAAAATAATAAATACAATAACTTTAAAAAGTGTATCTGTTTGGCATTAAATAAAGTGTTTTATTTAATATCTGTATTGTTGAGCCTTTGCAGTTCTATACCCTTGAAGTAACTTACACTTTGACTCCTAAAGAACTGTCTTCTGTCCAGTTTTCTTTTCTTTGACATCCTTCAAATCCTAATTACCATGTACGTACACACACACACACACACACACACACACACACACACACGCAAACAGACACAAATACAAATGTAGAACATAACGTGCTCGCACTTCAAAACCCTCAGCCTGACTTATAAAAATCTTCCAAATATTGACTGTCACTGACATGTTGATTTGTAATATGTCAAATGTTTGAGACTGTGAATTAATACTGGAACTGGTTTGTGCAGTAGATGTATAAAGGAATCCAAGATGTATCTAAAACAGTCCATACAGTGGGAAAGAATGTAAATGAACCATAAATATAAGAGAAATAAGTCTAAGAGAAATTAATATACCATGAGAAATAATGTAAACTGTTTAGATCCTTATGTTTCAGATCACGTGAGCTGGTGTCATGGCTTTAATAGTAATAAATAAATGTGAATGACAGAATCTAAAAAGTGGGATCAGTGGAATAAAGATTACAACATGTCAAGAAAACATGTCAGGGAAGTGTAAAGGGTGCGTTTCAAGTTTATTATACAGATATTCTAATTTATCTTTTTATTTATTTTATTTAGTTTTTTGTCTGTAATTTGTTGCCCCCTCCCCCTCTAACACTGCATTATTAACATTCACGTTAACATTAAGGTCATTTTCACAGGCTGGAGCTACATATTGGTGACAGTTGTTGTTTAGTTCCTTTTCTCCCACCCATTCCTCCACTTTATTGTCTCCACTGTCAGTGAGGCTGGGCAGGAAGTGGAAACTCCAGTGCTCGTTTTTTCCAAATGATTCATGATTATTGTTTACAGAGCCATTTTCATTCATCCCTCTTTTTTCTGAACGATGCTGTGCACTGTCACTTCTGATTTGGATTCGCCTTGAGTGCGGTTCGAGTATGCACAGATAGCGGAGTGTATACAGCCAACTCTGGCCAACTCTGTGAGGGTCTACACCTAGCGGCCTGACTTATCAGTGCATGGCAAGTTTATGGACAGACAGACGACCAACTAATGACAATAATGGCACCACTGATATTTAAATCTGTCTAGCTGACATGACCCAGGCAGTACAAAATATGCCAAACGTGTTGACAACTTACACTAGTGATCCAACTGTCTAACTAGCAGGTTGGAGTGACGAGTGACAGTGTTGATGGCCAATCACATGTACATTAGCAAAACCACAGAGCCAATTGGAGAGAGATATTTAGGTTAGAGGCAGAGACCAACTGTTAACCCTTTGTGTGCCATAATCACTGACTAAACACTACAGACAGCGGTAGTGACTCCACAGTAGTGACTGGATATTGGTAGGGACGTGTCCCTAGTGTCCGTACTCAATTCTACGCCCCTGTATTTGTGTCATGGTGTCAACTTTTCTCTTCCGAACAAAAGACACAGAGATTTGGTTAAAACAGCACCAGCTTTGCATCTTTAACATAACATTTGACAGAACTCTCTAAACATTCTAATGGAACTGTTCAGTCATTTATGAACATTTTAGTGTAGAAATGCTACATACAGGCTTAGCTGCTTTAAGATACTCCTTCAATGGCAGCGCTGTCCATGGTCCTGATCCTACAGCCATTAGAGATGGGGATTTGAGTGGTTTTACTCATCCTATACTGGTACTCATGTTTCTGTAGTCTGGAAACATGTTGGTATTCCAAGATGCTGAGCTCTATTGCAGCTTATTACCCCACCCCCCAAAGGGGAGGCAAGGTATATTGTTTTGGGTTTGGTTAGTTTGTGTCTTTCTTTGTTTATTAACACTCTAGCAGCAAAACTATTGGTTGAATTCATACCAAATTGGCTTTAGAGATTTCCAGTGACCAGAATAGATCTGATTACATTTTGGGAAGAGTAGATCAAAGTTAAATTTTTTTGTGAATTTTTAATTTTTTTTTTCCATTTACTTATAATGGGCACATTTTCAAATGTCTGTAGCAGAAAAACTATTGGATGAATTCATACTAAATTAAGTATACAGACTGCCAGTTACACAAAATAGATGTCATTACATTTTGGGAAAAGTAAGACAAAGTTTAAAAAAAATTTTGTGAATTGTTAAAATATTTTTTCTTCTCCCATTTAATTATAAGGGGTGAAATTTCAAATGCCTATAAAAAACATCAGTTTTGTTTCAGTGTACTTCACATATGTAGAGGCAATTGATATGCTGACAACACGCATAGACACAATGACATCAGCTGGATTGATACCAAAATAAGCTACAATATGTGCAAGGGGCGGGGTTTGTTGTGCCTGGAACCACTTATGTGCTGCTTTAGCTCTGCTTTGCTCCTATTTTTGTCTGTGTAATATCAGTTTTTCTGTAAATGGAGGGAGTTATTGTTGGTCCAAAACTGCATTTTTTTGTCTTTTCAGTATTTTCAATATAGTGGCTTAAAAACCGCATTATGAGAGGGGTGTTTATCTGATATTCTACCAAATGGTGGAGAAGAGCATATTCTTAAGTATACAGTCATGATGAATGTTTTTAATATGGTCTTTAGTTTGAATCTGTGTTCATGTAGTTAATTGTGACTTTATTTCACTGTGTGGGTGGTCACACTGTTAACTGGGCATCTTGAGGACTGACAGCTCATATATAGCCAATTCACAACTTTAGCTATAGTGTGAGTTTGTGTGTTTCTCAGCTCACTGTGCTGAGTCTCCACCTGGATGATTAATACACCTGAAATAAGAGAAACACACACACACACACACAAATAAAAAGATGTGTGTGTGTGAAATGTATTGAGTTAAAGGATTGGTGTGTATGTCTGTGTGCATGTGTGGTTGTGTTGAACCCTCTAATGTTGAACCTGATGTGAATTGACAGATGAAAATACCCACAATCCTCAAGGACAGGTCTCCGAGCTCTGTGCTGAGCCGATTACCTTGTGCTGACATATACAACACATATACACTCACACACAGTCACACACAGGCACATGCCTTACCACTCTGTCCAAACAAATGGAGTTGAAGAAGAAAAAGTGTTTCTATTTACTCTCTTTACCCAATTGTTGCATAGTAGATACACAACAGGCAGCAGAGAGCAGGTTTTCAGTATGTTACTGTGTCAAAACAGAATATTAGTCACTTTTCCATTGGATATGTGTGCAAAAGTTTACAGATACTTACTAAATGTCGAAAAAACAGAAGTGTGTAATGTCAGTTTTTCCATTAAATCCCAAATGCAATTACTTGTTAATTTATTATCGCGAGATGACACGAGAAGTCATTCCATAAACATGGCAACAAACATAAATATCATGTTGATCTATAGATATATTCATTTTTATTATATATTACCCCTCTATCCCATACTAAATTAAAAAATGATTCGGTTTCCTGATGTGTCCACACATACCGCATCATGTTTCTTTTAAAAGTCTTCTTCGCTTGTTGTAACATCTGTTATTTATTTTATGCATGTGACTCTAGTTGCAGAAATAGGTCTTTCCATTACAGTTTCGTGTGATATACCATCGGCTACCATTGGATATACTATCGGAGAATGAAAGTTTTGATGAAATTGTCATTTTTCCAATAGGTACATTTTTATGTGCAAGTCATTTTCGAGCAATTTGAGGGTCAGTGGAAAAGTGACTTGTTACTATTTCTCTGCCATTTCAGATTAGCTGCTCAGGTTAGAATGACTTGCATTGTTTTTGTTTTCTGTCTAGTTTTGCAGCTAAAATTATAACTTAATAAACCCAGATCTATTTTAACATGCACAAGCACAATATGCCCTGCTCAGAAAAAAGGAGAAAAAAAGAAATAAAGAAAAACAACACATTCAAGCACACACACAGACATACACAATATTCTGTTTTGCTGCCTTTAGTTTTGATTAAGGGCAAATTCACTGCAAATTCATGCAACACTTACAGCAATGGTTACAATAAATGTGACATTTATTTCCACGTTAACATGTATTAATTTTTGCCAAAGTCTCCAAACTGGGACTCGAGATTGTGAAGTCCTCTCTGTCACATCCCCATCTCTGTGGAGATCAATCCACGTGTGAAAACGGTGTCTTATGTTCCTGAACCACGCTTCACAATCAGAATCAGATCTTTCTTTATTCACCAAGTACATAAACACATACAAGGAATTCCTTTCCACTAGATGTTGTCACTCTAGTAAATTACAAATACAAGATATGAATTTTTTTTTTTTAAACTAGGAAAAGGAGAAAAAAAGAAACTCCATATGCATATAAACTCTACAGGGTGTATCAGAAAAAAGTAGAGTCTCAGAAAAAAACAACATGAAACCAAAATGCAAAGACATTTTGAAAATCTGGCCATATATTTTTATTGACCATGTAATTCTCCCTTGATTGACACCAGTGTCCTGGGTCAGTTTTCATGCTTCAGTGAACGACGCTAATTTGAATTGTGCAAAATAAAGTGTAAAGTGTAAGGCTTAATATGAGATCTGTTGCCATAGATCACAAGTTTCATTGGTCTTTTACTTGCATACATAAAACAGGAAAAAAATAATTACATGTTAACCCCCTACCATCGATACAAAGATTTCACACATTGTTAAGAAACTGAAAATTGAATAGCAAAATTTGCTGTGAGTCAAGATTTGGGTTTCACACTTCAGGATTTTAATCGAAGGCACACACTTCCGTTAGTCGAAGGATTCCAGCACGTTTACTCTTCCACATGGGTCCTGTTCCTTGCCAAGCAAATTTGTGCCCTCCTCAACATATCTGCAACAGCACGCCTAATCATGCCCCTGTTCTGCCTCAGGAGTTCCACTTCAGCTGTGATGATGCAATGAATTCCATATGCTGACTGAAATGTTTAAAATTTCAAATGGTCAGCTCAAAACAAGCTTAAAGAATCCTCACTAACAGCATTAACCCCTTGCATTTGGCACGATAGACTCAAACCTGTCATTTATGTGAAATCTTTGTATCGATGGTAGGGGGTTAAACATGTAATTATTTTTTTTTCCTGTTTTATGTATTCAAGTAAAAGACCAATGGAGCTTGTCATCCATGGCGACAGATCTCATATTAACCCTTACACTTCCATGCGCAAAAGACTTTTATTTTGCACAATTCAAATTAGCGTTGCTCAATGAAACATGAAAACTGACCCAGGACACGGGTATCAATCAAAGAAGAATTACATTGTCATAAATACATATGACCAGATTTTCAAAATGTCTTTGCATTTTGGTTTCATGTTTTTTCTGAAAGTCTACTTTTTCTGATACACCCTGTATATACATAAGGACATCAAATTAGCTAATGTACTGTTAAGTGGATTTTTTTGGTGTAACTGGGATTTGACATTGATATTCGGATCCTATGTTTGTGTCATTCAGTATATTCAGGTAGTTTTAGACACATAACACTCATCAATTAGAGTTAAAGTACATGTTACAGCTGAAACATGTAAATCACTGTAGTCATGATCCAATGGATAACTCTCACAAATTTGCTGAATTAAAAGCAGGTGGGGGCGTTTTCTTTTCTTTTGGCTGGGCTGTGTATGTTTTTTCATTCCAAAATAGAGACATTTAAATAAAGGCTTTCTTTGATGAGAACAGTGCCTTGGGCCCTTTTTCTAGTGTATTAAATCTGAACCCTGATATGTTGATCCATTCAGTGTGCATTCAACTGTATATCATAATCTGTAATAAACAAAAATAAGGCCAGTCGAGTAAATGAACTGAACTGAATGTATGGGGGCATTTTTTATTTTTAGTTTATTTATTTATTAATTTTTGAGTTACACATGAGCCACACAAATACAGTCAAGTTTTCAGCTGTTTTAACAGATTTTAAATCAGAAGCTTTAAGTCTGACTTGTGTTAAAAATGAATGTGACCCCTGAGTGATTGTTCACCTTATACAACAAGGAAACTTATCAGGAATATTGTAATTTCACAGTAAGAGCACTTAGAGTAAAGGTTAGAGGTTAACTCGCTTTATTATCCCCGTTGGGAAATTCTATCTCTGCATTTTACGCATAATACACACACAGTGCCTCGCATTAGTAACAGCATATAGCACACATTAGAAGCAGTGAACTGCCATTGGAAGCGCTCGGGCACCGACAGGAGAGATTAACCTACGTATACCTGTTTTTAATGGTGGGGGTAAACAGTGAACTCAACACAGAAAGGCTACGGTGTAACTGACAGTCAAACCCTTAATGTTCTTGCTGTGATTCAACCACTAGTGTCGCCCAATTATGTAGAGAATACAAGCAATGGCTGGTGTTTATGTTGTTGCTGTAGGCCTACCTTGTGATCATTTGGCAAGCTGTTGTCATATGAATAAGTGCAAGGAAAATCAACCCATTCTGCTGTCTCAACATGTTGAAACACATTGAAAAAAACCCCTGCTTTCCTCATACACTAAACTAAACATTGATTCCATTAGCCATAAAATCAGATTAGGTTTGAATACTTGCATACTGCTTTCACAATCACGTTGTTTAACAAACAATCACTGTCAGAGCTTAGATTTTTACAAGTGCAAAAAGCAAAACATTTTTATACCCAAGATTGAAACCATTGTGGACGTAGATAAAAGACACCGAGGCCAGACTGGAGGTTTAGGCAAAGTAGTAACCTCTAAAATCTGCTGTGTTGCCATGGTAATGCTATGCAGTGCTTATAGTGATATGCACATGCTATACATCCACATAACAAGAAGATTGTTAACTAAAAGCGTAGAAAAAACTAATTCATGAAAACAGAGTACAACTCAAACAATAAGCATTTAAATGGGCAAATATCCAAAACTAGCAAACAGTTGTAGATCAGTGTATGTTGTGAATAATTTCATAAACGAAAAGACCAGTGCAACAAACTTTGCACCACAAAGCTAACCCTGAACACACCCAATAATACAAGACTTATTTCTCTACCACTACAACTCACTGAACAATACAAAGAAAAGTAAAACTAAAGGTCAGATTGTGAAGCAGTGATTACAAATTTTGTCTTACCTTTGCTGTTTTCTGTTCATAAGTTGGTTTTATATGAATAGAACTTCTGTACTCTGCCAATCCATTGTTTTGAGTTACATTGAAATGATTCCAACTACAAATTGTCCAGGGCTTAAGGTTAGAAAATGATAGTAGAACGTTAATGGACCATGCTACCGTTTATTCCACACTCAGCTCAGTGGATCTGTGTGTGTGTTTACAGTTTATACTAATGACAGAAACTTCACCGCACATTTGTCATAAACTCTGCCTCTCATGCTCCACTTCCTCTCATTCACCTGTCAGTGGTTTTCCCTCCAGCCTTCGGTGCCCACCTGTCTTCCATTCCCTCGTCACTACCTGTATATACACCTGCCATCACACCGAAATGCTCTGCCAGATTCAGTGTGCTCTTCCCCCGTTGTGAATTCTTGCCAGTTTACCTCATTTCCTTGTTTTCAGTGGTTTTGAAAGCTTGCCCCCCTCTTGGACTCTGTTTTGTTTTCTTCATTTTTGAGTCTGAGCAAAAAATGTGTGTGAGTGAATCTATCTCACGGTGCAGTCATGCTGAAGTCAAGTCAATTTTATTTAGACTGCAAAAAAATCACAAATTTGCCCCACGGGGCTTTGTGTACTGATATTCTCTGTGAAGGAGTATCTCCACCATGAAAATGAGCCACAGTTGAAAAGAGAGTTTTACAACCAAACCATAAATACTGTGAGTAATAAATGCAAACATATTTTACACATCAAAGCAAGACATTTTTAGGTGCATATATCACCTGACATTTTCAAAATTTAGACAGTTGTGCTGAATAGTGCAAAAGGTAAAAGATGGCTGTATGTTTTGGGAAATGATATGGAGGAAGGTTGTAGTAAAATTCACTGGTACATTCTAACCATGTGTGTTTGTTTGACCATTGGGAGGGCACATTCGTTGGGGGGGTCTGAAGAAAATTCCTTGTGTTTAGACATCGTTTCTTTCCTTTTTACTGATATTCATCAGCAAATTTATGCTACCACTTTATTCATAGTGTTTATTCAGACATTTCAAGCATTATACATTTGTGCAGGATAAAGTGTTTAAAAATGAAAGAGTCTTAGACTGAAGCCTAAGCTTATTCTGCCGACCCCATTCATATCAACAAACAAAATGAGATAAAATAGCTACCAATGTCTTTTGCTTTGTAACAATAGCAACAACAAAAAAACAAAAACAATTTAATAGTTTGAGTAGTGGAAAAATTAACATTCACATTCTTTATATATCTTCATGACATTTCTCTAAACATAGTTTTCAACATAAATAACGTTAACTTGCTGGTGGTAAAGACTTTACTTATCTAAGACAAAACACAATTTCATGCACTGAGTAATGGAATGTACAATGCTTTCAGGTATTGTGTATAACTTTAAATTATTTATTCTCCTGTGCCCTTACAACCATGAAAATGTCTAAAGCACAGCTACAAAAAAATACACACAGGTTTGATGCTTTTAGCCTTTCACTGATTTAGTACTAACAAGCAGCACATTAAAAGCAGTCTGAACCTACAGCCCATTATGTACTGGAGACGGATTTGGAAGAGTCCACAGTCTTAGATCTAACTCAGTATCTTTCCTCAATAAACCAAGCTTTTTTAAAGTTTAACATTGCAGCAAAAAGCCTCATCCTCACACTATATTTTATATCGTATTTCTATTAATTTAGCCTAAAAACATTCCAGTTGATGAAATGCAAAAAACAAAAAACAAAAAAAAACACACACATACCGCACCGTCAATAAATCACAGCTGCCACATCTCTTTGACATCTATCTTCTGGTCTTAACCAATTAGCAAGGTTTAATGGGATAGTGTCACAACTTAATGGGGTTTTAGCAGTTTTTGGCATAAGATCTCCAACCGTCAGACACTTCCTCTTTTTTTCTTTTTGAGTCCTCAATCAAAAGCAGACAAAAAAAATAATTGAGAAAAACTTCTAGCATCTGTCATGTAATGTGTAACATGCTTTTCTAAAAGTTTAATTTAATATATTTAACAACATAATCCAGTCCACATATTTTCACCCTTAGATGGATGTCAGTCACTCAAGTGTTATTGTCTGATTTCAGCCACTGCAGGTGTGTGCAGAGGTGGGTAATCCCAGCTCCATAGAGTAAAAGTCCTGCCATGTATTTGTTCCAACTACTCCCTGAACTAGCCCATTTTGATGAGTGCAACTCCTCATCCAGGTCGATGGGATGATTAGTGGAATCACCTGTGTTAAGTGAACAGGTAGAACCAATACATAGCAGGACTCTTACTCTGTGGAGCTGGGATTACCCACCTCTGGGTGTGTGTCTTCCTTTTTCAGTGTAACTGCCTTTTACAGAAAATTATAAGCATTACAGGAAGACAGTGTACATGACAAAAGCCTCGTTAAGCGACAAATAGTTTCAAACCACTGATACATTAAAGGACTTTTATTATGAAATGTTGAAAGACATCTTGTCTTTGTAGAAAACCACATTGTTGATAGAAGCAGAACAAAACAAGACTTTACTAAACAAGATGGTTTTGGTTACTTAAATTGAGGAAATTAGAATTAAAGTTCTGGCTCTAATAGAAATCCCCTCAAATATAGGTCTGGTACTTTTGGCACTTTGTGAAGTCAAGGCTGTATTGTACTTATGTTTTTAAGTTAGTTTTTTTTTTTTTTTTTTGTTAGAGGGATAATGTGGTTTGTCTAAATACTGGAGAAAACATATCAACCCCATATGTCCAGAAATCTATATCTGATTATGGTATATTGGTCCCATTGAAATATTGTGGAAAAAGTTCACTTATTTATGTGATTATGTGGTGATATTTGCTTAATTATTAAAATGCTGGGTTATACATATGCAACAGTATATGCAATTTATTCAAGCTGAAACAGAGAAGCTTGATATTTTTTTCTCGCAGAAAGAATCCCATCGAATTCAGGGTAATTAATATGGCTAAAGGAATTTCATCATGTCATAAAGTTGGCTTTAATGACAAATCACATCTGCTAGTGCAAAATCCACACAAGTTCTTTTTGTTTTATAATAGTCCCTCATTAAAGTGTTTCTGAAGGACCTTTAGTTTCTGTCCACTTCCACCTTGCTGTGTTTTGCTGAGACTGGACGGATGGATGGATGATGGATTATTGATAAAGTAACAAAAGATCAATAGAGGGAGGAGAGAGGCTGAAACTAGGCCACCCATCTGTTCAGACCTATCCATTTATCTGCTGCCAGATACATCAGATTTTTAATCTGGACAGAAAGAGGAGAGAGGACAGTCTGAGAAACAAAAAGAAAAGGTAGCGAAAGGGAAGGACATGAGCACAGTAATAAGATGAGAAGGTAAAAAGAGGGGCAGAGGGAAGGAAGACGGCAGAAGAGAGAAGAGTTTGAAGTGATTAAAGTTTAGAAGGTAGGGCAGTGATATGAAATGGTCAGGAAGTAAGGAAGCACGTTTGGAAAGAAAACAAGACGTAGGATGTAGAAAGAGATGAGATGGAGAGTAAGACCCCATTTCCCCAACAATGGTTTTAAGATGAAACACAAAGATTTTCTTGCAATTTCGCCTCCTGTTTACACAGAAACTATGTTTTAGATTACCTAAAACAGAAACTTTTGTATACAGCCTCCAGAGTGGAATTTTACTCAAATACAACAGTCATCGTCGTCGTATCAACAGGTAAATACTGATGTCATGCATTGCTTTGTGCATGTACATTACACTTTCATTAAAATTGTCATGTACATCACAAATAACAGCTGGCTGTACTTCTGGTCTGTGTGTGTCCCTACAAAATTACATCGCTGACTACTGGCCTAGCATGCACACTGCAGTGTTTTCAGTCCTTTCAGTGTTCCAACATAAATGGATCAACAATCTGTTTTAACCCAACAAGGGAAAGGAAACACTTTTGTATTTTCAGATGAAGGAAGTGTGAAATAGCGACGGAAGCCATTCAAAATGAAGGATTAAGGATATACGAGCGGGCTTCAAAAAGTTTGTGGAAAAAGAACATAGCTTTGACATGGTTAAATCGCATGGTCCTCAGTTTTACACAGATGAATTTAAAGGTTGGTATCAACACTTGCAGAAGTGTATTGACCTATATAGAGCATATGTTGAAAAACAAACATCATAACTTAAACAGTTTTTTCCAACTGTCCTTTTTCCACAAACTTTTTGAAGCTCCCTCGTACAGTATGTTAGTAAAACAGAGCAAGGAGGTGAAAGGAGGGAGTAACGAGGAGGAAAAGGGGAGTAGTAAAGAAAACAAGGATGCACAATAGGAAATGAAGGTAAATAGGTAAGGAAACAATAAAGTAAGAGCAAATAAAGGATGATAAATGAAAAATACACAAATATGATAAAAACGAACACTTGATTGATAAAAATGACCTCTGAAGAAGACAGAAAAAAATGAAGGAAACGGTTTGTGGGGAATAAGAATGCAAGGGAAGAATATGCACAGGAAAAAGGCAGGGACGGAAACAAAAATAAGCAAAACAGAAGCTATAAAAGAAGAGAAAATAGGGAAGAAGGGAAATAAGGAGCTAAGATGTAAGATGTAAAAATGGACACAAGTAGAAACAGAATAAAATAAAAATAAGAAAAGAAGGGAAGGGAGCGTAAAAACAAAAGAAGAAAGGAAACAAGGAAGTAGAAAAGAAAGTTAAAGCAGGATCTGGAAATGAGGGAGACACGAGGCAGGTCAGAGAAGGTAACAAAGAAAGCTGAGAGTGGAGATCAGAAATACCTGAGGTCAAACACAGCCGCATTAAAAGCAGTCAAATAAAATGTCGACATAAAGCAGTGGGAACATGGATGGACGTTCAGTGCCTTCCTGTGGTCGCCCACAGAGCTGCACGTTCCTCAGAATGACTCCGCCCACTTATACTCTGTCATCACTGATGGATAGCAACACAGACAAACACTGCATTTCATTATAAACTTTATATAAAAGCTCCACATCATTACACTGATGGAGTTAATACACAATATCCTGTTTCCCTCTCTCTCCCCTGATGAGAATTAATGAGTCTCTCACTGTAAATGAGAAGGTAATGGATTATTGAATAAATGATGTTTCCCCTCTACAGCCTCAGCCTCTAACCTGAGTGTGTATGAGGACAGATGTAGCCAGGTTTCTTTCATAGCCTATTTATTGTGGGTATTTTCATGAATCATGTAGTTAATGGACATATAAAAAACAAGCGCTTTTAAATGAACAGAAAACTGAAGTTTTGACCCTATTGTGGATCTATAATGCATTAGAAACTTCCCTTTCTGCATGAAGAGTCAAAAACTTGTCCACTGCTCAAATTCTGACAACAAAGAAGGTGATGGTAAAGTAGCTTAACATTGGATTACATCTGCCATAGTAAGGGAAAAAAACAAGTTCTTACTTTCTTCAATGCAACATGGTGAACCTTTTCTCTGTAGATATAAACATCTCATTCAAATGGTTTAATGTGATTTTGGAATAAGGACAAGATACATGGATATTATGTTCAGTTCTTTGATCAGAATTCCATAAGTACTAGTTAAATGTAGGAAACAAGAAAAGTCCTCGCTCAACCTTAAACTTCTACCACCTGTTACCATTCTTTATTGAGCAAGTTTTATTTTTGATATTGAGCAGAAAATCACAGCTTTAACATTCTGTTTTTGACAGCTTAGGAGTCACTCAGTTATATAATGTCAAGGTTTTGCTCAACTGCTTTTATCTTGTTCTACTGGCCAGAGTTACCCAACCCCAGTTAACTCTCCAGCCCTGTTACAATAATGCTTCATTATGCTCAATGAACATCTGTTCTCTTAATAACAAAGCCTTTTTCATCCAATATATTATTACCAATGAGTAAACTGACTTTCTCTGACTCACAGAAATATGGCAAAACTAAACTAAAACTGACTGTGATCCTACCAACACCCACAGGGTGTGTTTACTTTCAGAAACTTCAAACCACAGGACACATTGGTGTCATAGAGATCAGGGGTCATGCTAACTATGAAGAACAGATCTAAAGGCTGTCCATCATTTTGACACATTCAAGCACTGGAGACAATCTGAGCCTAAGTGAGTAATCCACATACAGCACTGACAATATTACCTTTTATCTTCATCCAGATGCAGTCAGCATGT
This sequence comes from Apogon hyalosoma, assembly GCA_037367295.1. NCBI lineage: Eukaryota > Metazoa > Chordata > Actinopteri > Kurtiformes > Apogonidae > Apogon > Apogon hyalosoma. The sequence continues at coordinate 23,051,502 of JAPQRP010000005.1, read as the reverse complement.
TGAAAAGCTACAGACTGGAGGCCTTAGATCAGGGGTCACCAACCCTGGTCCTCGAGAGCTACCTGCATGTTTTAGATGTTTCCTTCTTCCAGCACATCTGACAGGTCGTTATCAGGCTTCTGCAGAGCTTGATGATAGGCTTGTCATTTGAATCAGTGTGTTGGAAAAGAGATCATCTAAAAACATGCAAGATGGTAGCTCTCGAGGACCAGGGTTGGTGACCCCTGCCTTGGATCATATGTGATCACTGCAGGTCACCTCCATTGTGGTTGGTGCCTGCTTCTCTGTGCTGCAGTATGTTGGTTAGAACATAAGCACTCAGTCAGAACTCCTACTCATCTGTGTTCAGTTCAGCAGGTGAAACATGTGGGTAGACTATTCCAACAATAGCATTGGTTTTAAAGATACAGGGTCATCCAATAGCACCAGTGGTTGTACTGGTGTGCATGTGGTAGCCTTTCCTCCAGCTGCAGTGAGTGTGTAAGTAATCAAAATGTTCTCCGACTTCAAAATACAGCAAGAAGTGATGCTGGTAAATATATTCTCCAGTTTGGCAAATAAGCTCAGGAATAAAATAAAATTATGGCCAAGAGATGGGATCTGTCAGTCACTGAATTGTGGAGTTCTTTGCCTGCTTAGACACTGTTGCTGCAGTATTTTAGTGTTTCTTCTGTCACTGCAAAGGGAATAATTCCACTCACCTCATTTGAGTGGTGCTGAAAATTAACTATAACTGTCTCCGTTCACCATCCATTTTTCCATCCCTTAAAATGCATCTGTAAATGTTGTCTTTATATTAGGTAAATTATTCATATCTTGATGTTATTTTTGAAAATTGATTGCTCTTAAATATGCCTCATTAACATTAAAAAGAACATTTGATGACAGGTAATAGATTATGGTGAAATTTTAATAAACCTGTCTGTCAAAATGGCACACAGTAATAGAGTCTACCACAGGAAACCTCTGATAACAAAACTGCTAATCACAGGGAGGAATTCCAGGTGAACGGACTTCATGAGGATCAGTGGATATATCAGTAGGTAAGACTACTGGTAGTTGGAAAGCTTAGTGTGTCAAAATATCTTATCACACTTAAAACAAGACATAATCACCTAAAGAGTAACTTTACAGTGAGATACAGGAACTTATTTTTAGATAATAGATCTGGAAAATCTTATTCCAAGAAATCTCACCAAGATAATTTTCCCTTGTTCCATTGGCAGATTTTTTTTTTGCTTGAATTAAGGGGGAAAAAAACTGAATAAGCAAAAAAAATCTGCCAATGGAGCAAGTGAAAATCATCTTGGTGAGATTTCTTGAAATAAGATTTTGAAGCTTTATTGTCTAAAAATACATCCTTCATATCTCACTGAAAAGTTACACTTTAGGTGATTATGTCTTATTTTAAGTGTGATATTTGGACAAGAAATGAGAAAAATACACTTAGTAAGATTTTGATTTTTTGCAGTGCAAGGAGGCCCTTTCTGGGATGAAAACAATACAATGCAGCGCAGTCATTAGCAATCAACTCAACAACCCCAGACTACTATTTACCACCAATAACAATCTCTTGTTTCCTCCATGTTGCCCCTGACCTCTGCTCAGAGCTTATGACCTTGACTTTTTTCAGGTCAAAATCAACTCGATCCAGAAGTTACAGACATATATACGGACTCAGACCTCTTGCCTCACCGTCTGATTGTTCATTCTCCTCGTTGTCTCTTATCAGTCAGTCTCATTGTCTGGAGGATTGGGCAGGTCGGCAGAACCAACACCTCCACCTAACTCGCTGACCTTTTGCCAACTTCACTGATCAAGCTTTGTCAACACTTCTTTTCTCATTTTAAGTAATTTCTTGATAACTTTTAGAAAAAAAAAAAGTTAATTCATCAGAAAGCAGATGAGCAAAAAAGCAACAGAAATCAGTTTTGGGTCCATGTAGTGAATTTATTTATCGTTCCACGTCCCATAACCAAATGGGTAGTGTCTAGTGATGCACACTGTAGACATGGAGGCACAGAAGAGATGCACTGAAGAACTCAAGAGTGTTAGAATTTTCATGGAAAATCTGATCCAAGTTAATTCCATGTAAATTTGTGTATTATGGCTATTATCATGAAGATAGAAAACCAAGACCGAGCTGAAGTATTATTTTAATCGAGACAGTTCAGGTCTTTAGTTTAATCTTTTTAGTAATTAGTAGTTCATATTTTAAGTTAGGATTCCTTTGTTTCACGAGTTAGTTTTTAAAGTTCTTAGGACAGTATGGGTCATATCTTGGTCAACACACCAAACTGACAGATTTATGAACACAGGACTTAGATTTTACCTTAGGCACACTTTAAATACACATTCCCACATATGACTATAAATCACAGGAGATAAGATGTAAACATACTGTTAGTATAGGGTTAAACATCTGCTTGACTTAGAGTCAGGTGACACCAGCACATTGTTGGTGACCCAACCCACCTAGCCCATAGGGTCAGCGTATTGTTTGGGGATCAATAAAAGTGATGCGCGTTGGAATGTCAGGATCCATTTCCTGCTTGATCCTCAGCGCTGAGTTGTACTTTGTGGTCAGATCAAGTCAAAATGAAATTTATTAAAATGAGACCAAAAAGAATCCTGACTTATTCTTGGAGCTGCCAACAAAAGAATACGCTACCAGAGCTTAGTTATGGAGAAAGCTAAAGTCAATAAACGACTACTCTAAACACTAAACATCAGCATAAACTTCACATTTTCACACAAACACGTGCAACTCTTAGTGTGCCTTAACTTTTAAGTCATCCAGTTTTATGTACAGACGACAGCTTAAATAAAAGTAATATGTACCCATTAGTGTTGACTGCATTCAGGTCAAATGTACGTCATTTTGATAAACAGAGTAACAGCCTCCTTATTGCAGGAGATAAATTTGATGTCAAAAGGAACACCGGAAAAATAATTAAAAAAACAAAAATAAAACATAAGTAACGTTTTTTACTTTAAACAGCACTCAGAAGACTTCACTTTGCTAGCGATACATGCTTCAGTGTGCCTGAGTGCGGCTGTGTGTGTTCCTTGTCCTGGTAGTTTAGCTGTGATATTTGAACTGAAGCTGCAAAGGAAATATGAATGAAAGGTGACCAATCACATCAGTGAAATCAACACACCACGGGCGTTGTTCATTACCCTGACAGATCTGCTCTGTGATTGGTCATGGTGTTCTAATGTGAGAGGGGTCGTAGTGTGGTGGAGGAGCTCATTGGCTGAGGGACAGGAATGAAACAACAGATGGATGAAGAGGAATATTTCCAGTTGTTTTCAGCTCCTTGTTACAGTTTTACCTTTACATTGAGACTCATGTTAACGCCACTAATGACTTCCTGCTAAACCAGTCACATGACCTAGAGGGAGCAAGGAAAATCTACATGAAATCACCAGACGAGAAACAGCTAGTGAAGCAAGAAACTGGCTGTGGATGCTACATGCACACTGTAATTTGAAAAAGAACAGGGTGGGGGGCAACTTTTCAAACCCTCTTGGCGTTTTTTTTTTTTGTTTGTTTTTTAAGGTGACAAGCAACAAATTTAGCCACTTTTTCTGGTGTTACTGGTGACTTTTATGGTATTTTGGAGACTGTGACATACTGTAACTGATGGCCATCATCCAAAGGTGGTCAGTGTAACAGTAGCCTCCCATCACACACCCCCCACACACACACACACCCACACACCCCCCCCCCACACACACACACACACACACCCCGCCCCCCACCCCCCAGTAATTTTTTTTTTTTTTTTTTTTTTTTTTTTAAGCCCTGGATATTTTCAAGTCCTAATGATGCCCATGCAATGCAAACCAGAATTTTACAAACTCTGCAAAAAAGACTCATAAATATCACTCTGACTTTAAATCTAACGAAACATTTCCTGTTTTAAGTTTAAACTAATTTTATTTAAGTGCCAGAATAATGGAAAAAAGATAAATCCTTAGAGGATTAAGAGAGCAATGTAGCCTACAGCTTCACCTGTTGGCAACACAACACAGCCTACATTATTCACTCTAAATGGAAAAACACATCATTTAGATTTTTGTTTGTGTAACTTTTAAAAGTTTCCTTCAAATTCTATTAACATTTTCAACACAGCTGACTGGACTACACAACTATTTCAGAATAAACACAAGACCAAAATATTTTGACTTAGAATTTGTTGAACATTAATGCTGAGGCTTCTATATTATAAAAGCCAAGTGGCCTCTGTGTGCATTCATGTATGTGTGTCTGGGGATTCACACAAAATCCTAAAAGAGCTGACTGCTGCAGTTTGTCACACTTATGTATCTTTGGTCAAGAAACAGACTAGTGAAAACAGCAAGTTGATAGGACTAATATTTTGGAAGATATTAGTAATTTTGGAATACAATAGCCTTACAATCACATTATTATACCCAGAATGCTTTGACAGTGACTGCTGGACAAATGCAGAACAGCATAAAAACTACCACATCTAGAACCCATGGATCCCCACGGGTAAACATGCTAATTTATACATAATTCAGAGACTCAAGGAATGTAGGAATTTAATGCTGTAATTTCATCATTCATTCATTTTCCAAATCTCTTAACCAGCAGTGATACTCAATTGATGAGTCATGACCGAACAGTGCATCATGGATCCATTTTCAATGAGTCATGGGCCTATGTATTGGCCAAAAAATAAAAAAAATAGAAAAATAAAATCCTGTTTTTACTTTGAGGGTTTTTTATGCAATGGAGTGCTGTCTATTCACACTCCTTACAGTAGGGGGCGATAATTCCCTGTAATGCTAACTGACACTTGCCATTTCACAGCATAGAAGAAGACCCACAAAGTATGTTTTCATTTAGCAACTACATGAACTACGGATTTTCTTTCAATGATGACAAGGGAGGACAAAAACCTTAGTGTATTTTGTGCAGTGAGGTGTTGGCACATAAAAGCATGAAGCTGTTAAAAAAAAAAAAATAAAAAAAATAAAAAATAATGCAGTTAACTGTTAAAAGGAATATCTACCTCTCTCGTATCGGCAGCTGCTGGTCATTTTGATCTGTCCATTAAACTTGTTTTTTGTATTGGCATACTGTGATACTCTGCACTAGCTCATTATTACCATATTTTCATTATTCATTCATAAATAAATTTGAGAAGCTGAAAAATGTAACTTGATTTGGGTCACAGCTTGATGAAGTGGTCCTAATGCCAGACCATCTGAGAACCACTGCTCAAGGGGGCCGCAGGGTACATACACCCTGGATATGCTGCCAGTTCATCACAGGGTTGACAAACACAGAGACATGGGGACAAACATGAACATGAGGACAAACTCCACACAGAAAGGCCTGCACTGGTCAGCACTGGAGTTGAGCCTTATTGTTGAGAGGACATCATTTTACTCATTAATGTGAATTCAACCATGCTTTTGATTAGAATGAGTAGTGTAACACCAGTTCCAAACTTTGGTGTAAAAGGCTGTGTAAAATGCAAATGAACATCGAATACAATTTATTGTATTTTCTGACACCACATTAATGTTTGAAATAAATCTAAAAGAAGGCTTTTTCACTTTAATACTTCCAAGGTGCAAAGAGAAGGAGAAAAAGTAGCTCCAAGTCAAGAACTCAGAAAATACATAACCAGGTGTATTTTCTGATGAAGGTCACAAGCTGAAATGTGTTGGTCTACTTTTAGAGTAAAATAAAGTTCTATATCTCAAGTGCTACAGGAGTTCTTGTCTTTTATTACATTCACATTTACTTATTTATTTTTTGTTTACATTGTGCATTTTCTCAGGCTAACATTTGTTTTTTGTTTTTTTGTGGATAAACTATAGGTTTATGAGAACTACAAATCATAGCAGTCTGTTTATTCACATTTTTGACAAGGTCACAACTTTTTTGGAATTGGGGTTGTAAATAAACCACACAAACATTTAAGGTTAGAATCAGGATGCCAGAAGTACATAGTATCCCATGTTGACTTCAGTCTCTGTATATTCTCATTAACACTTAAACTGGACAGAGTTTACAGGCAGAACCTGTCTATCCATCTCCCTGCCACCTGTCTGCCTTGTTAGCAAGAAATAAGACATGCTGATATGTGAAAACATCTAACAGCTGTCTGATTGGTGCAAGTCTTTTTCAACTCAGATTCTGCAAAGTTGTGAATTTTGCCGAGGCAATTAAGTGATGAAATCTGGTAGTATCCAGTTATTTCCAATCACACACATGCCCACACAGGAGACATATATTCACACTACATATATTTGCAAGATAAACTAGGTGACAGACTGAGTCACTGGTGACTAGTGAAATTTCACAGCCTTGTAACTAAATTTAGAGACAATGTACAAGAAAGGAAGATGTGTAGCAAAAACAGAAAAAAAAAGAAGTTTAAGCATGAATAAGCATTAAATATTAATTATTTTTTTAATAATTGAAACAGCTGTAAAATTTGATATGAGATTTAAAAAATCTAATATATAAAGAACTAAATTAAAAGCCTGTAAGAAAGGAATGTTTTGGAGGTGATGGATGACATGACAGAAAAAAAAAATATTTTGTTTCCTCAGTTGGATATTCCCTCAGGCAAATACTGAAACTGAAATTACATGAAACTTGACCTTTATGTCCTGTTGGACTGGTATTAGTTTTAAACTAACACAAAGACTTGAGTGCTTTTCACTTTGCAGACTTTTCTTTTTCAGATATTTGGACCTAAACCTTTTAGATTGTCATCTGAGGATGGCATAGATAGGACAGAGACGTGATCTGGTTTAAACATGGAGATAATAAAAACATAAATTCAGCATCTCCTGGAAGAAATGCACAGGGTTACACTATTATTCACATGAAATTGTGTTATAAATGAAGAAAGATGAGGTGAAAGAGGAGCCCCAACTCTGACTAATCCAACTCAGGTTCCTCCATACGTCGCTCTCATTCTGGTTTGTTATGGTTATTTCTTTTATAATTAGCTTAATTAATAATGACCATGAAATTATACACATGCTGTACATTTGCAAAGGTTTCATGACATATGTATTATCTGTGTAAGATCAGGTTGTGTAAGTACTTTACTTTGAAATAGTAGTTGACAGTATTTTCAGTGTAAGCTTTTATTTACTTTATAGCATGTTAATACTTTAAATGGTGAATTTTGAGTCAAGCCCATAGTGTTGTCAGCTTCACGCAGAACACTTTGTGAACTGGTCCATTCTGACACATTTCTAGTGGAGTAGGGTCAAGGCTTTATGATGGATCACTGTTGTACTCAAAGATCCATTTGTGTCTATACTTCAGTTTTTCAATGAAATTCCAGAAAATCCAGATAATTCACTGTCTTCATGAGGCCATCAGGTTTAATGCACCACTCCTTCTGTGGCAGAACAACCACACAACATGTTTCTTCACCCCTAAGTTGGAGAATGTCAGATCCAGTAAGTTAAAGGAGTGATATTTTGCTTTTTTTTTAATGGAATTATGTATTTTAAAACAAATTCCTGTGGTCTACATAAACTGTAAATGCTATATTTGGGTCTGAATTCTTCATTAATTCAACTCCACAGGTCCATCTTC
>JAPQRP010000005.1:23021552-23037203 GCA_037367295.1 Apogon hyalosoma | reverse complement strand
AAATAAAATCTTTTTTTTTTTTTTTTAAATTAATGTAAAAAAAAAAAAAAAAAAAAAAAAAAAGGAATTTTCTCCTACATTGAATATTCTTTGTTTTCATTCCTTCTTCCATTTTGAATATCGATTATACTGTATATGTCTTCAGTGACCCATCTTTGATCATTGACAGTGACAAATAATTACAAGATTAGGTATTTTTATCAGGTGTGTCGTATTCATAATAATAATAATAATTATTATTATTATTATTGTTTTTATTATTATTGTTTTTATTATTATTGTTATTATTATTAACTTTCAGGTCAGTGTTATCTGGTATTGAGAGTCAGTCTCGGCCTTCCTCTTCCTGTGCACCATGTTATAATACTTTGTAGCTTTGATTTATTTTATAGTTTTGTTTGTTCTGTTATTTTAATTAGGCAGCATGGCTTGAGTGATATCCCTTTGGTTACACTTGGTAAATTATCTGTTGTTAAATAAACGTCTCTTTTTAGTTTACTCCTGTGTGCACAACTTGTACTCCTAGTTATGGTCAGCAAACCAGGCCATCACACTATGAATAACAGAGCAATGTTTTGCTCTGCAGCTCTAAATATAGACTCTAAATTGCTATTTTTACTTAGCAGAAGCAATAAAACAATTTTTGTAAATATTTTTTGTCATATTAATTTCTTTCAGTAAGTAAGAGGGACAGCTACCTGGGCATTAGTGTGAAATAAACCCCTTCAGAGGTGATCACGGTTGGTTCGGTATCACTCTGTTGGGATTTATATCACAATAATGGCTGGCTTACTAAACATTATCCCTACTATATTTTATGAGTTTTTGCAGTGTGTCCAATGCTGCCTCATGAATCTCTTCGCTGCTGCTGCATTTGGCTGCTACAGTTTAGTGAGTTCCACATTAAATTCTGCTTTTTCATGCTGAACACATGAAATTAGACGTACACACATATATGCATGCAGACAGTTATGATACTACAGTAATTGCTGCAAACAGCCTCAAACTGATACACATGCTCATGGTGATGTCAGATTACTGGGTGCTTCTAGCTACGGATAATCATTCATCAACTGTGACTGTTGATATAATTATTACACAGTCTCTCTCACACACACACACACTCACACACAACACACACTCACTCACACATTATCTATCAACTTCTACAGTGTTCTCCACTACTCCTGAGGAAACAACCAATTTGCTCTAAACTTTTCAATTTATCTCACACCTCTCTTGCTCTTTTATCAGCTGACTGGCTGTAAAATGCTGCTAAGAAACAGCACAAAAGAAAAGCACTCAAATCTACCCTGGAACTGTAGAAGTAAACTTTACAGCAAGAAAAACTGACGGTGCTGGCGGCTGAAGGTCACCAGCCACCATGTGTAAATCTCCATAAACTGACTTTGGGTTCATGTAATATTGATGTGAAGAGCGGCAGTAACTCAGGAAACTCGGCTGACAAATTGCATATTCCCAACAACAATAGACAGAGCTGAGTGTCTCACTGCATGACAGCTTCATGTGTGGTGCAGCCATTCAGGTGGTTAACTTACAGCAGAATAAAACCACAGGGTTGGCAGTGTAGTGGCAGAGTTGGACTGGCAATACTCTAATCACCTGACACCCAGAAGAGTAAAAGTTTTAGCGTTTTTGCATTAAATAATTGTCTTGATTGGAAACAGCATAATACAACAGTTTTTTCAGATACATTTTTTTTATATATATATATATATATACATGGAATATCCTTTGCAGTGGACAGCATTTTTGGTTTGGTTTGGTTTGGTTTGGTTTGGTTTGTTTGTCATAAAGCTGTGAAACTCCTTTCCCCTACAGAGGACAAAAATGCATTGCTGGGTCTAAACAGGTTAATTTGCTTTGTTCTGTGTTTTCCAGGCAATTTCAAGCATATTTTACTCCAGTGTAAATTACTTCTGAAGAGTAGCTGGTACTTCTGTTTAATTTTTACCAAAACTGGAAAAGTGGGACGGTCATTGGTTGTGGTGCAGTTGTCTCACAACAGGAAGGTCTCATCTGTATGGGGCTTTTCTCCATCCTTTCCCAGAGTCATGGGTTCTCTCTTGTTATTCCAGCTTCTTCCCAAAGACATGCACTTCCATAGGTTAACTGGTCACTGTCAAATTGCCTACAGATGTAAACATGAGAATGAAGAGTCGATATTTCTATATGTCAGCCCTGCAATAAACTGGTGACCTATCCCAGGTTGTAGCTGGGATTGGTAGCTGGAATAGGCTCCAGCATCCCAGCAACCCCCCAGGGAATTAAGACAAGAAAGACAGCCACATCCCTCACAAAGGAGACCTGAGTTTCCCTAATGGAAGGCACCCATCTTCATCAGTCAGACCTTGGCTGGACACAGGAATCTATGGTGTGGTATTGTAAGCACTACCGTCATTTAGCCTGCTAATTAAGTTTGCCTCATTAGTGTTACTTTGGTGATTACCTCAGCTCTTGCCACCTGCAGATAACAACTTCTGTTTAAACTGTATCATAGAACAAACCATTGTGCCACCAAATCACCAGGGAAAAATGCCATCACTTTACTAACTTTTCTAACCACGTCCTTCATTACACTGAAGGTGATTGGGGTGGATGATAGATTTACAAAATCTAAAAAACCATAGAGAAGTGTTCAAATTCTGTTTCCTATAGGGGTTTAGATCTTTACCTATAATTAAAAGATTATTGAACTCATATTGTAGTGAATAATTCTTTTTTACTTAATTACACCCTGGAGCCTCTATGAAGTATTGTTAATCTAAACTGATGTTACATAGGAACTTTCTGGTCTGAAATAGATTTCAGACTCTTGTTAGGTTGGTGATGAAACTTATAGTCAATAGTGTAATCAAGACTTACTGTCCAGGTTAACTGCTGGAAAGCCAGCAGCAGCTCAGAACAAGCAAAACTTCCTGAGATGTTCCAACTGGAACTACACAGACAGTTTTCAGAGTCTCTTTCTCTTATCCTTTGGTTTGTTGTGGCTGATCATGTATTTTGCAAACAGTCTACCATGTGTCCAGTCTGAGAGCTCATCAGCTTTTTAATACTGTCAGAATATAAGCACATTTACTCAACATCACTCAGAGCTCAAGATACAGATTTTGCTATGTTTTTCATTTAAAGAGATAATACCAAAGTCTGAGATGTTGAAACAGAAGCTAAAGTTCAGCTGATGATCCTTGAGAGACCCCTCAGGATTCAGTAGATCAAAAACTTAGGAAAACTCATTAAGAAAGCCAAAGACAGAGAGATGGCACAAGGAGAGCAAGTTTTTACTGATCTGATACGATGAAAAGAGGCCGTTTGAGCTTGTTGAGATGATTGACAAGAAGCACAAACAAAAGGGAAACTAGTCAATGCTTTGATAGGGGAACTGCAGCAACATGTCTGATATGATGAAAAGACATGAATACAAACCGCCCTCACTCATGGAAATGTTCCCTTCTCATTCTTTAAGGCTGCTCTCCCCACTACTGACCAGAGGTGGGTCAGTTTCCATCCAAAATTATGTGAGAGAACACTGAGGACGACTGTGGTGGGGGTCATCTGACATGGGTCATCTGACAGTGACGGCACTAAATGAGATCAAGAAGCTGTATGAAGCTGAGCTGAAACGAGTCAAATAAAATGTGGTGGAAATGTCTTTGGATCTTTAATATACAGCACATTTTGCTCTAACCCTGTCTGATGATGGACTGCTAGAGCTCTGCTGTGAAATGTGGTATCAGCTCCCACTCCCAGGTGGATAGTGGAGTTTCTCTTTAGGAACATTTTCACTGTAATGTTTGGGCTAAAGAGGAGACTGATGCCAAATAGGCAGTCAGCAGGATGAGGGATGGCGAACATACACTGGAGAATGGCTGCTGGAATACAGGTCTAAGGAATAGTTGAGAACCAATCTTTCTGTCTTTCTGCAGATAATTTTCTTGAGAAAATAAGGCATGTTTTTCTTTTTTATGTGTGTGAATTTGTGGGCTATGGGAAGGGTCTGGCGACAGGGATGTTATTAGTAAGTTAGCTAAGTCAATGTATTTATGTGTTTATGAAGTGTCTTAAGGATGTAAATACTTCATACAGTTCTTTTTCCATTTGCAGGTTGATGATTAAAAAAAATTCCAGTAGCACTACCATCGAGAGCTCAGTTTAGTTTTTTTCATTCTAATTCAGGTAATTGTATATTTTCATCCACTAGACTAGGAACTTAACTTGTTAAACTACCTGCAAGCATTTGCTTCAGATATTAACCCATAAAGACACAGTGCTATTTTGTGGCAGTTCCCAAATTAATTTTTTACTCTAACCATTTTATGTGATTTATCACCGTTTGTCATAATATTTTCCTATGTATTTTGCAGTTTCTCTGTGAAAATCAGGTATTTTCCTATATTTAATTCACAGATCATGTATTTTAAACATCATGCTGGGATTATATTTGAGAGTTATTACATCAAAAACAGAGAAAGCTTAAGAAAAGGTGACTTTTTTCCATAAAATATATCATTAACTGAACACAAAAACAATTGTTTCCACCCACTGTCATTGTCATTGTCATGTTCAATTCAATTCAGTTTTATTTATAGAGCCCAATATCACAACAAAGTTGCCTCACAGGGCTTCACAGAAATTATTGAATTGATAAAAAAAAAAAAAAACACAAAGAAAATGAACAAAGAGCCAATCGATGTCCCCCGTCTTTAGATCCTCCTTGTCGTCAAGGAAAAACTCCAAAAAAGCCTAATGTGAAACAAAGAAACTTCAGGGAGAACCACAGTGAAGGACAGGTCCACTCCCATGGACAGACAGGCTATAGATGAGACCAGGACTGACCGACGTCCATTTGCTGATGTAATTCCAGTCTGTAAGGATGCAGTAGGGTGGGGGCACATGCAGACTGCTGAGGGGTACATCTGGTGGGGGTGAAGAGGTTCTTCCAGATAGGTGAGGATAAGGGAGGACATCTGGGGTCACACGTCAGGACAGGGCACAGATAGGTCACCTCAGGTCCTGTTGTCATTGGGTCTTAAGTGGCCACATCTGACACAGCCGCCACACCCCCAGAGGGGAGCGTTCATCACAGAGCCTCTGAATGTCCAAATGGGTCATATCTGATGACTATGAAAAGATGACAAACTGCATTTTACCTGAATTATTTCAACATATTTACAGGACTAGTGGGTCTTAAGTTATTAAATATTTTAGGTCAGTAGATGCTTGAGGTCACTGGTGGATGTTTGGGTCTTTATGGGTTAAAAAATCCTCTCATTTTCTTGTGCTTGTTTTTTTGGCTCTTTCTCTGTTCCCTAAACTTAAACCATGCCATTGCATTCTGGTCACACATGGACCCAGCAGACATTACGACCCACATGGACGAAGCCATGGATGTTATATATCCTTGGATCATCAGCAAAAAAAGTCCAGACCTTAATTTTCAAAGGGTTGTTGCCCTTGTTCCAGTTTTAGAAATGATGACGTAGTATCCCTATAACTTTAAAAAATAATCAGCCTCATCTTTCTTCCAGTCAAGTAGCATAGGATAGGCACTTCCCAGCTCCATTCACCTGACCTCAGCTGTGTTAGCCTCTAAAGCAGCCTGTGCTATACTGGCTAACAGGATGTACTCTGCAGACTGACTGAAATAGTTGCCAAATGAAAACTATTGTCATCAGTGTTTTACTGTTTTTCTCTTCACCACATGAACAACAACCACCCATGCTACAACTATAAACTGAAAAGTTACCTTTGCTAAGACATACATCTTTTTATGTGCCTTTTTCTTTTGTATGGATTTAGTCATTTTAATTCCACAACTTGCCTCTCCTCTTATCTGAAATAAGTCCTCCTCAGTACTACACTGTCACCATATTCTGCACTCAATAACACCCTAAGATCAGTATAATTTGCTGAATTGTTAAAGGGAATACAAACCCACAGAGCTTTTACCCCTATTCCAGAATGATAGCACATGATGCCTCTCTTCATTTAGAGATCGAGTCATCCAAGACTAATAATAATAGCAATTATTATTATTATTATTATTATTATTATTATTTATTTGTATAGCGCTTTTCAAGATACTCAAAAACAGTTACTTCTGTCTTGGCATCAAGTACTGGTTCCATTCCTCGTTTCTCAAATTCAAACCAAGACAAATCTATGTTTAAAATTAGTCTTCCTTTGCAGTAAGTAATGTAAAAAAATAAATAAATTTTAAAAATCCCAGCAGTGCTCCTGCATGAGTTTACCTTTTTAGATTAAAGCCATTATTTTTATGAACTCAGGTACTCTAGTTTGCCTGTGAGTTTCTTATGAAAAATAAGGCAGTACTGCAACACAAAGCTGCACCTTGCAGCGTGGATTGGGGGGATTATGGTAATGTACAAGAGGACAGGTGCATGATGGGAATGGAGATGAGTGCATCACAACTGGCAGGTTTGGATATCATTCAGATTATGAAAATATGCTGGTCTAGATGTCAGATTTCTTTGAAAGCCCAAAGTCTTACAGTCTTATCTCAAACAGATTAACTGTCTGTCTCTCTCAGAGTCTTTTTTTTTTTTTTTTTTTTTTTTTTACATTATTTAAAAGGGGTTTTATGTAGCATTGATGTTCTAAATTTCTAAATTCAACAGCAGGGGGAAGTCATGTATCAGAACACACATAGAGCTACCAAAACTACCAATAAATCAACGCTATGTATCCACAGACTCACTAAATAAGCATCAAGCTAATTGTTCATACATATCTGAATTATGGTATCATCTCTTCAGCTGATGGTTTACATTATAGCTCTGTTAGCTTAGCTCTGTTTGACAGAAGAAAAAAAAAAGAAAGCAGACGTAAAACCACATATTACCTCCATTTTCTGTTCAGTTTGTGTTGTCATTAACTGCACTAAAGATCTGTTTGGAATTGTTTAGTTTGACAAATGGAACAAAGATAATAACATCGGTTGTAGAAATCCCCCCGTCTTTTGCCAGAATGAATAAATAGTGTATAATGAATAATAAAGATAGCTTTGCAGCACCTGGAGGGTTCAAATTCAAACTTTTTGAACTGTTTGGGTCCAAATACACAAATCAATGTATCAAAGATTAATAAAAGTGGGTTTAGCAAAACATGACCCCTGTAAAGTATTTATTGTTTTGAAAACAATTCGTTTACCAAAGAGCTTCCAGTTCATCTTACCTGCATAAAATGTCCCTGATTTGGGTTCACTTAAGGTGATAGAATCTTCTTCCAAACCTTTTTGTGTGTTTATTTTTTAGCCCCACTCCAAAAATATCTAACGAGTCGTGAAAACATTCCTGTGTGACTTGGTCATTGGTTTTACATGGATGTTTTTATGTGAAACTCAACCTAGTGGAAAAGTTTACCAACTGATTCAGATCAAAACAAACAGGTTGAAGATACTTCATGCCAACTTGCCTTTTTGCCTCTGTGACAAAATCTGCATCCACAGGAGGTCTCAGTGGTGGGTGTGTTTTTTGTGTTAACTAAAAATCTAAAATAATAAGACAAATTGTGGCATTTATTTGCATATCTTTTGTCATTTGCTCTTCTTCCAGGAGCCACTTTCTTATCTTCTGCAAACATTTTTTATTTTCTCAAAAACTTCTTCACCTCAAATGAAATTGCTGTAACTCTATAAAATGGTTTACTGTGCTTCTGCCAGTGTTATCAGCTTTCAGTATTACTGACTAAGGTTTTTTTTTTTTTTTTTACCCGATATTATCATTGTTTAATTAATACAGTTTTTACAGGGTTTCAACTAGAGGATTAAATCACTTCCAACAGAAAAATTGGGCTGGAACAAGAAACAAAATCAGATAAAACAGATTAACTGGCTTGTCTTCTGTGGAAACCATTAAAAAATAAATAAATAAAATCTGAAGAATGAAGCCTTGTCAAACATATTCTGAGTAAAACCCTTTTAATATAGAATAGAATAGAATAGAATAGAATAGAATAGAATATTGTAATTGTATGGCATCCATACAATGAAATTGCATTGTCTCTCATGTAAAAACTATCCCATTCATATCAACACAGACTTTCACACATTAAAAACTGTGTGTATTTTAGGTGTGCATTTCTACAGGTATTGCAAGTAGGGTGAATCAAAAGTTATGGATAAATGAATAAATAAAAAAGTGTAACAGTTCAGCTACGAGGTTATTGTGATGGTGGTGGGTGAAGGCAGGTGGAGGGTGTGAGTTCAGTTCATGGATAGCCCCGGTGTAGAAGTTATTCTTCCGTCTGGAGGTACAGAATTTCAGAGCCCTCACTTGTTCATGAATGGTATTCCTCACTCGTACTAATGGCCTTTAACAGATTAGGGTTCAGTTCCTTGTTCAGAGAGACAGCCCCAGGCTATTGCAAAGCCAGAATGTATTCAGACTGATGTTAGAAAATCTGGACAACATACAAGTATATGAAATGTGACTTTTAGATCCACATTTGGAGAGAATTTTAGATGCAACTCCATTTATGCTTCTACAGATACTTCTCAGTCTGGACTGTAAATGTAAATAAAGATACATTTCCATCTGGCTTCTTTTTTTAGTACAATGTCCGTTTGCACACCAAACACTGTAGAAAGTGGAAATTAACAAAAAAAAATGAAAACAACAGACATCACAATTTATTATACTGCAGAAATTTACATTGTGTATTTTCTAGAAATTGAAGTTTGTACCACATGTAGATAAAAACCTACAAACTATTTGTGTATATTTAACATTACAACATGCTTTTAATGAGTGGATGGGTTTAATGATGGAAGGGGGTTTAGAGTGAACCATTGAAATATTGCATCATATGGATTTTTCTGTGTTTACACATAAAGCCAATATGTCACTCTATGAACAAAGTGAGGATGAATAAAATGAATGTAACTTTAGTCTCTTAATACACCATAAATACAGCTGAAGTAGATATTCCCTATAAAGTACTTATTAGATATCTTTCTTATCTTTTTTTCTCTGTCTTTTTGACGGTTTTATTGAGTGTAGACTCTTTTTAAAGACCCACAGAAACACCACCTGTCCCACCTTAAAGATTGCCAACAATGTCAAGGACCCCTGTAACCTCTTCAAAGCCCACAACAAGGCCCTCTTAAATTTTGTTAAGGTTGTAAAAACACAAGGTTAAGTGATTTAAGGAAATCTCCCCATAACCACCTCAAGGACCACCATCTTCAAGAACTCTTAAAGGACACCTACAACTGCATCACGAAGGCCAGTAACCGCGTCAAGAACCCCTATAAACTCTTCAATATCCACTGCATCCTCCTTAAAAAATATATGCGATCTCCTTAAGGATGGAGACAAATAAACCTCCTCAAGGACCCCCAGACAAACCAAGTGAATCCGAATCCAACCTTTCAAGACTGACCCTCCTACCGTCATGCTGTGATAATCTCTATATTCTTGTGTCTCTTTTCTATTGCGTTAAATTAAAAGTTTTTTTGTTTTCTGGTAAAATTAAGCAATTTTCCTGTTCTGTGAGGCCTAGCAGAAAACAGGCGAATCAGCGTCACCGTGTTTCACTGAATAAGGTTTTCAATTACAGAGAATGAGATGAATGTATCGGTGATGTTGTACCTGTCGCTCATCCCCTCAGCTTCATTAATTTCCTGTTTCTGAACCTCGTCTCTCATCTCCTTGACCATGTCTGTTTAAATGAGCTGTCCATCAACCAGTCAATGCACCCCCCAAGCTACAATTACCCAAACATTATTACCTCAACATACAAGAACGGAGGATTAAAAAACACTTTCACTGCCATCGCTTCACTTTAATGCAAGCCTAAGCCTGAGAAGCAGAAAAGTACACTCACAGCTGACTGCAGGACATGAAAGAATATTATTAAACTGAACTTTGAAATTGGAAATAGCAGAAAAAGACAAATTAAAAGCTCTGGAGTAAATTTAGGGGCTGCTAGATGACCCCTATTACTTAGTCATTATCTATGCTTTCAGAACCTAGCAGCATATCAGAGTGATGTGGAGGTAACCTTTAGAGTAGCCTAAATATGAATACATTCATGCTAATACACTTCTTGGTTCCCAAACATCATTCATCCTCTTAGATCTGTTAAAGGACCTAAACAGACCAAAGATTGTATCTGTGATTTGGCACTTTGTTCTTGTCTTTGGACAGAGAACATAGAGATAGTGGATGATATATCAGACCACAAAGCCATTATTTTTAAAGCACATGTTCCCTCTACTGTTTTAAATCCTCAGACCGTCGGATGGTCTTGCATTTTTACTGCTGACTCTGCAGCCAGACTCAGTGATGCTTTTTCTGACGGTTTTTTCCCGTTAAAGTACCTGCACAGAATCCAGATGGACTATTAAAGGGGTGATATTTTGCTTTTTTTTTTTTTTTTTTTTTTTTTAATGGAATTATCCATTTTAAAACATTTCCCTGTGGTCTACATAAACTGTAAATGCTCTGCTTGGGTCTGAATTCTTCATTAATTCAACTCCACAGGTCCATCTTCAACCCTATTTCTGAGTAATGACACCAGAAAGGTCATTTTATGCAAATTTAGATGCAAATGAGCCACTTCATACCCCACCCCCACCAGGTCTGTGCTGCTCTGTCCTGTTCAACCAACAACTGAACATTTGAGGTAATCAGCTCAAAGTTTGGACATATTTTCAGTATGAACTACAACCACTGCTGCTGATAAACTATTATGGTGTACTTGGAGAAATGTTCATCAGAAGTGTTGACCTTATATGTGCAAATGTTGTGATGTAACTAGTTATAAACATAACAAATCAAAAAGGAATTAAAACAGGTTGTAGAAATTCATTAAATTTTTGCCAAAATGAATATAAAGATAGCTTTGCAGCACCTGGAGGGTTTAAATTCAAACTGTATGAACTATTTGGGTCTAAATACATAAATAAATGAACCAAAGACTAATAAAAGTGGGTTTAGAAAAATGTGACCCCTTTAACATCTTTCTAGAGTCTTTACATTTTTGACCATATTCCTCCAAAGAAAATCACAGCCGTAAAGTTTCACTCTCTTTAGTCCCCAGGTACCACAGAAACATTTCATTCTTACTGAACTGTCTAGAAAAATTCACTGGTCTTAATGATCTACTACAGACTGATAAAGATAAACTTTATGAATCCCCAGCAGGAATTCATGTCCATCAGCTTAAGAAAACAACTGAAAGAAATAGAAAATTACAATAAACTGTCACCAGATTATTTACAGAATATTCGATCTATCTTCAGTTTAGTTTCCATTTAACTTCCACTGACTGAGGTGTTTATTCAGTTTGACATCAGTGGGGATGAAGGAACCAATGTAACACTTAGGTTACATTCAGACTACAGGCAAAGGTGGCCCAAATCCAATTTTTTTTTACCCTGATATGACCTGTATTTGATCTGTTAAAGACAGTTTGAACAGCATAAATCAGATTTTTTTCAAATCCGACACAGGCCACTTTCATATGTGGTCCTAAATGCGATACGCATCTGATATTTTTCAGTCTGAATGGCCAAGTCGTATTTATCTGATCTTTCTGCCATTGAAATGCAACAAACATCACAATTCTGTGTCCCAGGAGGGGGAGCGGTGGGAAAAGCATATTAACTTCCATTAACACAGTGTGTGCCTGCGTGGTCACGTATTACATCAGGACCTCTTTTGCACATGTGGGTCACTTCAGGGTCACATTCAATTCATACTCAAAACAGTTAGAAGTCACATTTAATGTGTAACATGAACGAGCACACAAAAAAGCAAATTTCACCAAAAAATCCAAATTGTGCATTAAGACCTGTTGTTTGAACGTAGCCTTAGTCTTACATCATAGTGATGTGAATTGATCATTGCTGCAGCATCTGTGATTGGCTAGAATGTAAGGAAGAGGATTATCTAAATCATGTATGATGATCTTTCACTTTATTCAATGTGCATTTCTCCATCACGGTCCAACAGTCAATGTTCTTATCTCTCCAGTCTGTTTGAAGTCATGCATTTATACGTGATGTAACAATTATTGCCAGGGCCAAAGTCAAGCATGGGTTCAGAATGGCCTGAATTCAAATAAAAATATATAATATGAATATTCCAAACTCTCAAGATCTGGGTGAAGTCATGTACCAGAATACACTTAGGACTAGCAAATGAATCTATGTACACTGTGTATCCACAGAGTGTATCACACAATGAATAATGTATAAAGCTCATTGTTTCCACACATCTGAATTGTGGTAACAAGTTCTCTTCTTCAAGCAAAAACTCATATTATAAGGCACTGTGTCTTATCATCTTAATCTGCTATGTCATCCAGTTGTCTTCATTATAGCTTTCTTAGTTCAAATTTGTTTTTAGGCAGAAAACAGACAGAAAAACTACAAATCACAAAAGATATATTTGGAATAGTCCTAACAAGGTCAGAGCTGTCACAGATTAGTCTTATGGTGACTTCAGCAAAGATAATAACATCACATAATAACTTTGTACCTTCATAAACCTCATAATCAAAGTCACAAGTGTAGAAGAAATGTCGTGATTTCATCATCAAACTCCATTTGTGTTATTCAGAGCTGTGTCCAGTTGTGAAAACAACAACAGTGCTTCTAGCTTTTATCAGTTTGTCACTTACTTTGACTTTAAACGTTGTTGATTAGTGGTTCTAATCCCATCTCATCTCTTTCTGATGCTTTGGTCAAAGGCCCTGCAGTGTTAGTTCTTCTCATCATGGGAGCAGCAGAGTGACTCACTGCTCCCTCTAGTGGACACATTAATCCACTGGTCTGTTGATGTGAGTAGACTGAGCTCATATCCCTGCAGTCTAATACACTGACAGTTTTGACATAATTTGAGAGATCTTTATTATAAACACTTTTAGATACCATTTGTAGCATCTTTAACTCAATGACTGACCAGTGTAAATGTCCAGTCAGTGTATTACCAGCAGGTGATTGCTGACCACACAGACACATATTGCAGATACACACCAGAATTTGCAAGGAAGAAAAGCAATGGAAATGTTCAAAATGTAATGTACACTGACACTGACTTCTTTAGTTCTTTATAAGTGGCTAAAGTTTTGCTCATGTTTCTAGCCCCAGCAGGGTTTCGCTGTGCGTCTCTTAAACGGGGTTGTGCTGACCAAAATAGTTGGTTTAGCTGTCTCCAACTTTGATGAGCAGGAACAGCGCTGACAGCTGAAACTTGTGTGAAAATGTGAGACACCATCTAATTGCCAAAGTTTCCATCTATAGTATCTACAAAGATCTGGTTTGACATATGCAGTGCAAGTTAACATAATATAAAGAATCCTAACTTAAACTCAATGTCAGCCATTTGACCTGCTCTTTACTGTCACAAAGTACAATGACGACCAAATACATTTTTCGACTTAGGCTACATCCATAATTATTTTTAACATACTTTTTAAACTTGACGTTGAAACACATAAAATTTGACATTAGGGTTATAAGAACATTTGAAAAATAATGTTTAAATCAAAAACACATTTTGCAGCTTTGAGCACATAGACAAAGAAGAATAATTTAGTGTGTACATTAAATTAACAAGCAGCAGTCACCAGGTACGTCTTGTTTTCATCCTAAACGGGTCACGTGACCTCAGCTTAACAAATACAGAGGCAGGTAGTGACTGATGAGATCCAGTTAGGTAGAAAATGTGGATTTCTGCACCAGCATTTCTAAAAGTCCCAGTTTTTTTCCCACCTGCATTACAACACAGTCCTAGAGTTTCTCAAAAGTCTTAGTCTAAACTAAAACGTGATCAACAGTGTCATTTTCAGGAGGTTAAAATGCCGGTGAAGTGTGTGAATACTGAATGCAGCAAAAGCACTGCAGCATATTAAAATAGACTCATAGGCATGGACAAGGGTTAGTTACAATAATATAGTTTGGATCTGGAAACAATAAATGACATCACAGCATTACTAGCAAACAACCTTCTGTGTTGTGCCTGTGTATTCATTGTCCACTTTAATTACAGTGTTCCTCAAGGCTCTATCCTCAGCCCACTTCGGTTTTCAGCGTATGTTTCCTCAGCCACATCCTTCGCAGTCACATAATTTCTCAGCACAAGTAACATGTCCCTCTTAAAATCAATCAAATCAAGTTTTCTCTTCTGTTCACTGTGTCCATATTAATCCCTTTTTCCAATAAAAATCATAATAAATCATGTTAATATAAAAACAAATTATATTTGTTTGTTCTGTTCCCTTCTGTTTTACATTCTTTTTTTCTTTCTTTTTTTTTTAAATGATTAGTTAAATGCTGCAAAGTTGTTATGTAAAGGCAATGGGTTATTTCTTGTGCTGCACCATCATCTGTATTTTGCATTTGGACCTTCATACTTCACAAATCAGTGACAATAAATCATTAATGCAGCTGCACAGCACTCACATAACAGTAGTTGGTGTCTACACTTCTTTTGGTTCCAAGATTCTGGTTTCCAGTCAAGTCTTTTTATAATCCTCAGGCAGTGAAAATTTGTAAGGTTGCAGTTAAAACTTCAAGCCAGCAGATGGAGACAATTGACCATAAAACATTTTTTAGAACTGGTCCAACTTCACTGCTGTGAGTTCAATTCAGTCTTGCTATGTTGGGACAAGGTGTGAGAAGAGAAACAGTGTGGTTGGCTTTGAGAAGCACTTACATTACCAAGCATTTAAATGACAACAAATCTATTTTTACTCTATGGTCATTAACAGCTTTTCAGGTACGGTCCAAGTGTTAAAATATTTAAAATCATTAGTTACTTTAATGTCTTTAATGACTGCACTTTAAACAGTATACAGTTAAAATGTTTGACAGCTGGGTGACACGGTGGTGCAGTGGATGGCACTTGTGCCTCACAGCAAGAAGGTCCTGGGTTCGATTTCGAGTCAGTGGGACCTTTCTGTGTGGAGTTTGCATGTTCTCCCTCTTGTCTGTGTGAGTTCTCTCCGGGTACTCCGGCTTCCTCCCACCATCCAAAGACATGCACTGATAGGTTCATTGGTTCATCTAAATTGCCCATAGATGTGAATGTGAGTGTGTTTGTTTGTCTCTATATGTCAGCCCTGCGATGTACTGGCGACATGTCCAGGGTGTACCTCGCCTTCACCCGTAAGTAGCTGGGATAGGCTCCAGTGACCCCTGTGACCCTAGTGAGGATAAAGCAGGTTCAGAAAATGGATGGATGTTCCAACTTCCAGTTGTTTTCTGATCTAATTGTTTCTGTTCTCATAGATATGGTTGCTCCCTTCAGTGTAGACTATTTATTTAAAGAAAAAATGTGTAATTGTATATATGTGATTATGATAAGGATCTGTGCTGGGTTTGAGATACAGTTAGTTAGTTAGATAGATAGATGATGGTCATGTCAAGTGATTTCTTTTCAACTACCCATACATAGTCTACAGTTAATATCTACATTATTCCTTAAACAACTTAAAAAGCAATTATATAATCATGCATTCCTATAATATTTGTATGTGTTAATCAAAACACCTCTGCTCAAGCATAAGTCTGTCCATGGTCTAGCAAAGTACATCTGTGACATGTTGGTCCCATATGAACCATCTCGGACCCTGAGAACCTCAGGGACAGGCCTTTTGCTG
>JAPQRP010000005.1:23001084-23021452 GCA_037367295.1 Apogon hyalosoma | reverse complement strand
GTCAACAAACCATATATTTTTTATTCGCAAGTTTTTTGTTTTTTGATTTTTTTTTTTTTTTTTTTATCAATTACTAGAAATTTCAGGTGACCCCATTTGAATTCCAGCCAACGCCGCGTGGGGTACCGATCTCAAGGTTGAAAAACACTGATCTAGACATTTGAAATTTTGCATATTATAAGTAAATGGGAGAAGAAAAAAATATTTAGAAAATTCGATAAAAAATTTGAACTTTGATCTACTGTTTCCAAAATGTAACCACATTTATTCTGGATCACTGGCAATTTATAAACCCAATTTGGTATGAATTCAACCAATAATTTTGCTGCTAGAATGTTAACAAACAAACAAACAAACAAACCAAACTGAAAACAATACCCCTCACTTCCCCTTTTGGGGGGGGCGGGGTAATTATGATTCCATCTGATAAAATGAGCTAAAATGGTTATTTGTGATACAAGTGACAGCATGAGGTGTTGCAACAGGAAAGACTGGCAGATCAACACTCTGTCAATCTATTTTTTTTTCTATTTTTTGATTTAACCAAAGATCTCACAGTGATTTTACTTGTTTCCATGTTTTTTGCTTATGTCTGTTCACCTCTTCCTCTGCCTGTGTGGGTCAATATTAATACTTACAGGTGTCCTATTGTCTTTGCAATTGTGTCCAGGGGTCAAAGGTCGTGTCTTTGATAGCACTGGAGTACCAGTTCACAACGCAGTGGTGGAGGTCAGAGGTCGCAACAATATGTGTCCATTTAGAACCGACCGACATGGGGAATACTACAGACTGCTGCTGCCTGGAAACTACAGTTTCACGGTACACACACACACACACACACACACACACACACACACACACTGGTTTCTGAACCTGTCATGTGACCTAAACTAGTTTTTGTTGTCTCTGATTTGATTGACAGGTGACATACCCTGGTCATGAGGTTTTGACAGAGACACTCACAGTTCCATACGGTCCTGACTACTACTCCGCCCTGAAACACGACTTCCAGTTACGACGACTTGCCATGACGACTGGCCGCACCCTACCTACGAGTCCCAACCCTACCTGTAACTACACGCAAAACGTTGAGGCAGGTGGGGACGTCAACAGACCCGTATTGACAGAGCTCACAGTGGCGCTCAGTCTGGTGATGGCGCTCCGATCTCTGAGTGACTGAACCAGACTGCTGAAGCTGAAGGTGGGGTCGACTCAGAAGGATGTCAGTTGAATGTCGCAGGTGTGAGTCCAACAACGTTGAACCCTCAACCTCAAGAACTTCAAAACTCAAGAGGTTCCTACAGAAATGTTTGAAGCATGGAAAATGGATTGTGCTAATTGCCAAAAAAATGATGAAATTTTGTGGCACCAGAAAGTGACCTGTGAAGTTTAACCTGCTTAAGCCTTGATGACAGACTGAGGGGTAATGAACTGCAGTGGAAGGGGAGTTCACTGCAAACACAAGGCAGACGGGAGACTCGAGGGACTGTTAGGACCTGCTGCATGATGTTCACTTGATCTAGTCAGCAAATAATCTACAGGTTAAAACCACTGTATGAAGTGCTCTCAGACAGAAGCCTTAAACATTTATTTCATAAACCAAAGTCTTAATTCCTCCCCACTTCCTGATGTATATGTAAAACAGGCTGTTACAAGACATTACACATATATAACTGCACAATTGGGTTGTTTATTTTTGTGCCACAACATTATATAGGTTACAGTCTTTTAATTCATTAAAACACTTCAGGTTTTTTTTACATTTTCTGAACTGAACATATTTTCATACCTTCTGGTGTTTATTAAAATCCAGTATCTAAGATTTAGGAAGACCTAATTGCAGAGATGGAATCTAATATGCATAATTATGTTTTCATGGGTGTGTTTTTGTTTCCTTAGAATGAGCCATTTACATCTACACAGGGAGTGGAGTCTGTCATATCACGTTGCCATATTTCTACAGTAGCCCTGAGTGGATATGCTACTGAAAACCAATTTTTGTGAATTGTGATGATCACCATATGGAAGGATGAAGAAAGGGTTTTTCAGGCAGTTGCAGTTCACAACCTCACCACTAAATGTCATTAAATCAAACAAAATATTACATTAACTTTCTTTGTTGTTTTAAGAAGTTGTTTAATCTAAAGTTTAAGGAGATGATCCTTCAGTAAAAGGGAAATAATTTTGTGGGGTTTTTTTTTTTATATGTAAGGATAAACCTGCTCAGATGCACTAGTGTTATTACTATGTCTGTTGACACTGAAACTGATTTCTGTTTTGACATTGACTACCATGCTATTCCTAACATTTCGGTGATTAATCTTTTTCAAATCTACGAGGTTCCTCAGCTTCACTCTTTCCTATCATCTACATTCATATTTCAGTTAAAATCTTTCCACTGATTTACCTGGAACCACAGGGATAAGCCTCAGTTATTAGTAAATTCTTGTTTTTCCTCTTGCTGTCATGGTCAGAGTATTACTGATTTCCCATGTGACCATTGCAGTGTGTTGTCAGCAGGTTGTAGCAGCCTCTTCAGTCTAATGACAGACTGCCTGGGGATATGCAGATAAATGTATCTTCTTTCTAACGGGGTGTTAAGCATTTGTAGATCATTCTCCAGAGGCCAGGAATCTAAATTCAGAGGTAGATGGAAGATGCCTCTTACCTTGTCATCTCCATTCTGTAAAACCTCAGCACTGTTGAGATACTTTATTGATTATTGGTGTATTTTCATGAAAGATAATTGACAAACATCTATAAGTCTTAATATTTCCTTAAGTGGAGGCAAGATACTGCTGATGTTGAACTATAGAGACTGTTTGAAATCAGTATAAATTGTAAGGTAATGCACACAACAACAAGAACAAACATGCTTTATATCAAGATTTAAAGATACAAAGACTCCACCCTCTGCAACGTTCCCAAGAGAGGAGGGAGAGGGATCACTGCCTGAGGAGTGTTAAAGATGTTCCTGCATGTGAGGGACTGTGTGAAGCAATGCCGTCTTATTTTATATGTGAGCAGGAGCACCTTAGAGTTAACACTTGAAGGGATAGATTAGTATTGCCAGGACTTAAAAGTTGAGTCTGGAAGTTCATGTGAAATTATCAAGAGGATGAATGCCATACATACTCATGTGTTCATGAGTTCATCCTCTGTTTATTTCATGAATGTAGAGTTGTTGAACAACCACTTTTATTTCAGGATACATAAGGACAGTGGTTCTCAGCCTAGAGGATTCATGATAAATAAATTCCAAAATAAAATTTTTCTGGTTTTTATCTAACTATTCTTATTAATTGTGTTGGGTGCTATAGTTACACACAGCAGGTGAAAGTAACTACATTTTCATACATGAAGGAGGTCAAATGAATGCAAGCAAAAGCCACGACATAAAGTAAAAAGTGAACTCTGTCTTGTTTATGTTATTTATTAAGTATGCAGAACACAGCGCATATTATAAATATAAATATAATTTTTAAAAAAACAAAAAAAAACACCACCTTAGTTTTAAAGCCTTAATTAACTTGCAGAATAAGACTTTTATTGCAAAAATAAAATTATGAAGTACAATTACAGATTTACAGAGTAGATCAAACTGGCCCTCGTCGACTACAGTATTAGTGAGAACTCCATGTTCATACATCAATATGAACTTATTCTAAACTGGATGTCCACATAACAAAGCATCTCTGGTTTCACGATATACCAACAAGCCCCTGAAAACTATCAACATTGCAAAACAAAAACTGGATTAGTAGTGCAGTAGGTTGGGAACCACTGTTATAGAGACTAAATGAAAAACCAAGAGCACCTGATGACCACAGAACAAACCTATGACCTCAATATGTGAGGTGCATTATCTGTAAACAGTATGTATTTATATGCAGTATAAACACTGACATGTATCGGGTTCAGAGCAGCTCCAATAACAAAATAACAGGTGTGAGCCTTATTTTAACATAGGTCAGAGGTCAGTGAACGTCCTCACTCATCCTGTGCAGGATCAGTCTGCAGCTCAGGACACAAACTCCATGGCCTTTTGCAGATTAATCAGAACAGTTTTGGTTTTTTTTTTCTGCTAAATGTCATATTTTTCTACACTTTTGTACTGTTTAATATTAAATGTTGGTTGAGTACCATGTGCTCATGTCACATTGTCATGTGACTGCAGCTTCCTTATGCATCGTCAGACCTTATAATAGTTTGTGCATTTCTTCAGTGTCATGTTTCATGACTGTGTATGAGCCTCCGTGGATCCATTTACTGAATGACACTTTGGATTTGACTTTAAATAAACCATCAGTGCTCATCAAGTCTGTTTTCTTTTTATTGAAAATGTAGTATTAAAAGCTTTATTTTGTCTCAGATTCACATATTGACATTGCAGACATCAGCTTTTACTTGTTACTTCTCTAGTATAGTTTGATTGAAAAACAAATTATATGAATGAATGGTAAGATTTAGACCTACATTGTGCCTCTCATTACATTTTGAGTCAGTTTCTCTGAATATAATTAACCAATGATGTTTGGAGCTTAGATGAACATTCAGCCTTTCAGGTGTCATAGACAGCATGACCCCATTCCTTATTTTATTACTTTTATATGGATTATAACTGAGCTGAGATTTGGAACTTCAAATCCAATTGTACTTTGGAGTACTAAAGAAACTTTTCCATTGATGAAATGACTAAAAGGATGTGCATGTTGCTGATAATAATCAATAAATATATATAAGCAAATATTGCAATTTAATTCCATATGTCAAGCCATATTTCTAAAAGAATATCAAGACAACAAATCAATGATGTTCTGGAAAGAATTATTCTCATCTCCCCCAAGTAAATAATGAAATCAACTTTAGCTGCAAGGCACGAATGAAACCTTGGAACTTCATCAAAGTTTAAGAAAAGATGACAGCATGTAGTTTTACTATTACACAAATATTTACCAAAATTAAAGACTTTAACAAATGCTGAATATTTTTTGCCATTAAACAGTTGTATTATTTTTCTAGTACATGAAAATCAGTTAAAACTGTGATTTCCTTTGCCCTTCTCACCCAGATGAAACTAACTCTACTAGCGAAAGGGTTTTTCATGGTGTACTAATGCAGACTCTCAACTTCATTCAGAAAATTAATCAAATGTAAAAAAAGAACAGTCACTATAACACCATCAGAAATTCAGTTTTATTAAGTTTACAGAAAATATTAGACACTCATCTGCTACAAAGCACTCATAGAAAAGTGAATATTTAATTAAATAAACTTCAGCATCTTAAATAAACTAACAATAAATAAAAGGACATTTGGGTAAATCTTTATTTTATGGGCCACTAATAACCTCATTTTTTTAGTAATTACATTAGAGATTTCCTGGAAAGAGCCGAGTCTCCATTTACAGACAAT
Source organism: Apogon hyalosoma (assembly GCA_037367295.1). NCBI lineage: Eukaryota > Metazoa > Chordata > Actinopteri > Kurtiformes > Apogonidae > Apogon > Apogon hyalosoma. The sequence continues at coordinate 23,016,037 of JAPQRP010000005.1, read as the reverse complement.
ATAGCAACAGTTTTTAAGTCACATGTGCAAAAAATAATTATCTACAGGTGAATGTACAAACGTCAGACAAATTAATTCTCAATTAAAATAATCTTTTCTATAAAGGACACAAGTTATATTAGATATTACTATGAAAATTTAGTTATCACCTAGTTACACGTCTCTCTCCAGAAAATTTGCAATAAAGTGGCAATTAAAAACCCATAACATAAAGAATTACCTGCTATCGTTGAGACAAGAGTTCAACATTTTTGAGAAATCCTCATTTACATTCTTAACTGATGAGATCACTGTACACATCAGAAAGCTGCTAGTTTAGAGCTAAGATAGCCTGAGCACACACCGACACTGGGAACTCCATCTGATGGAGAAAAAGCAGGAGGGAGCTGAGGCAGGGTAGAGCCAGAAGAGATGAGGTTGAAGTGAGACCAGACCAAAACACTGCCTTCTGATCCAAGATAACATCCACCAGCCTGTCTCCATTTAATATTGTAAAGAATATGAATCTATTAGTGCTTTATATTTATATTCCCGTCAACCAATCCCAGGAAAAGCCTAAAGCACCAAATTCATAAAATATAATCTGTGTGTAAATCTATTCGTCAAGGCTGAGCAGTAAAATAAACTGTGGAAATAAACATTTTTAAGTATGCCTAAAAAAAGGTGACAATTGATGGTGTCTGTGGCTCAGGAGGTAGAGCAGGTCATCCAAAAAAAAAAACCAGAAGGTTGGCAGATTGAATCCTGCTCTTAGTCATATGCCATTATGTGGCACTTTTCTGCCTGTTTATGATTATTTGGTGGTGGGAGGGGCCGCTATGGCTACACATGTAATTTAGCACCACCAGTATGTGAGAGTGAATGAATCAAAGTGCTTTGATTATATAAAATAGAAAAGCACTATAAAATTCAGATGAATTATTAATTTGATGTTTTCTGTAATTTACTGAAATGTTTTGGTGATGATCAGACAAAACATGTCTGAAAGAAAATATTTAGGCATGTGATCTCATAATCATGAGATCCTGATATCATTAGATGAAGAAAATATCTCAATGAATAAAAATTAGATACAGTAACTTCTGAATACAATTAATCTTGTTTCAATGTAGATTTGGATGTCATAGAAAAAAAAATATTCACACAAATTGAAGATACACCAGACAAAAAATCTAATTACAAGATAAGTTGACAGTTTTTCTTTAGTGAAGGCAACACTTTCCCAAGGATTAAATGAATCAAAAAAATATTTAAAGTACCTCCTCAAACTGCTGCTTTATTACACATTGCCTGGGCCTGTTTGATGATCCATTTTAAAGATGCATTTCTTCAGTGAATCAGTGACCTTTGGACTTAAAGCAGAAGTGAAACCAAAAGGTCATTTAGAGCCACATGGACATATAGGTTTTTCATGTGATTTTTATTGACAGTAAGAAAAATAAATAATTTTAATCTGATATTTAAACAAGTTTACCAAAAAAATTTAGAATAAAAAGTGTGGGCGCATGAGGCTGTAAGCTGTCTGAAAATGGACAGACGTGAAAACTGAAGTTTAATTAAATCTGCCAGTTAAACTTCAGTCTTCAACATTAACCTGTGTGGTGTGGTGTGGACAGACTCAGTGCAGAGTGAACGTTGGTTACTCGTGTATGTGCTCTGTGAGGAGGGTTTGAAGGTGAGTCTCAGCTATGGTAGGTCAGGATCACAGACTGGATGGGCAGCCGGCACACAGGACACAGCTTGTTCCTCTTCTTCAGCTTCCTGGCGCAGACGTAGCAGGCCATTAGGTGTCCGGTTCGTCCATGGACGATGCATCCGTTCTTTGGCCGTGACTGACAGATGAGACAAGGGTCCAAACACGATTCAGGCAAACGCCACTCCGCCGATACATTACGCTCCAACTCCGGAACCACAGCAGAAGGTGGTGGAGGAGGAGGGTCAGTAGGGGAAGATGGAAGAAGCTCCTGGGAGTCGACAGAGGAGTAGGAAGAAGAAGGCTGAGAGTCAGAAGTCCACAGCTTCTCCTGTGAGGAGCAAGAGAGGAACTCCTGGGAGCTGGGAAGTGAGGAGGTGGAGTCTGCCACGCACTGTGACAGGAGAGGAGGCGTTTTTGCTCTTTTCCCATCTGGAACATCAACTCCTTCATTCTCATCTACATCAGAGCCTATGTGAGACAAACCAACCAACATGTTGAGTTTAGAGTCTGGTTTAGACCAGCTCTAAATGTAAAGTATCATGAGATAACTTTTGTGGTGCTATATAAATAAAATCAGACTGAGTTCTGTTGTAAGTAACAGACACTGTGATTAATCTACCTGGAGCATCTACGGCTGCTGATTGGTCGGCTGGTTTTGTGGGAAGGACTTTTGGACTGGAGCTGGTCGCCTTGTTGACAGACACCTCAGGCAACCAATCCAGACGCATAGTCCAGCAGCGCAGACAGTTTCTGGGGAGAGGTGGGTTCAACTCGTCACACTTCCCACACCGCCAATAATCCTGAAAGACAAAGACACAGTTAGAGCAAAAATAATGTGACCAAAACTTAAAGAGTAAAGAGGTCAGACAGTGTGACATCAGGGTATTATCACCTCACAAATATTGTCAAAATGAAGTTCAGTTAATCCAACTGAATCATCTGAGTGTTTGAACAGGTTATCTGAACAGCCTCAGTCTGTTCCTCCAGTACATTTACGCCACAGATGTAACTACTGGTTTGTCTCACAGATTATTATCCACCGATGTCTGCAGAACTCAGAGGGTGATTTTAAAAACACTACTCTGTATGTGGATTAATAGTTGAAGTTGTTACTATGAGAATGTTGTTTTACACATGCTTTGCTGAGGCAGTGGTGCAAAAACATAACATTACAGGTCTTTTATGTTGAATTGTAAAAACATTTTCTGTCCATTACAAAACTGAAAAATCTAATTAGACTATGGTAGGGTAAAAGGTAACATACCCTACCAGATAATATGAGAAATTAACTCCAACAGCATTTTACGGGAAAGTTATGGTGGTAAGTCCACTACAAACTACTGAAACTGTCAGCCAGTTAGTACTAGTTTAAGTACATATGGGTCCAATCAAGCAGTAACACGTGGACACATTTGGTGTTCAACAGTCTCTGTCATGTAAGCAGAGTAACTTATATGCATGTATTATACATATTTGAGTATGTATTTATAAGCACTTTAACATTATGTATAACAAAATTTGAGGAGATAAAATTTTTAGGTGAAAAATGTCAAATTACTGCTCGGTAACATGTGGACTTGAAACGGACATCAATTTTTTAAGTTTTATGCAAACTTTCAAAACATGAGGTTCTCTACAGAAACTGATACCAAGTAGGAGAAAACTGTTTGGATATTATGTTCAGCTATGCTAAAAATACATTTTGGAGTAACATATTGAAAAGTCTCTGTTTTATTGACAGGAGAATGTGGTAACACGTGGACAGGCTGTCATAGTAACATATGGATGACTCTACCATTGTATGCATCTCCCTTATTTTTTTAAAAGAAGCCAGATATAATCACAATGCTTTATTTAATGTATTTAATACTAACACAATGTTATTTACAACTTGTGGTGGTCCATACTGATAAAGGTAAATTACAAATAAAGATTAATTTCTCAGTAACAGTTCACAGATAGTCTGTTTAAATGTGACCAGTGTATGAATTCACAAACGTCATCATTCAGAATTTTAATTTCTCAAATAGACAGTCTTTTGCATGTCTTTTTGGCAATTTAATGCAGCCTAGCAGAAGGTTTGAAACTTCTCCTATACTGTGTAAGTGGTATTTTAAAAAGGATAACAGTTCCGTAAAATAGAGATCTTTAGCTTATGAAAAAAAAAAAAAGCCCGCTTGATAAATGATGTGTGCAAATTTACTTTTTCATGTTGATGTTCACTTATGCTTGATCGGATCCATATGTGCCATCTAGAACATTTTCACCTCTTTACCTTGCCATCAGACAGCCATTTCCGATAGGGGACTGAAGTCGCGAAGTGCTCTTCAAAGCAACCAGATGGAAGCAACGCTAGACCAGCAACTTCTGAGTTCTGCGAGGTAAAATTACTGTTTTCGTCAAAGGAATCAAGTGGCGTTGAAGAGTGTAATATAATTTTACACTCCACATTTCCTCACATGAAATTTCCCATTATTTTGACAATATTTGTGGGCAGACATTCCACTCAACACCTCAGTCTCACGGCTTATCACTTTGCTGTTAAAATTTTCTGTTAATCTCAGGATTAACCTAACATTTCCACTTGGGTGTCACTGATAATTGTGTTCTAGGACTGTGTGTGATTTACTCCAAGACTCACAGCTTCAGTGATCTCTGTGTCTTCATCAAAGGAGTCTTCGTCTTCTGCCTCAAAGATGGTGACCTCATATACCTGGAAAGCAACAAACATGTCAACATGTACAAATGCCATTGGCAGCCTGCTAGAGTCTACAAGGCTAACTAGTATGTTTTCCAGATTCTTTTCACCATAGCTTGAGTAATCTTCATCAGAAACATAGATGTGTTTACCTGATCATCTGCAGACAGAGAGGCATCATCTTCATTGTAGTCATCAGAAACAATGGACTCCACCTCAAACTCGACACTGAAGTTATCGCTCTCTGAATCTGAGGCTGCAACTGTGACCTCCGACCTCCCAGACTTAACACATAAACACACAGTTTGTCTTATAAAGCAACAGTCCAAATGACAGTGAACAGCAATACAAAGCACATGTGTGTGAATGAAGCTCACTGTGCTGTGCGAGTCAGATGACTGGCTGCTGGGTCTGTCCCTCCCACTTCCAAGTCCACCGATCACACACCACGAAAGGCTGTCGTCAAATGTCAGGGAGTAGCTATCAGACCGCCTCCTTTTCCTGCCATTTTCCTCTAGCTCCTCCTCCTCTGACTCTTCCTCATCTTCATTATTGTCCATACTTTGGGAGGGTCCTGAGAAGATGGAGCAAGCCAAGTTTAAAGCTCAGTTTCCTGGATGTGTTGATGAGCTCTGATATCATGCCTCAGAAGAGAAACTCACCTGGTTCACTGTTCCTCCGGCTCCTCCGTCGCCTCCTCCTTCGCCTCCTTCTCCTGTCTGGTGATGAGTGACTTTCTGAGCAAGGAACTTCTGAATTTGCCTCCTACAAACAGAAACACACATAACTGAGATTCATATTAACATTTAATGCTCTGTTTCACTTCAAATAATAAAAAAAAAAAAATTCTTTATTATTAATAACATCTGTTCTGATGTGTTTTAACACCTCTATTACATCAAGATCCCTTAAGTTGATGAAAAATATGATTTCTCACTCATTTTGTCCACCAATAAAAGCCCTGTGACACCATGTATTATTCATTCTTAAATAAAATCAGATTATTTCAAGAAATTAAATCTGTTGAGTTTGACACACTGTTTCATACATTACCTACATCTTTAATAAGCATTCTTCAAACATTTTTCCTCCTCATGTTGCCTCCTCTGCCTCTTTTTGACAGCTAAAATTTGTGATAAAATGCCCCTAAAAGTGTAAGTGTTTAATATGTGCTACTGTAACAATCTACAGTTGAGGCCAATGGTTTTGAAAATGACAGAAAATTATGTCTATGCAAGCTTTGCTGCTTCAGTTTTTTAAGACATTTTCTGTATGTTTCTGAGGGACACTGAAAAATAATTCTAAACATTTTCTAAGTTTTTAGGAACTTTATTGGGAAATAAATAAATATATAAAGTGTCAATTTGTATCACTGGCCACAACTATATCTTCTACAAGATCAAGGACGGTCCAAGATGTTTTAAACAGGGTTTCTGAAGACTTTAGATATATTGAACACAATTGGAGAACTGGCAAAAGATCCATTGAACAAAAAGTACATAGGATGTTAATAATTTCAGAATCACTAGCAAAGTGGATCTGTTTATTTATATTTTAATACATTTATTACTTTTTGTCCACATGTTTTTAATATTGCTGTAGAGCAAAGCACTATCACAGTTGCATTAACAGAAATTAATTTACTGGATGATTACTTCTAGAGGCAACTTTTTTGTTGTTGTTGTTGTTGTTGTTGCAGTGTAATTTTTCCACACAAACAGTTTTCAAAAACAAAACTACATTAAATGCAACTGCTCAAAATCCTGTTTAAGAAAATAAAATGGAAAAACTTCTGGATATGATTGTTTTTATACTTATTTAGGACCCAAAGAAACCCTGATTATAAGGCACTGGTGTTTCTTACCTCTGTGCATCTCTCTGTTTGACTGTTGCTGTGTGCTTCACTTAAACTTGGTGAGGAATCTAAGAAATATAGAAAAAGAGGAGTAATTTTGGTCTGTGCAGTAGTTAAGAAGGTGTATCAAGTAGCAAAATGCAAGAGGTACAAAGGAAATGCATAGGAAGCATAATAATTACAAGAAAAGTAAAATTTAGAAGACAGAAAGATTTCATTCCAATTGACCATGTCTATTCCATACAGTCATGGAAAAAATTATTGGACCATCAATAGTCATCAAAAACAATGGTTATGCAATCAAGTACTAACTCCTTTGTGTATCGTGACTAAAACAGACAGAAAACATGGAATTCCTAAAAGCACTATTTATGGCAGTACAATGCCATAGCTAGTGATGTAAGCACTTAAGTCTGGCCAACCCTCCTGAGCAGCTTATAAGACACGTCACAGCAACATCATTGTGATGCTTCTGACAAAGGCAACAGGAAGTAGCTGAAACTAGTAAAGCAGGTAAACAACTACCCCTGTCTAAATGATTTTCATTACTATCAAGAAAACCATGAAAAATGGATCAATATCAGCTCTTAAATTAAACTCTTATGAACTATTTTTGTTGTTATCATTATATTTGTTCAAATAAATGTACCTTTAGTTGTACCAGGCATTAAAATTAACAAAAAATGTTAAAAAACTAGGGTGGTCTACAAATTTTTTCCACAACTGTATCTAATCGTTATAGAGAAAACACAACTTCAACCTCATGATGGCAGCAAAGTAGGTGAAACAAAATCATTAAGATCAATTTTGTAGGAACCACAATTTAAAAAGTAGTACACCAATTCATCCAGTGGATGGAGACAGAAATAGGAAACACTTATCTACTATCATTGAAAGAAACCCTTTTTAAACATGTTTTGAGAGACACTGAGGTCAAACCCAAAATGACAGACTGACCAAATTTTATTTCCATAGTCATAGCAGAAAAAACGGGTATGAAAGAAGAACAAGGAACAAATAAGTTAAGAAAACAAGGAGAGAAAATAAAAGAGGAAGGACAAAAAAAAAAAAAAAAAGGAACATAACGAGACCCAATGGAAAAAGACAAATAAAAAAGGAAGTCCTACCTTGGCTCCTCACAGCCACCAGGTTCTTGGTGATCATAGCAAACAAAACTCTGAAACATTAACATATTTTGATTATTTCACTGTTAAAAGCCTCCAGATAAAAATCACAACTTGTCTGCTTTATAGAAAAAAAAATATTATATCCCGTTTAAGAGCTGATTACAGAATCATACAGTGACTATAAACCTGAATAAGCTATTCCTCTTTTAGTTTTTCCTGCTCTTACCGTGGCTCCTTCACAGAAAAGCTGTCAACTCCCAGAAGCTGCCCAAGTGCATCCTGGGCACAGTGGACAATGTGCTGCTGCTTCTGGTCATACAGCTGCTTCTGCATGATGTACTGTCCGAGGTAGAACATCACCTGCAGGAAGAGAAAAAAAGCAAACGAAACACAGATGTATCACTACTAACAAATTACAAGACATCAGCCAGTCAGCTCCTGACACCGTTCAACCAGTAAAATAAAGCATTATAATGGAAAGGACACCTGATTTAGTTTTTCCACAGCACTTAGTTTTGGGAGTCTCAAAAAAGCAAGAGAAAGACGACAAATCCACATTTGCTCTGGCTGTTATGGCAACACGAGCAATTTTTACCTCTTGAGACCCAGCAATGCATTTTAGTCCTGTGTAGTGGACAAGACATTCACAGCTTTACTTAAAACAAAAATTAAAAAACAATGTCCACTGTAAAGGACATTCCATTAAAAAATTAAATAAATAACAACTGAAAAAGTAAGTAGATCTTACTAATACACCCGTCTGGTCGCACAACACTCCTGCTCACTGGTAATTTTGTGTCTTAACTTCCAATCTAAAATCTTTTCAAAAATGTGTTAAAAAAAATGCCAAAATTGAAAGAAAGGCACAAGTAAACATGTTTATAAAATGTGAAAGGAACTGGGTGAATAATGTCTGAGAAATCAGTTGGACAAATTGTCTAAGCTGACTTTTTTTATTATTTTTTTTTTTTTTTTTTTTTAAATCCCGAAATTTAAAATAAGCCAACATACTGTGGTAAAGAACGTGTGTGAAATTTGAAGAGTCTGGTGAATGGTGTCCAAGAAATGGGATGTACAAATATCTCGGACAGACAGAAGGAAGGAAGGAAGGAATTAATTCCTGGTATATCTACCAATATGGACAAGTATATCTAAATAAATCAAAGTGTGTCTGAAAAAAAAAACAAAAAACTGTTGCTTAATGCTGTTTCCAATCACGTTAAGTATTTAATGTAAAAAAGCCAAAACTTTTACTTACTGGATCTAAGGAGGTTAATGGAAACAAGCGGTGATATTACACCGAAAGCTCACTAATTCAACCAATATCAACCTTTTAATGCTATAGAATTGCATGAGGGTTTCATGCCTTGCTTATAACCCATAAAGACTCAAACAGCTAGTGGCAAGCAAATCATCTACTGATCTAAGCTGTTCAATACCTGTTGATCCACTAATTCTATCAACACATGTGAATAATTGATGTAAAATGTAGTTTTTCATCTTTTCATGGTCATCAGATATGACCCATTTGGATGTTCAGAGGCTCCGTAGTGAACGTGGAAACACTGTCATCTTCTACAACATTGACAAGAGTAAAACCAATGGAGTTTGATAAGTGATAGTGGATGTAGACACTTGTTTTTATGTTCAGTTAATGATATATTTTGCTGAAAGTCGCATTTTCCTCAGTTTTCTCTGTTTTTGACATGACCATTGAATTTAATCTGAGCTTTAATTAACATCTACATGATCAGTGAATCAAATACAGGGAAATACATGATTTACACTGAATAACGCAAAATACTGATGATAATATTACAAAATATGGTGATAAATCAATTAAGAAAGGTTAAATAGAGAAGAAAATTCATTTGTGAACTATCACAAAAGTAGCACTACGTCTTTATGGGTTAATCACTCCACAAACACATGACTACCCCCAAAGCTAAAACAAAACAGTAAAATCTATGTAGATTGCAAATGCATAACGCTGCCGGCCCCGATTTCTATAGAAGGGAACAGCAACATTGACTTCTGCTGTTAAGTTGTTTATTCACAAGGCCAGTTTGTCTACTATCCTGTTCTGACTGGTTTTGGTTCTTTGGATTGAACTTTAAGGATATAATGCAAATGCAGCACATGTTCTTCTAATACAACTCCTGAAACTGTTACAATACACTATAGAACAATACACTATAGAGCCATTTCCCATGTGATGACACACAAGAAATGGATTTAAAATCAGGAATGAAGGTACAAATAGAAGCAGAACCATTTGAGTTGAATATTACACTTTTGTAAATGATGACAATTATAATCAATATCACGATAAACATATTAGTTGAAAATGTAGATGTATGAGACTTGCTTAGGTGATACAACAAACTACTTGAAATGTCTCCTACTTATCTAGCTTCAGACAAAGATATGCTGTACCTCTTTCATGGTGAAGACATCTTTAGTGGCTCCTGCATGTTGCAGCAGTGAATGAAACTCTACCTTTGGTCTGACCTAAGCAGAGAAAAACAGGAAACCAGTCAGTCAGGCATAAATGAAATGTCTTATTTGCATGTGTTTGGTTTTATGATTCATTAATTTGCAAAGTATGCCACTTGTCTCACTTTTAAACATGTTCAGTGCAGATGGAAACTAATCAATAAGTCAGTAATCAGATGTACTTACCAGTTTGGTGTCATCGGTCGTGTCTGTGTTAAGCTCCCTGTCAGCTGACATCTTTGAGCTGATTGTTCCTGGAAAAGAACACACACAGGGTCAAAATCACAGATTATAGTCTATATTTTTAATAAATGACTCAGCAACACCAAATTAAGACCTAGTCCTGTTTAACATTGACTAAGCAGGCAAGACTATATATTGCATCGTTAAGTCTGCCTTGGATGACTCTGAGTGGGTAAAAAAAAAAAAAAAACCTCGACCTTAAACACAATGTTTTCTCTCTCTTCTTGTACATGAAACCCTTTCTACAAAGCTGCATTAATGAAACAGGACTTGACCAGAAAATGTTCAGGCTTATTCAGTTTGGTATAGCAAATGACAAGAGGACTGACAGTACATCTCTCTAGACTTACTGAATGAAAACATGTTGCACTGATAGCTAATGTATAGATCCTAATATACAACCTATTGACCATACATACATACATTACACATTATAGAACATCAGAAGTACCTGACACTTATCCAAACAACTATCATTTCATAATTTGTCTTATTAGGCCTAACACACAGACATCATAGACATATTCTAGCAGTTTAGTATTTTATAGTTTAATAGGATGTTTAAAGGCTGACTCACTTTCCTAATTAATTAATCAACTACAGTCCTACAAAGTCTATTAATTTTTTTTTTACACAGACAGCAACCACAAAGAGTTAAAATTCAGTCTTAAACAAATATCCAAATTAATCATGTACACATTTTTGGCTATAAATATGATCATTAAAAAAAAACATTTCTTACCAGTATATACAGAGGTAGAAGGATTAGCAGCAGTCCATCCTGTGCAAGTAAAAAAAATAAAGTGCTGTCAGAAAGGAGCACAGCAGAGTTGCAGCCTCTTATAGACCTGCTCAGACATGTCAGGACTAGACCAGCCTAAATGGCGTTGCCTAGTCAAACTGGGCCTATCAGGGCCAGTCAGGCTGAGTCAGCAACACCCTGTAGTATGTTCCATGTTAAAACTGACTGTACCAGCTGATTTAATCATAGTACTCTGTGCAGACATGCCGAGACTAGTCCAGGATGACTCATTTCTGTCAAAATTAGATAACCACATGTACCAAAGTAAAGATAAACAAACTAACCAAATGGAGTATTAGTCATGCACGTGACACTAACTCAAGCATGTTTCCAGAACAGGACTGTCCCAAGGCTCCAGGGGAATGGGAGAATAAACTGAAACTCAACCTGGGAGAATTGACCATACAGAGAATTTATTAGTGGGACAAACAAATTAGACTTTTTCTTTAAACTAACCCAAAATTGTTTTTAAACTAATAAATATCTTTAAAGGAATCTTTTTTGGGGTAAAATAAAACATATTGTGTCATATAATAAATATTAAAGCTAGCTATTTTATTTAAATCGTAATGGATTAGAGTATTATATGCCTCATTTAAGGTTGTCAGACTAAGTAGGCTAAGCTCACTGACAGCAGAATATTTGCAGCATAATAACTGTGACCAGATATTAAGTCACTTGATATCAAAACATGATCACGAGACATTTTTTGAGATTCAACAGATACACAGAGCTTTAACAAACAGTAAAGAACAACCATACATATACTGCATAAAGGATATATAAAACTTTTTAGACATCCTTAATAAATTTTAGACTAAAGTAATATATTACTTGATGTGAATTACCAGCAAAGTCATTGCATTTATCATATTTCTGCATTTAAACGTGTGCTGGGTAGAACTGATGTCATCATAAGGTGAAACTCTACATCCTGGCCTGTTGCCACTTCACTAAATGCTCCACAGAAACATTGCACATAAAAATACATGCTCATCATCAACGCTAGAAACAGAACCGTTCTACAAACTGTCAGTACATTTATTGTTAAGGGTCTGAACACAGCCTGCCTGCATACTGAACACAGTGGTGGATCCTGTCTGTGAAGTGTGAATATGTCTGGACAACGGTCTGTGACTGAGTGGAGTAAATGACGAGCACAAACATATGACAGTGCATGCGTGAGTCAGCTGGTGGCCAACCTGTTACAACACAAACAGACAGGAAAATATGCCCGGACTTGTCCTGCTCTACCCTCTGACTTTCCTTTTCTTAAACATTGATTGAAACAGGCTGAACGGACCGAATCATTTTTCATCAAGAAAACAAGACCATACAATAGATGCAGAATAATGATCCCTGTACCTGATACTTAACATCAAACGGTTTCCAGATTGACAGGCTTTTTAATTATGGACTTGATTAAACACTAATGTCTCAATAATAACCAACAGTATAGTGGAATTAATAACAACTTGACGCTAAATTAATCTGTGGCCGATGTGATCGCAATATTTCGTTCGTTTTTATATTATTATTATCTCGTTATCTTTAAGGAAGCTGGCTAATACTGTTACTGTCTCTATTTTACGCTCACAGCACAATAACGGCCACGAGTTAGCATGCTAAAATGAACTCCGCCACAAGGAAAACCGCCAACTCTTACCTAGCAACAAGCATAGTAAATATACCACTCCTGTTAAGACAATTGCAGACACATAAAAATGTTTATAGGAAAAAACAGCACTGTTGGTACAGTTACAATTAACAGATAGTAGTGGTTGGCTAGTTAGCTAAATACAAAGTACCAAACTTTTAAGTCAAACGCTGATATCGTTCAATGTAGAAACTACTTATTACATAAATACTAAAATCCAGAGTGGACGCATAATTAAACGTGTTTGTTTGCCATCATTTGGTGAGCATACCATCCCGGCCAGCAGGCCATAGCGAACGCGTAGTTGCTATATACTGTTTCGGTTTCCTCAACCAGGAAATAGCGAGGCTGTGCGGCCTCCTAGCACACTGCTAACAAACAGCTAACAGCTACTAGCGTTGCCGTTGTATTAACTATGACGATGAAAGAATTTACTCTAATCATTTAAGACGAACCTTTTCAGTAGGTGTTGATACAAATCATATCCCACAGAAGAGTATCTCCATCAATTCAACCTGCTAGCAGTTGGACTGTTTATCTTAGCTAGTTGATCTGGAGACGGTTTGTGGAGCGCTCCTGCTGGACGGGAACGGACTGTTCAGACACCCGGGATTTACGAGCAACTGTTCTGCCTCATCTGCGTAGTTTGGCCTTACACAATCAATGAAGTGCATGGGCATTTTAAGTTAAGAAATAAGTCTCAACAGGAACCACAAATCACAGTGATTCTGGACTTACATATTTAATGGAAAAAGTAGTTTCATATTATCTTTAAATTTTTTTATTGTGGCATATGGTACAGATGGTTAACATTGAGGACACTTAACAGGATTGGATCATTATTGTATTATTCTATCCACACGTCGTGCCTGTGTGTATACTTGTAATAATGCATGAGGTCTGTATAAATGTTATTAGTGTATATTAAAAAAAAAAATCCCCTAGTTTCTTTAGACCACCTTAAGCATTGATTATAGATCACATTGTTTATTCTGTCATTTATTTCTGTCCAGACTTAATTTAAGGCAGAGGTCTTGTATTGATGCTAGGAATCAGGCCACTGTGTGAAATCCTCTCCAGCATGTTCACAAAGGGGTTAGGGTTTTAAATTCTGTATTTAGCAATACATGTGAGAATGTCTCATGCTCTCTGAAAGACCCAATTAAATCAATGAATCATGACATTGTCCAATCTTTATGCTCTCCATCTAACTGATGGCTAAGAAATGAATACTCACTGCACCAGTTAGGGATGAAGAACTTGTTGCAGCTGAAACAATCACTATAGTAATTATCCAAAGAACTATTTACTTAGTTAAATCCTAGTTGGGACTTTTTTTGGCCAGTGTACTCTAGACTATGGTGATTTTTATGACTAGGGCAATGGAAAGTACAGCACAAGTGAAATGTCGTATTGTGGAGTTCAGTAAAATTATTAGGACTTTAAAGAAACTTCACACTCAACCACTACAAGAAACACATACTTTTATTTTGCAAAAAGAGATCAACACAATAAGAAAAACCACAGTGATAAAACACTGTTCTCGTTGTGTGTGTATTTATGGTTGTAACTCATATCCCAGAGGATCAAGCCCTCGGTCCAGCAGAGCAAGAGAAGACTCCCTCAACTTCTGAAGAAACCTCCTCAGTTCCTCTTTGGAGAAAACCTGAATTTTAGGGGGAGGGGAGAAAAGGCCATTAAAAAAATAATGTAATAAAAACAACCATATTTATCAGAGAAAGAACCAACAATGACAGCTGCAGTACATCATCCAGGAACAGGGCTGATTATGATCAAAGTGCAACTGAATGTAAATCAGGCATGATGATTACCAGTAATTAGCTTTTTCTGTTGCTCATCATTACCTTCATCACTTGCATCATCACCTCTTCAATTATCTTGGTGACAGAAAACTGCACCCCAACCAAAACTGGCAACAACTGACAAAGTCTCAGCCATTTGCAAGCTGTTTTTGTAAATTTAGATGGATTCATTTGCCCATGTATTCTTAGGATATTAAATTGACAACTATATTAGGCCTATATAATCACATATGGTATACTGATGTAAACCTACTGAAATCAAAGAGGAGATATGGCACTTTGGTGTTGCATCCACCATTTTATTTCACATTTAATGCACTAAACCCCTTTTTAAAAAAACAAAAAAAAAAAACAATGCTTGTGCTTGCCATTAATTTGCTTGCTTGACCACCAATGCTCTCCTTCTCCAAAACCAACTGGCTTCATTGAGGAGCTGAAGTCATTGTCCCTTGGTATGTACGAAGACACATTCATATATTCACTGCTCAAAAAAATTAGAGGAACACTTTTTAATCAGAGTATAGCAACCTATCAGTCAAACTTCTGGGATATTGAT
>JAPQRP010000005.1:22979439-23000984 GCA_037367295.1 Apogon hyalosoma | reverse complement strand
CCCTCTATAGGGTGATCATTTTCATTTCTATCAAATTATGTGGCATCATTTTGTTACTAATACATCACCTACTTATTGTCAGGAAAGATATTCAAGATCATTTTTCCCCCGTTTAGATCTGATGTGTTTTCGAAGTGTTCCTCTAATTTTTTTGAGCAGTGTATGTCTGTGTAAGTGGACAGCTTATATGGGTTAGTTACCTGGTAGAGACGATGCTGGTCAGATGAGATGATGTCGGCAAGTCGCAGCGCCTCCTGGTGTCTGGACGAGTTCTGCAGCACACTGAGCAGCAGGAAGCTGAGGCGAGGCAGACAAAGAGACCGTAGCGCTGTCATCTGGTGGCTGCGCTCCGAGTCCTGCTCTGAATCCTAAAAACACATCAACAAATCATCATTAAACAGAGAAAAAAAAAAAAATAAGTCACCCGACTTACTATTTTTATTTTATTTATACTAATTTTATTTTCATATTCCCAGGCAATGGCTAATATGTATGAAGTTACTTATGGAAAATAACACTATGGCCCACTCCAGAACTATGTCCTGGAGGTCTTCTAAACATGTTGTGATCATATGGGGTGTAAGCTTCATGTGATGTGGTGGGTAGTAAATAGTAACCTGTCGGTTGTCGACCATCCATCCTCCATCTACAAATAGCAACACATTGTAGATTCTTTCTTTCACATCTTCAGTCAGAACGTCCAAACGGCAAGACCATGCAGACAGAGCAGCCTGACAAAAAGAAAACATGACACTTAACTGACTCAATCGAGCGGATTATTTATTATGCTGCATTTATAATTATTTATTTTATTTTTATTGCAGGGTACAATAATGCTGAGAACTTTTTTGAACTAGAAAGTATCTAGAAAAGATACAAATCAACTTTATTCATCCCAAAGGAGATACTTTTTTTTTTTCCATTCAGTCAAGACAAAAAAATGAAGCCAAATAAAATATAAAACTAATCAAATAATACAACTAATTTATAACCATGTCTATGTGTGAATACCTGGTACTCTTTTTCCCTCATCTCATTAGCCACTCGCTCTGTAAATTTGGCCTCGGGGGCAGGTGTTGGCTTCTGAGGGGCAGAGCTACTGTGGCTGAACCAATCAGTGAAGGCCTCGTGGGCTTCCTATGTGACCATTAAGAGACACATTTACATTAAACGTACACAACATGCAACACTAAAAACAATCCAAAAATCAAAGACTACT
The DNA here is from genome assembly GCA_037367295.1 of Apogon hyalosoma. NCBI lineage: Eukaryota > Metazoa > Chordata > Actinopteri > Kurtiformes > Apogonidae > Apogon > Apogon hyalosoma. The sequence goes on along the minus strand of JAPQRP010000005.1, from coordinate 22,999,765 downwards.
GTCTACAGTAATTTTGCTTGAAAAATTATGCAGTTGCAGACAATTCAATTTTTTTTTAAGCATTAACTATTTCAGCTCTATTCTTAGTCTTAACAGTCAAGTTGGTATGTCCACATCTGTTGACAATTTCTGACAAATACAAAGACAGGGAACAGACCAGATAAGCTCTGATACACAGGTGTTCTCTGATGGCGTTCTCATCCTCAGCAGGTAGGGATGTGGTCTCACTGAGGCCTGTCCACTGGCAGTAAATCTCCCTCATTGAATCCTCTGGGACTTTAGAGAAAACTGCCTTGGCTGCATCTTGCTTCTGCAGAGCTGAGACAAGGCAGACAGACAGTCAGCACTGCAATGCATCATGGTGCTGACTGTCTATAACTGAAAGGCAGACACTCAAGTCAGATGTACCCAGAAACTTCCTCATGATGGCGTTGGACTGTTTCAGGGCCTCTGCTCGATGGGCGGGGTCAAACAGCAGCCAGTCAATGACGTCTATCTTCCTTTCATCCTCCTGTCAAAGCAGTCACTTTTTTACTCTGGTTTGTCAGTATTTAATGTTAGATGAAGAAAACTAAATAACTTTCAGTTACAGTTTAATACAACTTCTCATTTAATTTTTTGTGGCACTGTAATTATATTTAATGCAATAATTGGTTATTTACCCTTTCCATCAGTCAGTTAAGTGTGGGGAAAAGGAATGAACTATACCAAAATGCAAAATGTTGCTTGTTTGTATAACAGGGTCACACAAAAAAAAAAATCAAGCTTGTGATACTTATTTAATTTGTAATTGTAATTGTAATTTAATTTCAGCTCAAAAATCTATCAAAATTGTTAAATGTTCTGTTTTTCTTATTAGTCAGTGTTGACTAAAAGTGCATTACAAGAGTTCTTACAGTTATGTCCATTTGTACATGTTTGCTCTTAAGGGTTATATCTTCCAAAGCTATTTTTCCTTTCGCGGTAAAAGGTCAATCACAAATACTAGTGTCACTGTTTTTAGATAGACTGAAAATGGGTTGCTCTTAGGTTTTTTTTTACCTTTGTAGTTCCACTTTCCAGAGCCTGGTTGTGGTGTGTAAACTCTGTCTCATCTCTCTCTCTCACAGTCTCCACCACAAGTTTGGTTATTGCAGCCACATCCAGACCTATACAAATATTCCATTTCTTTATAATAAATTTTGACTTGTTACTCATCTCTGTAAGTGTAGATTAACATTTTCATTCTCACCTGCTTCAGTTGCAAGTTGCAGACAGCGAGGGCGGAGCTCTGGCTGGTTAATGGTTTCTAGGAATGTGGCGTACTGTGCAGTTGCAAGATCAGCTGGTAGTTGACTAACGTAGCTTGCTACAAGGTCAGTTTGCTGATCCCGAATCAGCAGGGAGATATATGCCTTCAACACATCCACACAAACATCCTCCTGAAAGAGTGAAAGAGGGATCATTAGATAAGTACACTTGTGCATATTGTCCCTTTAGACTGGACAATACCTTAGTCAATGGCTGACTAAAAAAAAGGTTTCATAACTTAGAAATTGGGAACCCCTTGAAATCCACTTTATTTCTATTTCAACTATACCTTCAGTGCCAAACCCAGAGTGCGGAAAAACAGCAGGAGGTGAGTCATAAAACGCAGCAGGTGGAAAGGGAGGGGTTTAGAGGATGTCAGCCAATCAGAGAACTCATCCAACAGACCTATGAGTGAGACACAGACAGATGTTTAATGGTAAAGATTTGTGTTGGAGGAGTAGAGGTTATTTATGCCATGTTTCCACTACGTGTAACCAGCTTGGCTCGACTCAACTCGAGTACTAGGTACTATTCCTGGAGACCAATTTCATGAAAGGATACTATCGACTTGAGAACCTGGTCATCATAGCGATGCAGCATGTTACTTCCATGTTGTCTGCTCAGAGAGTTGCTGATAAACTCGCTCGTTGCATTTTGTCTCGTCAAGTTCATGCTGAATTTTTACGTCAGCCACCAAAGACTGAATCTCCTTGACTGACCATGGTGTCATTTTGCGGGCTGTCATCATGTGGATTAACCTACTGCTATATTTACTGTCAACTTCCACATCTGTTTTTTGTAAAATGGTTGGTCACAGAGACAATTCTCTGACCAATCAGTGGTCTGCAGTGTTTATACAGCACATTTTAGTATCTGTTCCCCAGTCTTGGAACCTCGGCAGAGGTGATACCAAAAAACTGGGTGTCGAGCCAGTACCACGTAGTGGAAACGCAGCATTAGAGGTCAGCGGGTCTTACCGTCCAGGTCTCCCAAGATCACAAACCTCTGGATGACATGGTAATGCTCTCTGTTCTCCTCCAGCACCCTCTGCACGCAGAGAGGCCAAGTTAATGGTGTGTTTACTACTGTAACTCAATTGCCATATTCAGTCATAACCCCCAAATATTTAGTGTATGTCTGTGTCTACCTTTAATTCTGAGGCTTGAAGTTCCTCAAACACTTTTTCCATCGTCCAACTGGGTAAAGAGACAAGACAAAGCAAACATGTCAGAACGGATACTAGTTAGGACTGTGTTCAGATCATAGCTTATTGAACACTACAATCTATTCACATTTCTGCTGTGTTTCATTGTGTGAGTGTCTGTGTGTCACATACTTGGCCTCCAGGTATTCTCGTGGCAATGTTTCCACTTCCTGGTGGGCCATGCCTGATGACATCAGATCCTTTTCAACTAGAGAGTCCACCATTACTCTGAAATATGCCCAAACGCAGTCTTCCCATGATTCACACACTGCAAGGAGCTTAAAAGAAACAGATAATTATTGTTGTGTGCATGTTCTCCTGAAAAACTGCTTCATCACTGCTGTGGCAAAATCAAAGAGGTTTTTTTTTTTAAAGCTTTTGGGGCTTAAATGATAGACCTTAGAAATGTTTATAATTACATCCTGAGAAAATAACCATTTTAAAATGGAAGTTATACAGACTTTGAACGGCAGCAATAGAAAACCTTATTAAATTAGGATAAGCCGAGTTTGACTTCATAAGATCTCTTATTGATGCAGATTAATTTTTGCACCTCTACTAGTGTTTACTAAGAGTAACAGAGTGAACTGTTGAATATTTATTATTAAAGAGTAGATGATTTTGGACAAAGACTAAGTATTTAATGACACATAACTCAGGCTCTACAGCTACATAACTTTAAATTTTAGTTCTAACCTCATGATTGCATTGGATAAAACATTTGAAGGATCAACAAAGAGATTATTTTTAATCTGAGTGGGACACAAATGTCAGTGCGTACACCCCGTTTACATCTCGTAAACGGGGTGTAACATGGTGAAAATAAATATACAGTAAAACATTTCACAAACAGAAATACAAGCTTGTTACATTACCGGTTTGAGGTTTCCACTCAGGCTGGCGTAGATTGCTCTCTCATATCTGTTTAACTGCTCCTAAAAAGATAAACAGTCAGTGAAAATAGTTTTAGCTTTATTCATGTTTAATGATTATTATCTTATCGATTCCTCTTTGACAAAAGATTATCACACAGTATCTTCTAGCAAAGTACAGAGGAGGCTATCAAATGGTTGAAGACATCCTAAGAGTCCCACATTTAATTTGTTAACTATTATTTTATTGTACAGTGTGTATATTTTCATTCTATTATCCTCAAGGAATGAGTTGCACTAAGTGTAAGGTGTGTAGTGTTGTTGTACCTCCTCAGCCATCCTCCAGCAGCAGGCTTTCCAGATCCCTCTTTGTGGGTTTCCTTCAACCGGTTGCAACTCTAAACTCACTGCAGGGGGAAAGAGAGAAGACATAGACATTTAGACACAAAGAGACCTCAGTGGAGTGGATACATTCACAGAGATGCAATTCCATTATCAGTTTATTATCAGTGACTGCTGAATAATTAATAGGAAAAGTTGAAGCCACTCAGTCATTAATGTAACAGGAATCAGGTGAATTTTTTCTAAAGTTAATTCCACACCAATTCTTTTTCTTTCCTTCACTGTGGTTCTGTATAGAAACATAAGGGAACACCTTAATGATTTTGTGCAAAACTCTGATTTCTGAAACCTCATAATGTCTCCATTGTCTCTCTAACTTTTAAATACACTTTGCACTGAACAAGGACTGTAGATAATGACCCCTATTATTGACACTATACACACATTTGGAAGAAATGTGTTAATGGAAATAATAAACAAGGGGACATCACCAGATAAAACTTAATTCAGTGTTCATTGTTGTTTTTAGACAGATTTTGTTCTGTTGGGGTCTTTCATTTATTGTCAAGACAAGGTTCAAAGGTTACCTGATGTCATGTTCGGGTCGTGATACAGTTTCCAGCCTTCCAGAGTAGCTGCTCTCCAGGCCTGACCACAGCGCTTACACAACCTCTGAGCCTGGACAGACACACAGAGTAGAAACACATGATCAAATAATCAAATACATAGAGAAACTAGCAGTGTTTCCACTATCAGACCTAACTTGAAGGGTTATTTAACCAAAATCTGTGCAAGTCAAGTAAAACAGACTCATTTGAGGACATTAAGTATTTTTTTTTTTTTTTATACCTCCTCTGTCATGCCTGCTCTAATGAGGGTGAACAGGTTCTTCAGAAGTCGAGCGTCGTCCTCTCTGTCAAGATCAGCCAGGGGACGCTGCTGCCGGAGGGGAGCGTCTGGGTCCTGAACACATATAGACATGAAGTATTTATAAATATCAAGGATGAATTTATGGTCATTACTATGGTAACACGCCTCACCAGCTCAGTGACCAGAGGAACAGTGAAGGCAGCACCACTCTTCCTCCTCAGCTTCAGGGCATGGAGTGTGTTCTCCCTAACACACACACACACACACACACAAACACACACAGTTTGTTGTTCTATTATTCCCAGTTGTACTCAATGCTAATCTAAATAACTACTACCTCTTGTACTCACCAGCACACGTTCTTGGCATAATATTCTATATTATCAGAAAAGTCTCCAATTTGATCCTTGGCAATGCTCTCCAGCCAATCAACAACCAGCTGCAACAGAATAACCAGTTAGTAAATAATGACAACTACAGCCAACTTTTTTTCTGCTGTGGACTAGGGCAAAAATGTCATATTTTCACCCTGCCACATTAATGAATTAAAACAAGACAAACATGCAAAGCACTGGAGACTGTGCCTTCACTAACTACTGGATGAGCATCTTAATGATCAAACTGGAAAATGTGAAGAATGCTTCGGCCTCTCTCAAATGTTGTACATATTCACAGTGAAGATTCTCACTTTGTATAAAGACACTGACTAACCCTTGTCTTTGATGTATTTTTTTTCCATTTTTATGTGTGTTTGTTACCTGGCTTTGTCGTATGACGGCATCTCGCTGAAACAGCTGTTCCACCACAACCTTCTCGCTCTCACTAGGAACCTACACACAAAAGTTATTTAATAGAGCATCCACAGGCATTTGATTCATTGTCTGGCTAATTTCAGACCAAATGATAAACAACAGTGGCAATGCTGAAGCTTAAGAAATAGCAGATTGATTGAGGCCATTTCATGAGCTTTTGTTACTAACTATCAAAAAAGAGCAGGCTGATCACAGTGACGTTACATCTTAACAGGTGATGCTGAAGCACTGGAATCAGGAGAAAACGTGGAGGTGACAGAACTATAAATCTACCACAGAATATGTGTGAGTGTGTATGCTGTCAACAGCCTTTAGTCACAGAAAATGTTACTTACACCAAGATCTGTCATGATGTCATCTTCCATTGCCAACTGAACCCTATCTCTGCAGAGACAGACACATGATCAGAGAGGAGCAGTCAGCCACTCACACAGCTAATCCTTCAGAAGTTACTCCAGCAGGTACCTGTACAGTGAGCTGATCAGCCTCCAGGTGCAACTCTCTTGCTGCAGCAGCCACCGGACTCCTGCCGTTTTACTGTTCTGACCTGCTCTAAGGACTACAGACTGCAACACGTCCACCTAAAACAGCATAAACCAGTCATTTTTATATTCCTCTCAGAGGTTCCACTCTCTTCTGCAGATCATTTATTTTCCAGTTACTCTCTCAGTTGATCTATCTATCTATCTATGCTTGCAAACATCTGAGTCACAAACAGGCAGAGCTCACCTTTTCCTGGCAGACATTTTGGTAATCCTCCAGCAGTTCAAACACTGCCGAGGAAGAATGTTTCAGAAAGGAAGCCAGGAACTCTGGGAAAAGACTGGCAGCCGCTGAAATCAAACAACCAAAAAGTAGTGTTAATATGTGTGTTTATAAACACAGCAGGCTGACAGTGTCCACTGTGTGTTTTATTCACCAGCCTCTCCTGGGTCGTCCTCCTTTAGTAAGGCAGAGCTTAGGTTGGCGATGTCGTCTGTGAAGAAGCTGGTGTTCTCCAGTCCTGACACAGGTGATGTGTACATGCTGTTCGTCCAATCACTCTCATCCAGATTCTACACAAAATCATACAAGGATTTATTTGATCACAATTCATGTTACCATTTCCTTATTTCCTTTTGGTTAAGACGGTAAGTGTGTTCATTTGGAACTCACCATACTGCTATGTGCATTTCTGGGTGTATGCATGTATCGAGGTGTCCGACCTCCAGGACCCAAAATGGAGGAAACATCTGGGACTCTGGGTGTCACTAAAAGAAAAAGCCATGAGGTGACATTGGGTGAAATATGACTCATATTAAATATTATCTATAATGTGCTTGATCAGTGCATGAGGGTTAGTCATACCCGCCTGTCTAAACAATGATGCAGGTGTGTTCTTCAGCAGAGAGCGGGCTGGTGTAACTGTAGATGCAATGGGACTCCCACTGCCCGGTGATGGGACTGAGAACAGTGATCAGAAAAATAACAACACTGACAGTTTGGCTGTTATTAATGAATGATGGTAATAAATCACCAGTTTTTTCCTGTATGAAGCACTGACTTTTAAAGCAATATTTAGTGTAAAAAGTCCAGAGTATCTCTTTGGGTTATGGCTATCTTAAAAAAAAAAAGTAAAAGTTTAAATATTAGGGCACAAATTACAATTACCATATAAAGCACCATTAATTTGTTTGTTTAATCTAAAATTATCCCCTACAGTATATAAGCCATTCCAATGCTGAATTTATCTTCACTTAACAGAAATGATGCACACATGCATTCCAGGATTACCATATTAAATTTTAGCTCAACTGCTATCTTGTTTTATTTGTTTGTTTGGATTAGAACCAGTGTATTAAAACGTAATAGACAGTAACACAATACACTAACCATCCGAGGCAGTTGTAGATAAACAACTGCTATTTTCTGTTGTTTTCAATAACTATTTTTCTTGACAAAGTCTGTTACTTTAAAAAAGTGACAGCAAAGGTAGTGTCCAGAAAAGACTGTCTTTTTTCCCCTCTGGATTTCATAATTGTTATTTCAAACATTAACGGCAACAGGTCTGCTTCAAGAAAAGCAAACAAACATTTCCCTGCTACAGGATACAGGCCACCTTCTTCCTCCTCCTGCGGGCCGCAACTGTCACCTCATCATCTCGAACAACTGGAGATGGCAGCTCACTCTGACCCCTGAAAGAAAAGTCCAAGGAAGCTTTTAAATGTACATAAACCATCTACATTTTGGTCAGGTGTAGTTTAGTATCCTATAAGATTGGGGCAAGCAAACATTTGAGAGAAATGGAAAACAGAAAAAAAGTGCAGCTTGATTCTCTTGATTAAAGTTTATCCGTATCTGATATGATGACAAATCAATTTAACAGTTAAGTTATAGACTTTGTATGACAAAAGACATATACACAAATATGTAACCTGAGTAAAATTGGCTACATCATGATGCTCAATCTACAAACAGACAAATATAAAGTGACAACCAAACACATACCCTTAAGGATACAGAGCAAATATTCTGGGTTAGTGTCAACTTTCAGTACTTATCAGCTAATGTTTTCACTGGTGACTATATTCAATTATATTTAAGTTTAGAAAACACACAGGTCATTACCTAACAACACCCCGGTACTCTTAAGAACATTCCAAGTAACAATCTTAACATTTATTAATGATGAATAATCAGACTGCAGCACTAACAAAATGTACTTGTTGAAACAGATGTAACTAAGTAGTAAAGACCTTCACGACTCAACTTCTGCAGTTTCACAGTGGTTTTGGCAATCAATGACCTTCAGTAGCTAATCAGTCAAACACAGAATATAATTTCATCTATGATCAGTCTCTTACTACCACCTGTTCTTGTAAAACTCGATTTCTAACTCTGAATATAACTAGCCGCACGTCAACTGTTTACAAACCAGTACTTAGCTTAACTGATTAGCCCTTGTATTAATTCTGAACGGCAGCGTTAGCACGGTTAGCATCATTAGCCCCAGCTAGCACTGAAACCTAGGCTGTAGCGGACTTCACGGTGAAACTAACAATTAGACGTTCACGTCTCTAAACAGATATCAACACTATACGATGTAGCAGTTCCTTCTTTTCTTAAATGCAAATGTTACACATGTTTTATTATTTACCAGTCCATGGTGGCGGTGAGCTGTCAGTTCCCGCTTCACGAGGTTTAACAGCGGTCTTCTTCTATGAAATGATAATGATGCTTTTTAAATGGTCTTGATGTCAGATTGCGCCACCATGTGGACACCTGCTGATGTGACATATTTTCAAAAGCCACTTGAATCTTTTAATTCTGAGTTCAGTATTTGTACATTATTCACCGTAAGACCAAATAATAATGAACGGTGTCCCTTGATTCTGACATCAAAGTTCAGTAACACACAACTGAGCTTTTCCTTTTCTCCATGTTTTTCTATTTTAAATGTGTGTAATTCAGTCTAATATTATGAGTGTAAAAATATGTACAATCTATTTAAATTGACTGGAAAATCTGTTCTTAATCTTTATATGTATAGCATGCATGGTTAAGTGAGGATGAGTCTGTTTAAAAAACATGGAGCATAACTTTATTTGTTCATGTAAAGGTGATAAATATTTGTGTAGAATATTTCTGTATGTAAATATGTAGTGGAATATTTTATTCCACTTGGCTGCATATGCCTAATACAACTAGACAAAACTAGCTGTCGGAAGCGATGGCTAGGGGTATATCCCCGAAAGCCCCCAGTCCTTAACCAGACAGCTATGATGTCATGACGTGAGGCATCCCCAGGTCGTGACCTTTCATTTGCACTTGATTTGAAGTCAATCAGACAAATAGTTCCAGAGATATGAACAAAAGTGTTTAGTGATTTTAAACTTTTGAGCGGCCCCTTGTGGACAATCTAGAAATGGTAAATCATCCAAAATCGAACCAGTTCTTCCTCTCCATGATATTGATTGACATGGAAAATTTGGAATTTCTAAACCCAACATTTTTCAAGTTATCATGTTCACACGAAGGATATCCGTTTGGACCAAAAACATAATATCCCTGAAACTGTGTTCGGGGATATAAATATATCTAATATACAGAGTATAAGTGAAAGGTACGGAAGAAGATTAGGGCTAAAAATAAACCAAGGTCCAATATATTTTTTGAATCATTTTTCTGAGAAAAAAAATCAAAATTCTGAGATTAAAGACAGAATTCTGACTTTTTCTCAGAATGTTTTATTTTTATACATTCAGGGAGAGTGTCACTTTTGCTTTATGGCATGCAGGAGGAGTACAGCAGGCTGACATAATGATGGATTTAGGTGACTTTTTACGTATCCAAGGGGTTCCTGAGGAAACTATTTCACTATTAGGTGAGCAAAAGGGAAACAGACATCAGTGGCTTTTTCTTCAAATTTATGTACACAAGTTTCAAAACATAACATTCACTCACCTTTTGCTTATCGGAGAAGAAAGTCAAAATTCTGAGGTTAAAGTCAGAATTCTGACTTTTTTCTCATAATCCTGACTTCATTCTCAGAATTCTGACTTTTTTTTTTCTCAGAATAATATATTTTTTTAAAATATTGGACCTTAATTTGTATTTTTTTTCCCTGGTGGCACTAATCCTCTTCCGTAGAAATGTAATAAATAGCTACAGTCAAATATTAAAATTTTAATTTCTACTACTTTCAGTTGTTCTCTTCAGGGGTTGCCACAGTAAATAATTTATTCTATCTGACCCTGACCCCCACATCTTCTTCTTTCACATCAACCACCTGCATGTCCTCCTTCACCACATCCAAAAATCTCCTCTTTCACTTATGTCTGGTGGCTTCATCATTCTTCTACCAATGTATTCACTGTCCCTCCTCTGCACATGTCCAAACCATCTCAATCTAGTCTGTGTCACTTTGACCCCAAAACATCCAACCTGAGCTGTCCCTCTGATGTGCTTGTTCATCAGAGGGACCATGTGCTGCTATGTTTGACATCAAGTCTTCTTGACATACGAGTAATTCTTTGCAGACAGATGCTGTCTCTCTAGTAAATTACAAATACAACATACAGGTCTGAAAAAAAAAAAAAAAAGAGACCACCACCAAATTATCACTTTCTCTGAGTTTACTTTTTATAGGTATGTGTTTGAGTAAAATTAGCATTTTTGTTTTATTCTAAACAACCAACGACATTTCTCCCAAATTCCAAATAAAAATATTGTTATTTAGAGCATGTATTTGCAGAACACGACACATGGTCAGAATAACAAAAAGATGCAGGTGTTTTCAGATCTCAAATAATGCAAAGAAAACCAGTTCATATTCATTTCTAACCAACACAATATTAATGCTATAACTTGGAAAAGTTCAGACATCAATACTTGGTGGAATAATCCTGATTTTCAATGACATCTTTCACGTGTCTTGGTTCTCCTCCATTGCTGTTGGATGACTTTATGCAGCTCCTGGCAGAGAAATTCAAGAGGCTCAGCAGTGTTCCATGGCTTGTGTCCATCCATGTTCCTCCAGAAGTTTTCAAAGTGGGTTCAGGTCTGGAGACTGGACTGGCCATGACAGGGTCTTCATCTGGTGGTCCATCATCCACACCTTTATGGACCTAGCTGAGGCCAGGAGCATTGTCCTGATAGAAAAAACAGTTCTCAGAGTTTGGGAACATTGTCAGAGCAGAAGTCCAGTAGTTTTCAATAGTTACTTTTGGATTCTAATTACTTTTGCTGTTCTAATAGCACTGTTTCTGCCTATTGTAAGAAGATAGTGATGGCCACAGTAGTAGTTTTTCTGCTTCTGCTTAAATAAGGCATGGATCAGGTGTTTATTCAGTAGAATGGTGTACTTGCATTAATATTCAACAGACACAGGAATGGAATGGCTGTCATACATGCAGACATGCTGATTTCAGAGGAAATTGCACTGGTCTCTTAATTTTTTCCAGAGCTGTATGTAAATACATATATTATATTATACTCACATTTCATGCTTCTGGTACATGTTTATAACACAGAGAATCAGACAAGTGTAAATTGGGGTGTAATGACATTGTTTTCCAATATTTTCATTTTGTCTGTCCACATTTTGAAAAATCTTCACTAAGGAGGATGTTGTGCACAATATCCCCATTAGCATGAACAGGGCGTGAAATCCTTTTGCTTATTCCGGCACATCCATCAGACCAGATTAGGTGAGTAGTATATTATACACAGTGTGTGATTACTAAATGAGGAGTTGGTGAGTGTATGGAGACTGCAGGAAAACACTCACAGGAGAGTGGAAAAGTAGTCAGGAACATGGAAAGCTTCGGGAGGAGAGATGGGCAGAGAAGTGGAGGGAAAACAGAAGCAAGACAGACAAGTGAGGACATACGAGGATACTGACAGTAAAAAAAAACTACAGATGACAGAGGAAACCAGACATGTTCAGCTGTTCATTCACTACCCAGAGAAGCAGACTGATAGTTAGATGTTCAATCTGCCATATATTCAGACTCGGGGAGTTCAAGAGCAACCCTGAAATGGAGATCAGTTAAAAAGACTCAAACCCATATGAATATGGAATAGATTCAGCAGGGAAACTTATCAAGAATTCTGAATCGCATATCATGTTTAATGAAGTGACAGCAGTTACTGAGCTTCTTACATGTTCCTGCAGCATCTTTCACTATTAAAAAAAAAAAAAAAAAGTTCTGTGTACTGAAATACTAGAAACCTTCCATTTGGACTCATTATTAAAGTGATGTTTATGTTAACAGGAGATTTAAGTAGGCCCACTGACACTATTGTGTTATAATTCAAGCTAGACGCAGGAAAAACTAAGCCAGTCAATATATAATAAGTTCCAGAAAGACTGATGTATCTGTTAGTGAGTTCCTCCAAGGGCCATGAACAAAAACAATCCTCCATTTGTCTTTGGCGTGTAGGGTAATAAATATATGGAGTCATTTTCCACATTTCCAGAGATGTTTTCTGTTTTAAATGAAATCCCTGGTACCTTCTCCTACCATTAAGTGTTGCAAGTATTAAGTCAAAATTTTAATAATGATGAATAATTTTACATCATTGTTCTACTTTAGGAAACTTCAGCCAACTCTCCTCTACAATGTATCTGCCTCTGAGTATCGGAAAAAGTTGAGTTTTTAGAACCATTGGGGCTGCTGATGTCAAGGACTGGTACTAAATCTTTTCTCTTTTATACCTTTTTTGTATCCAAACCATAATCTCGTTAACCTGCGTCTTTGTGCCCTTGCCAGCAGCCGAACGCTCCTGCTTTGCTGTAGCCACATAAATCAGATCCACAGGCCTTTTCTTCAGCAGGGAATTTGATTTTAGCAGAAAAAGCACAGTTGTGAACGATAAGTTATTGCTGATTGAAGACGTTTATTCTACAGGTGTAATTCTATACAGATTTACCAGTACAAAACATGTTCTAGAACTAGAGTCACATTGCTATTTTCTTTCTAAAACATTATTGTCAACTTTAGGGTTCAGAGTTAAGTTTTCAGCAGAGGCAAATAGGAGAAACTCCTAGTTTTGCTCAAACAACTTTTGAACGCCAACTGCTACCAAAACTACACAGACTTGCTGTTATAATGCCGTCTCTCATTTTCCATTTTGTGCTTCATTTTCTTTGCACCTGCACAAGAAATGTGATAAAACATATAATTCTGTGGAAGACTGTAGCTAAAGATACATGTAAGATCGAAACATGAATCTGCTCCACCAGGACGCATTCAGTTTCCTGGGAAACCTGGAAAACACAACACCTGGGACACTCACTCACTTCTTTCTTTTACAATTTTTTTTCCTCTTTGAAAAGAGCCTGAGATGCTAAACTACAACTTTTCTGGAAAGGTCAGAGAGTACAGCAAACAAAATCACACCAAAAATCTGTATCTTATCGTTTTTAACAATCCAATGAAAAACTTAATAATGTGCAATATGATGAAATATAAAATAAGATTTATAGTGTTCTTTAGTATTTTGCATAACAGGAGACAACACTAAGTCCTCATTTAAATATAATTCATGTTTATTTTCATTTGGATTCAATGTTCATTCTCAGTTATCAGTCCAGTGTTTCTTGCAATTATACGACAGTCACACTCATAAATGCTCTGGGCCGAATAAAATACTTCTGATTTATTCTCATTGATTCTTGCAAAAGCACTGACTCTGATAAAAACACTGATTCTTAAAGATTTCCCTGCAGCAGACTTTCATTTGGATGAGGTCAGAGGATCTTTTGTGATGATGGGATGCTCTGCTTGGATGGAAATGCACATTGTGTTTCAGCTGGAGAACGAAGAGGACTGTAGATTTACAAAAATAAAAATATGAACACAGACCCAGATGTGTTCAGTATCAGCTTCTGTTGTGCTTCCTGCTTTCTTACAGTGCAGACTCTTTTGCCGTTTGCTACCTCTGTTTAGATTTGGTCTTATCTTCGTCTTTTACAACTAGGAATCACGGGCAGAAGCTCCTGGATAGTAATAAATCACCAGTTCTCCTGCAACAGAACTATGGGACAGTTAATCTGGGCCAGCAAGATGCCCCCTTCCTCCTGAGATGACTTCTACAAACTCTGCAGAAACTTATAAGTAGTAAACAGCATATGGGATTGACAACCTCCCCCTGGAGCCAGTGGACTGGACAACAAGAAAATGCTAAATAAGTCCAAAAGCAGAGGTCCTCTTTGGAGCTCTCTGAGTGAAAAGCCTGTCATTTCCACGGGAAAATGGGAGGACAACTGACTGACAGATACAAGCACAGCAGGACTGAGTATATCACTGAATCATCTAACAGCGAATCATGTTCCTCTCCCAAAGTCATAATCTCTGACATGACGCAATGAATGTCATGCACACAGTAGTACTGACAACTACTAAAGACTGATATGTTTGTCAGTTCATCTTTTACTCACAAGTGGAAGAATTACAGGTGCAATGAAGATTTTGTAGTTGTTGATTGGAGGACTGGAATACAGACCCCTTCATGGCCCACGTCACTATGATGTCATGATACTAGCTGGAGGCAAAACAGTGGGAAGCTGAAGGCAAGAGAATGTTGTCTTGTTTTGTTTTTGGGTGGCAAAACCAAAAACTCGAACTTTGAATTTTATAGTCTACCAGCCACTGCAAGTCAAAACAATTGTTGACGGCTTTGGTTGAACGCAATTAGATGAAAGGACTGGACCGAAACAATCATCAACAACTCACAGGTGTGCAGCGCACACTTCATATCAGGTAAGGTTGATACGTAATGAATCATCAGTTTCAGCCTGGATAATGTTATAGACGAGGCTAAATTGTAACTGAAATAACGTTAAGTTAACCTTCAACTTGGGGATTTTTGTTACGTTTAAAAGCTAATGCTAACCGCTAGCTAACTTAATGTACGTTGTTGTTGACTGGGCAGCACTTGTGACCGCACGACACACAAGTCCTCGCTCATATTATGATACTGTAAATCTTGTACATGTCCATTCAAGACGTAGTTATAGGCATCCAACGACTTATAGGCCTTCAGTTTTTCTTTTGTATAGACGCCCGGTTTCTCTATGAGGTAAGTGTAAATATCTGGCCACTGCACGGTGGGCAGTCCTGTCAAATCGTCCATCCAGTGAGTGGTCATGTAGGGGTCGGGGAATGTCATCCCATCAGCTAGAGTCAACTTTTTAAAATAACATTTACGGTCTTGGAAAGCGAGTGCACTCACATATCCACTAAATTGTTTGTTTTCCTTGTCCATCTCAGCAAAAAAACTTCATTAAAACAAGCTAATCTGTGTTGACAAGCTAGTGCGTTTGAGATTTTTTGCCTCCAAGTCCATTCTTCAATCTCTTCTCATAGCTACAGCTTAGTTTTTTCTTCTTTCTGAAATCATATTACCATTGTAACAGTACACAGTAATATTTTACATACATGCGTTTAACTCAAAATATCCCGTTATACGCGAAATCATTTTTAACCCATGTAAAACAAATACATTTTTCTATATATTAGTATATATTATTTAACCATGAAATTATGATTAATATTTCCAACCAATTAAATTATTGACTGTTTAACCATTTTTAAAATGTGTAAATCATAAAATGAAATACAATCAATTTATTAAATTACCAAGGCAGTATATAGAACAGTAGTTTTCAAAATTCCCTTTTAATGTCATCCCTTGTGTCAGTAAACCCTTACCTAGGCTACTAGGTTTAGCATTACATAGGAATTGGTATAAGCTTTCACATGGAAAGCCACCAAACTGTGCATTTAGCTTCAAAATAAACATTACATATGACCAAAAATAGTGCAAAAAGAAACAAAAGTGCTTTGAGATACTTTTGTGAACTTAAATCTCATTTAACAGAACCATACATCAAACAAAGTTAGCTTTTTCATTGCTTTTAAACAAAAAATGTCCACTCGCGATTAGCATTAGCGTAATGCTAATATCAGCACAGCGCTAGCATGCTTCGTTAGCAAGCACATGGTCTTAACTCACCGAGATTGAAGCAACGGCACGAGCACGACAATGGACAATCACACGACCGCTCTAGCTCGTGCTCCCATCAACTGAACAAAATAAATATTTATAATTAGCATTTGGATATTGCAAATATGTTTAAAACACTTTTCCGAATCAAAACTCACCCATATGAGCCATATACTGTATTTCAACACGGATCGTCCCACAGCCTTTCCCGTTCAGAGTGCAAAAGACCGGAAACTAATGCGCGTTTCCGTCCGCTGTTCGGAAGGCGGGACTAATACTCTTATCAACAAATAAGAAGGTCATTATCACCCAATGGGACCATGAAAACAGGAAATTAAAGTTAAGAGAGAGGATCACAGTTCCTCTTTTCAAAATAAATGTTTTTCAAAATAAACTGGTGCAAATACATTAAAATAAATAAAAGGAGAGAAAGAGGAGTCATTTTCTCTACTGGGTAACAAATGCAATACAAATTTTCTTTTTTTTTCAGCCACTGTAGGGGAGGGTGAGGTGAGAGGTATTTAGTTGCAGTAACTTCACCACTAGATGCCACAAAAGATCACAGACATAATTTTTGATAGATTCTGTCTAGACACTAGAGGATCTATGGTTGAGGAGCAGGTAAGAACAGTTGGAGGTTCATCAGGCAAGTACAAAAAATGTCTTTCACAAGATAATACACGAGAGACAAACCAGAAGCACGTACGTTTACCATGGGAGGTTAGACAACTTTCCAAGAAGGTGACAAAGAACTCTGGGGTTTTCAACTGAAGTAAATGATGATGGGAAGCAAGTGAAACAATCACTATGCCACAAAACCCTCTTGGGAAAAGAAAGGGATGCAGTGTAAGGCATACAGAGGAACAAAAGGAAAAAAAGATACAGGAAATACAGTAACCTGACAAATTGAACCAATGATGGCACTAAACCTGAGTATGTCAACAGCAGTGATAATCCTGCAGACCATATTGACAACTTTACAAGGTGCTTGTGCCAGTCTTGAAAATCTTAAAAAGTATGGAATGGTATGGATTTTGAAACACTGTTTTCCAGACCTTGAAAAGTATGGAATTTTGTGTGAAAGTCTTAATAAAGTACGGGAAAAAGTTTTTCAGTTGAATTTTAGTGTCTGCTGAAAGGCACATAAAACTTGACATAATTTGACAAACTGATCAGTCCTGGAATGATTCTAGTGTAACTTGTTTGTGTGATATTCAAGCACGTTTATGATTTTCATATGTTCTGAAAACATCTCTGTCAGTAAAACATAATTCATTTTGAATTATGCATCCATACATTTATTAAAAAGAACTTTTCTATTACACACAACAGGTACAACCAAAAAAGTAGGCATGCGAGTCAAGGTCTTAGGGAAAAAAATAGCAGTTTTGAAAAAGTCTGGAATTTTTATTTGGAAATGGGGAAAGCACCCTGCTTTAACATTTTTCGGATTAGAGGTATAATGTTTTATGGGCATTTCAAAGTATCACATCATACCAATTTTACTATTAAGGTTTTTTTTTTTTTTTTAGAATAGAATAAAATAGCTGTTTATTGCCACTGCAAAAACATTGTTAAAAACAATACAAAAACAGTGAAACACAGTTTGGCCTCCTCTGTGGCAGCAATACATAAAAACTGAAATAGAGAAGGTAAGTAGAAATGAGATGAATAAAAATAAATAGAAATAAATGAAATATGAAAACATAGAAAACAATCCCTAAATGGTACGTACAGAAAAAATAAATGGACAATATCTGTAACTTTGTGTAAGTTTAGTGATGAAAACCCAGTTGGATGTAGCAACAGGTAGTCTGCAGTGATAGTGAAATAATGAGGAGCTCATGTTATTGAACTCACAGGTTTATATAAAACTCACCGTAAAAGCAACAGAATGCTTTTCTTCTACTTTGTTTATTACAGTCATAGTTAACACAGCCTGTATCGTCACCTTCTGATGACACTATACACATGGTGGTTTAATCTCTCCTAACCAGCTGCTGGAAATGCACCTTAATTACTTTTTTTTTTTTTTTTTTTTTGCAACACCTCAAAAGTTGGCTTCAAACCTCTGTTAGGAGCAGAGTGAAAACAATGACGAAGCATATAACACAGCAGGCCAAAACCCTTACAGAGACGTCTCAGCCACTGCCGGCACATGGTGTAACACTTGAAGGACATCATAGCCACATGCCATCCACCACCAGTGAGAACTCACCATCCTCACCCCAGGAAACCCATCCACATCGCCCCTGTCTCCAGTCACCCTGTCCCCCCGCTGTCCTCTGCTCAAGTTCACTGACCAGATGAAAGAGCCGGTCTCTGCTGGGACTAAACTCACCCCTTGTTCCGTTCCCTGCCCTACATCAGTCTTATCTCTCCTAAAACCCCATTTTCACTCCCACCTTCATCCAACACAGCCAGTCTTGACACATTAATTTCACCAGTAGCAGATATGTAATAGAAAGAAGAACAGTAGACTTGACTCACTTGGTAATCAGGCTAATCTGACTGGAATCAAATCATTCTGCAGTGCTTTCATATTCGATATGTAATCCTGGTCATGTTTCATCTGTCCTCAGCTCTGTCATAAAAGACTCTAATGCGGCTTATAAAGCAATAAGCCTCCAGAGCCCATGGTGCAGTGTGATTAAAGTGATTTTAAAATAAACATAATCATAGTGAGTTTCACAATGTAAAGTGTGGCCTATGGCTTTTTTATAAAAGGCTGTTGCTATTGGTCCGGGCCCGGACCCATGTCGCTGCTAGCTATTTATCCAGCACTTCCTATGTACATGTGCAGTGAGTCATTGTCTAGCGATACATAAGTGCATAAGTACATAAGATTTCTATAGTGCTTTTCAAGGCACCCAAAGCATTTTACATTAGTGATCCATTATTCATTCCCACTCTGGTGGTGGTAAACTACATTTGTATCCACAGAAGCATGGCTGCCAATCAGCACCATACAGCCCCTCCAACCACCACCGAACGAACACTCATACCCCAGTGTGAGTGACCCTGGAGGCACAGTGGGTGAAGCGTCTTACCCAAGGACACAACAATACCGACTAAACAGAACGGGACTTGAGCCGCCAACCCTTCGGTTATTGGACGACCCTCTCTACCTCCTGAGCCACAGTCGCCCCAAAATCCAGTAATGCATTGATAAATAATCTTTCATCTGCCAAGCAACGCTGTTCTTCAGTCATGTTTAGGATATTACTCCAGAATCATTGACAGTAACATTGCAGGGATAATCACATTTTCATATTCTGACGTTTCATTCGCAGTTTTCTTTCCTTTAGACACATCAGAGAGTTGAGAGCATGTCAGAAAACAAAGAGGCAATACTATCTGTTGAACATTTGTTATATTTTATATTTTGCCTCGTTCAACTTGTCAATTTCTTCTTTTTGTATTTTCCCCTGTTTTCCTGTCCATCACTTACCAACATTCATCCATATGTAGCTATTGCAGTAATCAGCCTCTTATGTTGTTCTGTGGGTCAATACTGAGCCACCACTGTGTTTACCAGCAAAGAAAAGGCCATAAATGACCATTTATCAACATGAATTGTTATTATTGAATTATTTGGTGTCAAACATCATTATTCATATCCTCACAATGGCTGTACACCAAAAAAACAAACAAACACAAGATAATGAAATTGGAGAAGGAGATTGTGTGCTACTGATTGAACTTTGACAAAAACTTTCTTCTGGATCTCCATGACCCCACACAAATGGAGTTCACAAAGTAACAACATTTTCAGGCAGAATGGGAGGAAATGTTTTGTAGTTGTATTCCTGATTGTTCAGTGTTTTAGAAAACATCAGTCTGTTGCCAAAACAGTTCAAGACCTCAACTGTTTCCAATGAATAAAATGCATTGCAAGTACTATCTCTTGCTAAGAAATGTTATATTTAGCAAAACTAATAACAGGCAGGGGCGCTTCCAGAAATTTCTCATGGGGTGGCCAGATGGGGCCACTTAAAATCTTGGGGTGGCACACCAAAACTAAAAGCCATAATTTCAAGATGTTATTACACTGTTGTAATATAAGGCCAGTAGAAAACTATCAGAAAACCTTATGGAAACGCCTACTGATATACTTTGGTTTATTGTGTTACATTTAAAGTTACTAATGATCTAATGTGCATCAACAGTACAGTTAACATTTTGAGTTCCACAACAATCCTGTTTTATTGTGTAATGTATACATTAGGTAAAAGGTGTACATTTACTGTAATCAAAACAATAACTGGGAAAAAAAAACACGTACTGGCCGATACAAACAGAATCAAGATGAGGAGGTGCCCCTGTGACATTAAAATAACAATAGTGACAGTAATGACAATACTTAGTCCATCGCCATAGTAATTATCAGTTATAGCTGCAATAATAGCCTATAGGCATTTATATTCAGCCTAATAAAACTCAAC
>JAPQRP010000005.1:22957920-22970072 GCA_037367295.1 Apogon hyalosoma | reverse complement strand
ACTGCAAATAATGAAGCTTTCATTAAAGACTGAATAAGAGTCCACTGCAGTGATGTCATGCATGAAAGGGTTAACTACTGCTCTTGCTTGTATTTGCATTTTGAGTCTCATGATTTACATTTTCAGTGTTTTTCCCCCACAGCAGTTGCATGCTTTTGGCATAGAAAATATACTAGTAATGCAGAGCAGATGACACTGATGAGTTACTTATTACTTAATATGAGAGCATATGTTTGAAAAGTCAAATATTGCATGTATAGCAAAAATAATACTGTGTTGGAAGTTTTGCTATGAAGTACAACACAAATTACAAGATAATTTTGCAACTTGCATTACATTGCAAGGAATTTCACAACATAATAAGATGAGAAATTACAGCATTTGCATAGTCAAGTTCCAAGCTTCATAGAATCCAAAGAATTTTCTGTCATTACTTACCCAGAACTGCCAGCCGTCGCAGAATCTGTGTTTCATAGGCAAACATAGAACCTGTGCTTTTCCAGAATGACGTGTTGTTTTGTATGGTTCCTTTTCCATCCAGTGCAGCCTGCCTTGTTTTCCCCAAATCTTATAAACTACACAAGAATCTACAACATCCCTCCCTCACTGCTGAAAAACCTATTTTTTCACCTGCATGGGATTTCTATACAATTATATCCTGGTCTAAGGTGATGCAACAGGTGAAAACAGTAGGTGTGGCCAAAAGCACTGCTCACCTGCAGCATGATGTCATCCAGAAGTGAATCGAAATTCTTTGTGTTGTGATTCTGTTTTCCAAAAACACTGCTTTAATATGACTACAGAGCTGTAATTGAGTACGTTGTGATGTGTGGAGTAATCCGATAACAGTGGTGTTTATCGGAACCCTGGTGCCATGGACGCGGTGTTGGAATACAGTCAAGGATCTGAACAACACACAGGGATGAGGCTGTTATATGAGGTGCTAAAAATAGTGTCAGGTAACTCCACCTCCCATTCTATTTTTAGCAGACGATTGTTGGGAAAGTGGTAACATTGAACTTTACTTATGAACAACTAGAAGGTTCCACAGGCAAAGAAAACACATGAAAGTACACAGTAGGAAAAGACAGTGTAGGATGATTCAGGTCCTTTCTTTAATAATAATTATTCTTATGTTATCTGAAATGCTTGAGTGTGATATCTTCCTGAAACCCAGGAAATGAAAGTTTCAGCTTTTTTTTTTTTTTACATTAAACAATTGTCTTGAATGAAAACTGCATAATGCAACATTTTTTTTCCAGATATATATTTTTTAATTATTTTTATTTATTTATTTTTTAGGGAATGTCCTTTACAATGGACAGCATTTTTAATGTATTAATTTATTTATTCTTAAGTAAAACTGTAAAACTTTTGTCCCCTACAGAGGACAAAAATGCTGGGTCTCAGGAGGATATAATTTGTTCACGTCTTATTGCAGTTTTATCATTAGTCTCTTTTTGTTTCCTGTTGTTGAGTGTATAAAACACAACAAACCAGTCCAATGACACCTGTAAACCATCTGTCAGGTCAGTCTACAACATGTTTGGATCCAACTTACTAAAGCAGGGCACACACTTCAAGAGAATCGGGCTGTTTTTGTCCAGATTTCCCCTTCCTGACCAAGGATGGCAAACCCCAGATTATTTTATGTCTTATCAGATCATCCTGTGGTCTGAAGTGTGTTAAGAGTGAATCTGTCCCGATAATCGCCTCTGAAACGGGTCAGAGCCGACAATCGTAAATATTAAACTTGTTCAGTATTTACGACGAAGAATCTTCGTGTGTGGGAAAGCTGACGACGACGAGTCCACTTTTCCAAACCCACACCCGCGTACATCCGACCCAACCCGTGATTAAACACACTGTCTCCACAGTAACTCACTTTAAGGGCTTTATTTTTGCCTAAAACACACGCCGTCATCAAATCTCTAATGTGTGCTGCTCAATGACGTCTGTGGCCGGATGTAAACGGACGTGAAGCTCACTTCAAAATAAAACCGGATGTGGATCAACCACAGTCAAATTAGATGATCAGCATCATTAAATGTCCTGACTAATTTTTATTTCTTTTACTTCCTTGCTCGCTACCCACCCGCATTTTGTTTAATTTTACCCAGGCCATACCTACAAAAATGCTTGGCTCTCTCTCTCTCTCTCTCTCTTTTTTTTTTTTTTACCTGTCTCCGCATGTTTTTGCAGGTTACTTGACCATTTTTCTTTTTTTTTAGTCATGCTATGTTTCTTCTTCTTGTTAGATCACGTTTGATCACGCTATATTTCCATCACGGAGGACTAGATTCTAGATCGGTGTTGCGACAGAATCCTTATATGTGTGGTGTGCTGTGCTTATATTATCGGAGCACACCACACACACATTATGATCACAACTGTTCAATGCTTGATTTTTTGTCTTCATGTGTGGGGTCTGTAGCATAAAAAATGTCTTAAGATTTAGAAAATCCTTATGTGTGTACCCTGCTTTACACAGTAATTTATGCTGTGAAAGTGACCTCTTGTACAAATTAATTTGCACTAGTTAACAGTTACCATTGTTGGTTTCTCCTCTTTCTTACTGGATTAAATTGTTGACGTAGCTACAACATCATCTCTTTGTGTCCACCTGACCAAGGATATTTGATAGTCCTCCTTTTGGTCCTAGTTTGGTCTCAAAAAATGTTCTTTGATCTTTAGCAACTACACCTCACACAAGAAAAATAAATGTTCCATTCAACATCTCAATCCATCCTACAATGTCCTCGGAGGAAACTAAATGAACCCCCCAAAAATTCAATAAAAGACAGCAACTTAAGGTCAGTGACTAGTCTGGTTCACTGGAAGTATAAGGGTGAATATTTCCATCCCACAGTCGCAGGATTATCATTCTCCTTCGTTCAGCTATCTGTGTGTTATATTCCTCCTCACTATGTGACAGATCATCAACCTCTGAGCCGAAACTACACCCTGAAAATGGCTGACACAACTATTTTGCTGCGAATAAGTCACTTTGATGCTACAAAGCTTACACAACAATTTCTCTGTCTTTTCTCTGTCATTATTTTTGCAATACACTCTTAGAGCATCTTGCACATAGCACTGCCCAAGACTCAGCCAAACAACTCCGGTTACTTTTATCCCCATTTCAGAATGATAGCGGAGGCAGCCAGAACAAAGAATTTAGACTAAAGATGAAAGATAGCAATCTGGCTGGTGTAATGACTAACCTGCAACCCGTGACTATCACAGTGGTATTTAGTTACCTGATGTTCACAAACCTCCTCCTTTTTTTACAACAGTTAGTCTTGTGGTTCAGCGGAGAGGACTTCTGAGCTAGAGATTAACAGAGAGGTTTTCACAAAATACTTGTTTATTCATCCATGTCCCGGTAGGACTCTTAAAAACTGCCTGGTCGAGATGTAGTAACACCTAGAGGCTAAATCTTGGATCTTTATTCATAGTATCAATAACGAGTGGTGCCAGGCACAACAAACCCCGCCCCTCACATGTATTGTAGCTTATTTTGACATGGATCCACCTGATGTCATCATGTCTACAGTCTATGCATGGTCTAATGTTAGCATATCAACTGCCTCTATATATGTGCCAAGTTTGATGTAAACTGAAGCTAAATTGATGTTTTTATAGACATGTGAAATCTCACCCCTTTATAAGTAAATGGGAGAAAAAAAAGGTGTAAAAAATGCAATGCAATCTATAAACCCAATGTGGTATAAATTCAACTAATAGTTTTGCTGCTAGAGACACTTGAAATTTCACCCATTATAAGTAAATGGGAAAAAAATTTGAAAAATTTATTTAAAAAAAAAAAAAAATTAACTTTGACCTGCTTTTCCCAAAATGTAATGAGATCTATTCTGCCTCCCTGGCAATATATAAACCAAATTTGGTATGAATTCAACCAATAGTTGTGCTGCTAGAGTGTTAAACAAACAAACCGAACCAAAAACAATACCCCTTGCGTCCGCTTCAGGGGGCAGGGTAACCAGCCCTATCTACAGTACTGGCACAGTGGGGATATACAGTAGATGTGGCTGTGCGAGACATGCTAATGACTACATTGAGTCTGATATTTAACTTTATTACACTTTATTCCAGCACTACATTGGACTAAGATGGGGTGAAGTTGACTACCTCGTCCAAATAACTGGTTAAGATTGATAGAAGAGAAAAGAGTTGACTATTGTTGCACTAAATTACACTGATTACTTGTAATTGTGTTTTTATTTTTTCTCTTAAAATGAAGGACATGATTTTCTTCGAAGGGATTAATAAACTTAACCTCTATATGTAAGAACAGCACAATGTTCAAGGAACAGAGCATCAAGACACACGTTTTAAACATGCATGATAACTTTCATCAGATGAAGAAACTGCTCTAAAATTGGTTTTTGACTTCATTGGCAGGCAGAATATTTTCACACACTGTTCAACCATCCAAGAATTAATAACAAGCAACAGCAAAGACAGGTGAATTTTGGACTGTCTCTATTCAAAACACCATGTGACACATTTATAGGCAGTGAAGTATATTAAACAGGAGAAGTTCAAAGGTGATAGTGCTGTTACTTTTTCTATGAATATAATCTTCTCATTATACCTGCAAAGTACACCTGACATGACCCACTGGTTTAAAAGTCTTCACTTCCTAAAGAAAACTGGGTCCAGATCTTTTAAACAAACAGTAGGGAAAAAGAAAAAGCGATGCCCTCTCCAGTGCTGGATGTTCGACTTTATTCACCAGTATTTTTGCCAACAGCTGCTGCTGGAAACGAGGCCAGTAGGACACTAACCGTTAAGTACCATAAAAATAACAATGTGCAAAGCTGAGTCATGGGGCATACAGTTATCATTTCTGCTTAAAAAAATACATGACAGTTCCTTAAATCAAAGTTATAAATGTGTGTGCATGTACCTGCCCTGGGTGTATTGGCAGTTTGTGTCTGATGTGTCGAAGCCATCTGGATTCATCGTCGGCAAGATGTGTATGCGGGTGCTGTTCAGTAAGTGCAATGACCATTTTTCGTTGTTACGGTAACCACGCACCAGGTCATCAATTAGCTGTAGCAGCAGCACTCGCCCGAGAACCTGCAAACACACAGGCATATGAATTAAGTACAAGTTCAGAATCAGAATCGGAATCAGAATAGAATTTATTGTCATAATACAGTCTTGTGAAATACATTAGGGTGCTCAGACCAATACAGTGTGCAGATTCACAGCATAAGAACATAAATAAATAGTTATAAAAAAAAAATGGAAGAAAGTGTAAGTATAAAATTGGCAAGGTGCAAGGCACAGTAGGAATTGTAATTCTAGTGTTAATGTGACTAGAAATGAAAAGAATTCTACTGCTCTATATTGAAAGGAAACCTCTTGTTTTTTCTAACAAAACTCATTTTTTTCCCTCAAAGACTATGAATCAAATGTGTCACTGCAGCTTGATGAGCAGCTGCTGCCTCTCCAAAGACCGGGCTGCATGTTCTCTCCTGATGGAAACAGCGGGGGAGGAAGTGATGCTGTGAGTCAGCGAGGAGTCGAAACACTATCCAGAGACGAGTCAGAGGTTGTTTTTCTGACACAGACGGCTGATTGAACGGTAGGGAGGGAGTGCGAAAACTTTCTGAATGAATGGGAGCCTCAGGAGGGAGAAAGAGAGAAGGGTGGGAAAGGTGAAAAGGTGTGTGTGTACAAAGCCGCTACACATACACACACACACGTCAGGACTAGCTCTGCCTCCGGCGAGCATTCACTGTTCCCTCTTACACTCATCTAAACCGCCTGCCTCTTTTTTTCTACCTCCTGCCGTCAAACAAAAACACACACTCTGTACTTTTGTACTTGCTTCGTTAAAAGAATAAGTCTGGGGATTTTCAATTCAATGAAAAGTATTGTCCGTGTAATCAAAGCATGATATATGTTCTTCCTCAGTGCCACAGAGCGTCTTTGTTGTCCAAAAACTATTAACAAGAGGGAAACAGTCACAGCTCGGAAATGAAGCCAATGCATAATTATCTCACAGTGCAATACCACAGAGGGACGCTAGATGCTGCCACCAAAAAGTCCTGGTTCCAGTTCACATTCAGTCATTTGGATGTTATTATGTGGTTTGTCTGATAAGTTATGACTTTGTAAATTATTGCGCTATTAATAAGGTTATATGTCTAACACGAGGCTTCAGTGTCTACTGTGAGGGCTTTGATTAACAGCTAAATCGCTGCAGGGTTGGATTTTCAGAGCGTCTGTTTATTCAATGGAACTTTTTCTTTTTTCTGACAGACAGTATTGTGGTGTGCTGTAGCTGTGCTTAAGAACTTACTCTAACAAGATTTCTTAATGTTTCAAGAATTACTGTTAATTACAATGTGGCCTGTTAGCATAACTTAGCAACAGTAACTAATGTTGTTAAAGCTACAGGCGCCAAAACTAAAAAAAAACCAAACAAATAAAAAACAGTACCTTCCTTCTGCACCCCTCTGTATCAACAAGTATCAACAATGTATTCAACACTCACAACCAGTCTAAAAACCCTTTGATTAACCAAAAACCTGCATCACAGAGTACATTTTGGACAGCCTGAAAGGGAAGGAATAGATGCAGGTGTCTTGTGTCCTCTTAGGCCTTTTACACACTGATGCCACTACCAAGGACTGCAGCTTTAACTCAATATATTATTGCTCATGAGCATGTTTCTACATTATTATAGTTATATTTTTACCTCTTCTCATGAAATGATTCTGACATTGTGATTTATTCTTAATAAAGTATAAAATAGGACTCAGTATGTAATCATTACACCTGGTCAAAGGTGATTTCTGATGTGTATATGTTGGGAAAAAAAAAAGAGGAAAGTGTCTGAAAACAAAGTTATTTCAGCTTCATTAGCAGCATTGTGTACATGTTAACATTAAGCAAGTAACTGCAGTGGAAAAAGTCTAAATCTCACCAAGTGTATTTTTTCTCATTTCTAATCCAAATATCTCATCACACTTAAAATAAGACATAATCACCTAAAGAGTAACTTTTCAGTGAGATATAAAGAACTTATTTTTAGACAATAGATCTTGAAAATTTTATTTCATCAAATCTGCCAGTGGAACAAGTGAAAATTATCTTGGTAAGATTTCTTGAAATAAGATTTTCAAGCTCTATTGTCTAAAAATAAGTTCTCATATCTCATTGAAAAGTCACTCTTTAGGTGATTATGTCACATTTTAAGTGTGATGAGTTATTTGGACTAGAAATGAGAAAAATACACTTGGTAAGATTTAGATTTTTGCAGTGTGTTGGTTATGAGTTTAAGGTGTTTAATGCATGTCCTTGTTAACAGTGTGGCTGGTGTTTTCAGGAAGTCCAAAATGCTAAACTTAAGGCTTCAGAACAGTAGCATCACAAACCATGTTAACAGGGCTGCACTGAGCAGAATACTCCACCATCACTTCGAAGGCATTTATTTCCACTCTGGAAATTATTTGTTTCTTACCAAGATTAAAAAAAACCCCAAAACAAACAAACAAACTTAGATTTAGAAGTGTTAGATAATTTATCTTGTTTTAAGAGCTAATTTCTTATTTTAAGTGTTCATCCATCTGTAGACATTCTTATTTCTAGATTTAACAATCTCAATTCAAGAAATGTTGTCAAGTGAAATTATCTTGCTGCGTGGACAGATTTTTCACTAGTTTTGAGTACCTTTTCCCTCAGATTTAGCCAGTGTTTTTATCTTGTTTTTAGACAGCCCTTTTTTAGTGCACCTGTTTGTGTGGTAAAAACCTACTGTGGCCAGCTGTTTTAGGAAATGACTGAGTCTTTAAAAACAGTGTACAATGACAGCTAGTTTTCCAGATGAACATATTAATTGTCAACTGGGTTTAGGGTTGAGTCAGTATGGAGAGATTAGCTAATACAGCACTGAATCTGCTGCCTGTTCTATAAACAATCACCTAAAATGCAGTAAGGAAAATAATTTCTTTATACGGTCAAAATCTTCAAATCAAGAAATATGGAATGTATTGTGGTATTATCATCTACCCTCAAATAAACTGGTGAAAAATTTGGCAGTAACTGCATAATTTATTGAACATCATATATATTTTTCTCACATTCAAGATTCAACATTTCTTTATTATATTATATTATGGTTCAAATGAGCTTTCTTTCAGATCAATGTTACTAAAACAAAGGAGATTGCATTGATTTTAGACGGTCCCCCCCAGCTCCTCAGTGCCGTGCGGTCCATGACGAACCAGTGGAACTGCTATCTAATTATAAGTATCTGGGTAATGCAATCAACAGTAAACTTCAGTTTGATATAAATTGTGAACCGCTGGCTAAAAAAGGTCAGCAACAACTATTCTGTCTGAGAAAGCTCGCCAAGTTTCAGACTGATAGGACGCTGATGAAGCTCTTCTACTGTTCCTTTATCCAGTCAATCATTTCCTTCTCCATCATATGCTGGTATGGTAACCTTGGCAACAAGGACAAGAACTCCCTTGGGAGGATAGTAAAAGTGGCCTCTAAAGTAGCTGGGGTGTGTTTTAAGTCTTGCAGACATTTTTAATACACAAGTTAAAAGGAAAGCTCAGTC
This sequence comes from Apogon hyalosoma, assembly GCA_037367295.1. Classification (NCBI taxonomy): domain Eukaryota; kingdom Metazoa; phylum Chordata; class Actinopteri; order Kurtiformes; family Apogonidae; genus Apogon; species Apogon hyalosoma. The sequence continues at coordinate 22,961,467 of JAPQRP010000005.1, read as the reverse complement.
TATTCTCATGGATGCTACTCGTCCTCTTAATCAGGCGTATAAATTGCTCCCTCAGGCCTTCGTCTGGTAGTACCCCAGGCCACAAAAAACAGGTACAAGTTTTGTGCCTACCTCCATCTGAGCTATAAACGCAGAGAGGAGGAAGAGGTAATGCACTGTGTTTTTGCTGCTGTACTTTATCACATACTGTCTGCACTTTATCCTGTTTGCTGCTGTACTCTCCTTATTCTGCCTTGCTGCTGCTGACTAAGCCACTGTTGCACTGAATTACACCTGTTTAAATGAGCAAGGTTGCTGCTAATGCCCCTGTCTGTTTTATGTTTGTGTGATACTTTTTATTGTTTTTATTGTATTTTATTGTTTTTACTGTGTTTTTACTGTGTATTATTGTTTGTTTATCGTGAACGCTTGCATAACTGCTGCACAACAAATCGCCCTTTAAGGGACAAATAATAAAGTTGAAGTTATTGTCATTTCATACAACATACACAGACTGAAACATCAACTTCTCACCAGCTTCTGTCAGTATAAAAAACTATTTAATAAATAGTGGGTAGCAAATTAAAAACAAAAAAAAGAAAAACTCTGAAAACTCTTGAATACTTAAAAACAAAACACACAGTGGTTTAAAGATCTAATGTGGGCTGAATTCATTCCCTGACAAGATTTGTTGACAGTCTGAAAGTACAAAAACCTGATGAAAAATTCAAATCTACATGTGGCAGAGCAAGATTTGTAAAGACAGCACTGTCTACGGTTTCCCTGACATCCTCAAACTACCATTCCTGAGAAGTCCCAGACAGACCGTACAGAACAGAAACTCAAACTATAGTTGCAAGTACAGACCCTCCAGGACAGACGGTTTTTACTACAACAACGTCTGGTATCTTCGCCGTGAGCGTTGAAAACATTTCAGGTTCAGAAACCTGAGCCTTCAACGTAAGAATTTTTCACATTCTATAGGTAACTAAACATAAATGTCTGCACTATTTTCCTCTTTAAGCAGTTTAAGCCATAAAGAGATTCACATGTAGTGAACATCAACTTGTGAGTAATACAAATACTAGATATATCATTATTTCCATGGTTACATTTCTGATTGTTCTTTAAATAGAAGGATAAATTAATGAATTTAAATACTAGGGACATACTGGCTTTATCTACAGGTGACTAAATCCAAACATGAATAATTGTGTCCCCACAGCAAGTAAATGTCACGTTCAACTGTGAAGACAACATTTGGTCATTTACAGTGGGTTATGTAATGTTTTCTTGGTTAGAAAGAAGACAGACCCCACCGTAAAATGAATAGATTGTACCAGTGTCATTTATCCAGCTCAGACTCAGATTCTGAAAACTTTATTGATCCCAGAGGGCAATTCATTTGCAGCTTTTCTCAGAGCAGTTCTCACACATACGCACAAACACATACAGTGTGTCAGTCCATCACAGTTCACAAGTAGAACTCATCAAGCTGACCCAACCAGCAATACAAAACAATGTATTATGATACAAATACTTCAGAATACACCACCAACAGAATGTAGCAATGTAATAGCAGAGGGCACAAAAGAATTGGAAAAGTGGTTTGTTTTCTGTACCGGCGTGTAAAAATGATGCCCTGAAGGCATCATGACAAACTCAGGAGTCAGAGGGTGGTGGAGCTGACCCAGGATGCTTTTTACTTTCTTCAGCACCTGCTCCTCCCAGAAAGAGTGTAGGTCTTTCAGTCTGACAACTGTGACTTTAGAGCAGGTTTTTACAATGCTCTGCAGTTTGTCCTTCACAGACAGGCAATAAAACTAGCAAATGAAAGAAAAAATACGAAGGTTTTCAGTAAAAGAACAATAAAAGCTGTTGAGGATCATTTTATTTACATTAAAAGAGATTACATTTATGCCTCATCCAGAGATGGCACAAGTGTATTTTTAAAAAATGTAAGATATATGATCCTTCTATTTTACCCCTCTGTTAGAAACAGACAAAGAAGGTGGGCCTTCTAAATTCAATGAAGTTTGGACAACAACATCAAACAGTCTGATGTTGTTTACATTGGTGTGCATTAGCAGATGTTAGCTGATGTTCAGTGAGTGAAGGTGGGCCTCTCTCAGTTCGAAGGGTCAGTCAAAATGTCCTCCGAAACAATAACAGCACTGGAGTCCAAGGCAGCAGAGGCTGTGTACAGTTTCCTTCAAAAACACAGGAAACCTTGCTCTCCCCGTCTGAGTTTCACCCACAAACACACAAACCGCACACCATGTTGTTTTCAAATCTGTACACAGTTAAATTTAGGAAACAAACCAATGCTCTGATGAGAAATGTTATTGTTCATGTCATTCATTTCATCTCTGAACCCAGATGGATGAAACCAGTCATCCATCTTTTCTTGAGAATCAAGACTGGTACCGTTGGCACATGTATACATGCGGGTAGATGGTGCGTTTACTGTCCTGGGATAAAGACCATGGAAAAGTCTACTGCTGGGAGTCAGGTCAGTGAACAACTCCAGAGTTTTGTAACACAACTTTTTTCAATATGTTCATGCTTGAATTTTATGTGTTGTGTTTGTTGTACTATATAGGATTTGTCTTAAGGATCTTAGGTTTTGAAAGGTGCCATATAAATAAACTTTTACTTATTTCATCAGCAGCAAAACCAATCTGTTTGGTGGGTAATGTGTAATTAGTGTGCGAGGGATATTGCAATATCGATTACCACAGAAACCTGCAAATTCTGTGTTATCCAACGGTACATGAGATTCCAAGCAAACAGTACAAAAATACTATTAGCATTAATTTTTCTGTACTAAAAATATCTATCAATATATCTATTGCCCTTACTCTTGGTAGCAGAGACATTCTTTACCATACTTGTTTTGAGGTATTTTTCTCAACCATAACTGCTTTGTTTTCCTCTAGGTTATATTTCACTTATACTTGTAATTTAATCAACAAAACAGGAAAATGTGAAAACACAGATATCCTTAAAATGTACACAATAGCAAGACAAATAAAAACTGCCTGTGTCTTTATGATTTCAATTGTAGATTTTACTGATAGAAACAAAGAATGTGAATTTACAAAATAGGCTTTACGTGAAGACAACATGTTTCTCACTGATAATGCGACAGACTAAACAGTGCAAATTAGCATCAGGTCACTATCCAGAAAAGGCACAGATGAGAGTAACTATTTCTGCAGGTGATTTACTAAATGCTCAAATTTATGAATACAGACAAAACCAGGTCATTCCAATAATGAACAAAGTAATCTATCAAGAGCAGCACGATTCCAAATTGCACAAAACACAACTGATGAGGGCCATCAAATCTGCCATAGCACTGAATTCACACTGTAAAAATCCAAATCTTACCAAGTGTATTTTTCTCATTTCTACTCCAAATATCTCATCACACTTAAACTAAGACAGAATCACCTAAAGAGTAACTTGTAATCGAGATATAAGAACTTATTTTTAGACAATAGATCTTGAAAATCTTATTTCAAGAAATCTTACCAAGATCATTTTCATTTGTTCCATTGGCAGA
>JAPQRP010000005.1:22918252-22940680 GCA_037367295.1 Apogon hyalosoma | reverse complement strand
GCTGGTTTGTCATATTATTTGCTGGTTTGTCATATTACTTGCTGGTTTGTCATATTACTTGCTGGTTTGTCATATTACTTGCTGGTTTGTCATATTACTTGCTGGTTTGTCAAATTACTTGCTGGTTTGTCATATTATTTGCTGGTTTGTCATATTACTTGCTGGTTTGTCCTGCTCCTCCAGGCCACTAGAGGCCGCTGTTGATCCGCACAGCAAATGGAACCGAGTCAAACACAGAGGAAACAGGAACACACAGGGCGGGTTTGAACCAGATACCACGGGTGGATTCAGTAGGACAGCAGGGAAGAAAATCCTCCAGGACAGCTGCCGGGACTCGTCTGAACACAGGCCGAGATTGCAGGTCCTGGAGCCGGGGAAAGGCCCGCACACAGCCCGGTAACCTGCGAACCTGAGGGGGAGACAGGCTGAGGGAAACACACAGAGCTGAGGAGGGGGAGGCGGATGGAAGATGGAGACCCCAGGTAAACTTTTCTTGTTGCGTGGCAGTGTGAGAGACAGACAGACAGACTGAAAGACAGACAAGACAGTATAGAGACTAAAGGCTGTGGGTAAAATGAACTGTGTGTGTTAAATTCAGAGCATACAGAAATGATGTGTCTGTATTTATGTATTCTAAACAGTCTACTAATGCACAGTTGTAGTGAATTCAACCCAGTTACTTTTCAAAGCATCAGAGAACTCAGTTAAAAACTTATTAAACACAGCATGTCCTCACACATCAACAATGTTCACTGCAGTGTAACAGTAATACATGCACAGGTCACAGGTAGTTGTGTTACATGTTTATGCCAGTTTATCCCACATTAGAAGCAAATCTTGGACTTGTGGAATTCATTCAGCCAGTTTCACATAAGCATAAGTTTAGAGCTATGTGTCATGACCAAAATGTCATGTACCCAGCTTTGCATATCGCAGTGTATTTTCTGTAAATTCAATCAACAAGTGGTTAATTTAAAAACAACCCTGTTTTGTTTTTTGTTTTTTTAAACTGCATTTGAACTCATATCCTTGACAAATAAAAGATACTCATTTGTGTTTTACTATTTTCCACCTTTTATTTTGAATCTTCATGGAGCCTCACTGTGTTCTCATGTGTGGACTGGTCTGTGACATAATCTGCATTTCAGAGCTGTGTTAGATGTTTCCTACTCTTCTGGGTAGCATTCTCTCTCCTTGTTTGTGTTGCCTTCATGTGTCCTGTCTGAACCCATGCTGTGTGGAAGACTGTCATAAATTTTCCAAATTATGAAAAAATCGGTATGACTTTAGACTGTAACAAAGTGTTTTCAGTTTCATCCCCAAACTCAAGATAAGTAATGCACCAAAGATGACAAACAACTGTGTATTTTGTGGATAAATATAACAAGGGTGAATATTGTTACTTGTTGGTCTGAAGAAGTTGATTATACATGCAGTTGAAGGTCTTCTAATATGTGTTTTTTCTGCTTTTTCAGTTTGAACATTAAAGTTTAGCTAAACAAAGCTCAGTTGAATTAAAGTCAACTAGGAAACCTCCACAACCATGGCTGAAATGTTGCTTAGTTGGTCAACCAACAAGCGCATCATCGCTGGCCTGCTGGTCAATCTGTTCTCCTCCATCTGCATTGTCTTCATCAACAAGTGGATCTATGTCCACTATGGCTTCCCCAACATGACCCTTACCCTCGTCCACTTTGTGGTCACCTGGCTGGGACTCTATGTCTGCCAAAAAATGGACATTTTCTCCCCGAAAAGCCTTCCAATCCGGAGAATTGTGTGGTTGGCTCTGAGCTTCTGTGGGTTCGTGGCCTTCACCAACCTTTCCCTGCAGAACAACTCGATAGGAACGTACCAGCTGGCTAAAGCCATGACCACACCCGTCATCATCCTCATCCAGACAACCTATTACAAGAAAACCTTCTCCACCAAGATCAAGCTGACACTGGTACGGAAACATTTAGTCACTTTTTCAGTAATAATCTGAACATAGTAGGTTCAGATTACGCTTTGGCCACGGCTCTTTTTACTTATTTATTCCAGCCCGTGGCATGGACGTTCATGACCTTCTATTAAGTTCATGAGACCTTTGTAAGATTTACTACAAACAGTATCTGTCTCAGAGCTAAATGTCTTCATTAGTTTGTGAATTGTAATGCTTCGTCAGTTCATTATTTTTAGAGTGAATTCTATACTGAATATATGAGAAAACTCCTAGGATCATTAAGGACATGTATCCAGAAACAAAAATCTGGAACATTTTTATGGCAGCGTCAGTGTTCATTGCAGATGTATAAACATTATAAAGATGTTAAAGATTATTTCTGAAAACAAGATTTGTCATTACCTTTGCCGGCTGTAACACTATTTGTATTTCAAGTCATTTTTGCAGGTTGAGACTTTGTAAGACACAATAGAGAATAATGTGAAAGGCAGGGAGGAAAAGGATGATCGGTAGCAAATGGCCAAGGGCAGAAAGAGCCACTGCAGGAAAGACTCAGCACATGTACCAACCAAGTTCCAGCATGGAACACCTCGGGTTACCACTTAGATGGTTTCGGGTTTTTCCCTATGTCTGATAAAGTATTAATCTTACTTCAGTATTTATTTTATTTCACAGTTACTCCTCTCACGACATTAATGGAAGGAGTTTAGAATATAGGACAAACATTACCTTTGACATCGTCCCCTACCCATCCCTCTCTCTCCAGGTGCCCATAACATTAGGCGTAATATTAAACTCTTACTATGACGTGCGGTTCAACCTGCTTGGCACAGTGTTTGCATCGCTGGGTGTTCTGGTGACATCGCTTTACCAAGTGGTGAGTAAATGTGTACTCTGAGATTTGGTAGGAGACACCAAAGTTGTTTGTGAAATGAAATAAGCAGCACTTTTTCTCCTTGTCTGTCTCTCAGTGGGTGGGAGCGAAACAGCATGAGCTCCAGGTGAATTCCATGCAGCTTCTGTACTATCAGGTATGACTCAACACAAACAGAGACAGTGAAGTGTTGTTTAATGAATCACATTATAATATCACTGTAAAGATGTTTAATAGATAAAGGACACGTGACAGTGGCAGCAAAATGTTTATTTTACATAGAAAATCTCCTTCCTCATATTGCCCTGTAAACATTGCAACTAGCTGTAAATGCTGATGCTAATGCTGACAGATAACATTTATAAACTCTTAATTAAGGAAAATCAGGTTAAAAATGAGATCTAGATTTGATATTAAGCACACTTGCTTAAAAGTTACTATGCGTGGTAAATCTACCTTTATATGGCAAACTGAAATTTAAACTGAAATGCTTTTTTAACCATATTAAAATAAATAAATAAATACATTAGCAAGGTCTTAAGACTTGGTAAGTATAAAAATATGGAGAAATCACCTAACTTTCAGCTTTGTATTCCTTAACAAAATATTAAATTGTGGGTTAAACAGGTAAAAAGTTAGAGGATATGACCAAATTTCTCCTACTTGATTGAATTAATGGAGCAGTGTGGACAGAAAATAGAGAAATAAATAACAGGCATTGTTCTTCTTTTGTTGTCTTTTTTCCTGTCTTCCTGATCAGCTCCAACAGCTTTGTAAAATTCCCTTTTCAGTCTGTCCTCTAACTCAGTTTTATTTTGCCCACTTCACTTCAGAAATGCAGCCAATTTAAAAGCCTCCTCGGGTGTAATTTTTAACACTAGTACTGGGTCACGTGCTTAATTAGGGTCAAAAGATTTGTTGGAACAGAATGGAAAGTTAAACCACAATTTAACTGAGTTTAAACATTAATCCTTATTGGTGCAGTCAAGTCTTAATGGGTCATGCCACTGCCCAGTAGGTCATGTGAGTTTACAGCTTATATAAATGTAAGTGTTGGTAGTGTCTAAATGAGGTTGACATTAACTTTCATTTTGGAGAGTGAACGGTGTAAAAAAGTGGAGTGATATGTAAATATTTATGGAGGTGTGTTAATTTGCTGAGGTGAAGCTGTGAGTCCCAGGTTAAACAGACTGTTTTACAGCCAGATCATGAATACTGTGTTATAACTGTGTTTTGTGACACTGGCACTGGACAACATTTGTAATAATATGGCTTAAATATGTTAAATTACTTGATTGGTCCTTTAAATGCATGTACTTGTATAAGTAGATTTGCTCCTTATTTTTCCTTGTACATTCAGTTTCTTTTTATATTAACAAAAGTTATATAAGTTGTGTTTATTGTAGGTAAATTATTTTTTATGTGGAAAAACTGAACTGTAAAATTGTACACTAAGTGAATCTAAGTAACTAGCTACTAATACAAAAGTCATGTTTGCTAATATTTATATGATCTTAGTGTGTGTTTCATACAGTATTTAGTAAAACATTTAACTTTTCTAGTTTTCAAAGTACAGCTCAGTCGCATTTAGACAATAAACAGGATTGCGTCCCTCCCTTCTTTTCCTGATGTGATGGTGACAATTGTTAACCCAGTGGTTTTCTGTCAGGCTCCTCTGTCATCAGGCTTCCTGCTCTGTGTCGTCCCTCTGTTCGAGCCACTGACTGGAGAAGGAGGAATATTTGGACCTTGGTCTCTACCTGCCCTGGTCAGATTTTACAGAACACTTAAACATGTGCTGCTGTTTTGAGGCCTAATTCTCAGTGATTGTGAGTTTAACTGTAATCATCTCTTTGCTCAGTTAACTGTGCTGTTCTCCGGTGTGGTGGCATTCCTGGTCAACTTGTCCATCTACTGGATCATCGGGAACACCTCTGCTGTCACGTATCCTTAAATTATAGGGGCTAAAATAATGTAGTGTGACTTATGCACTTTTTTGTTTCAGGTGGTCTCAGCTTCACAGTTTGTAGTTTTTATTTTGTTTGTTTACGGGACTTACAAGGTTTGAGTGCTTCTTTTTAAGAGTTTTATATAAGTATTAGTATTTTTAAGATGGTCTTTGGGGTGGTCTTAGATTAAAACTTAAAGGTTTCAGGAAAACGTTGATAAATACATCATATGGATTTATTTTTGATTAAATTAAAGGTGCAGTTTGTAAGATGCACTGACAACTAGTTGTGAGGTAGCAGTGAACTGACTCTTTGTAGTAGAACCAATAGTGTCTCTAAAAAGGCAACTGTGTTTCATTTGTGCAGTTAGATTCTCTTAAATCTAACACACTGAACTTTTGAGATGCGACTCAATGTCAGATTCATATATGTTGTTCTCCTGACTCTTGTTTGAAGCTACAACATGTTTGGTCATTTTAAATTCTGCATCACTCTGGTTGGAGGGTATGTTCTCTTCCAGGATCCGCTGTCACTCAACCAGGTCAGTCTTTCTGTGCTCTTAAAGTCTCCTGGCCTCAATATTTAATAATATATTTTTTTCTAATGGTCTTCTGTTTTCTCTGTGTGTGTATCTACATCCTTCTCAGGCATTGGGGATCCTCTGTACTCTGGCAGGGATCCTCTCTTACACTCACTTCAAATTGGTCGAACAGGAGGAGGGAAAGAGCCGCCTCGCTCAGAGGCCGTAGCCTCAGTCAGTCAGTGCAGACACTCCTGCCTCCGAATGCCTACAGCATGACTGGCTGCAGAGACTTTATATATTTTTTATTTTATTATAAATATTTTTTTAGGAGAGTAAAGACTTTCATCTGGATGTCCTGATATTTCAACACATCTGCTCTTCAGCCTTTTCTCATGGTCCTTTGCTCAACAACGCTGATGGTTTTTAAGGGAAACTGATGCTCATCACACCAGCAGCTGAACTCGGAAATATTTTTATGCTGCTGATATTAAAATAACAAGAGCAGAACAGCAGAACAATGTAAACATCAGAAAATAATGTTTGCTTTCATTCAAAGTAGATACAATTGTTGTACATCCGACAACTTTTTCTAGACAAGTGGATGCATAAGTCTAGTTTTAACTTCTCTTGTCATGCCGATGAACAATTTCAAATGTAAGTAATCAAAAGGTGACTAAAAGAGTTTGTATCATTATGTATGAGCAAAGTTAAAGGACTATGGTGGAGCGATATACTGGCTGCAGTCTAAATAATAATTATATTAGTAATATAAGCATAGTCATATTTTCTGATTTAATATTTTTACATAGTTCATAATCTTCCATTTGTTTCTGTTTTTTGATAAGAACAGCTTTACAACAAACATTAGCAAAAGAGTCTTGGATTTCCAAAAATTTGTTCACTGAGCATTTCAAGGATTTAACTTTTAGAGCACTCATAAATTAAATGCCAGAAACAACTACAATGTTAGATTTATTGTCAGTAGTTTTGTTTAAGCTGTGTTTGAGGTCTTAAGTTTCAGTTGTAGGTTCAAGCTGCTCTTAGTCTCTTTCAGTGTTAATTAAATGCTTTTTTTCTTATTGTCTTTGTTAAATTCTATTTTGAAGGAAACATTTCAGATGGTACAAGTTGATTATACACACGGACACTTTGAGTCAGATCACAGATGGGAAGGTGGTGTGTAGGCCAATTCATTGAAGGGTATCACAACATGGTGGTTAGATCTCCAGTGTGAATGTAAACTACAGTAAAGTTACAGCTGAAATGCCAAATCTAATCACCACTGGTATTTTCATCATACAAACCAAAAATAGACTGGACTGAGTGACACCATTCACAGTCTGTACTGTTAAAGAGAGTACTCAGTTCAAGGTCACTTTTTTTTTTTTTTATCAAACCTGTATTGAACATGCTGTACTGAATAAAAACTGATTTAGTGACTTCACAGTCATTTGATGTTTTTGTCTTTTCATCAATAAGTTGTGTTTATGCCCTTGGTCCATAAGAGCACTGCTTACATTTTTATTATTTCTTGTTATTTCTTCTACTGTTGATGCCAGCCATCAAATATTTAATTTCTAGCATGCTGCCAACACCTCATATGTGTCAAATGTCACTTTGTCCTAAATTAATTTGCTATGTGTGTTGCTCCAGTGGAAATGCACCAAAAGTAGGAATTGAACTGAATGAAGAGTTTCTAAAATAAGCCTGCTTTGAGTTGAACTGTGTAAAAGACATGGTTTAAGTATTTAAAAAAAAAAATTATTTGCCTTGTGAGGACCTCTTCTTTAGCTTTGCTGTGACTTTAGACTGAGCCTTCATACACAGACTGAATACATGTGTGTAGCACTCACACTGTGTCAATAAAGCTACAAGAGCCACTCTGTTCAGACCATATTCGGACACACATCAGCTAGTTAGGAGGAGTCTGGATGAATGAAAGAGTGGAAATATGTGTAAACTTAAAATTTGTGTAGATTTAGAGGCACTGGTAAAACTAGCTCACAGACAGCTGGCTTTGTTTTGTAAGAATGTTTAGTTATAATATTTGGCTTTGATTGACTACTTTAATTATGTTATACCTTAAAATGACATTCTTCAATTAGATAGTATTATTATTTAACAAAACTTCACTAAAACTTTTACTGCTGCTAGTTCTACTTCTAGCTACATTTATTATTATAGTAAATACCATAGACTACTACCTAACATTCCATGCACACAGGATCCACATTCTTCACAAAGTCTGCTATCACAAAAATGCATCTCTAACACTACTAGGAACAATACAATACACCCCTGAACCCCTTATTAATTTGAATTATTTAAACTTACTCTTATAGACATATAAAAAGTGTTTTATTGCTATACATAGACTATAGTAAATATCTTAATACACTTAAAACCCACTCAACATACCATAGATTACTTAATTGAGTAGACGCCTTATATATTGCCTGTCGGTAATGAATTAGAATACGCTTAAATAAGAGTATTTGTAGCTGCACTACAATATAATATATTAAATTATTCATTTTAAATACATCAATATCAGTGTAAAAAATCAAGACGTAACTAAACAAGTATATATATATTTTTTGAGTCAGGCATATTTTAGATTAAATAAGGTCCTTCAACGCTTCTCACGGAAACGCTAATGACCGATGTTTGTTTTGCTACGTTTAGCAGGTAAACTTATATTGTATTGCAGTATTTGGATGAAAATTACTTGTGTCGCACTGAGATTTATGGCATATATTATTCTCAGCCGGCACTGTAATGACTGACCTCAAGCTAACTTCGATTTTGATACTGTCAGAACATTTGTTTACATGGTTTCCGTGTGCTCATTGAAGTGGCCTAGCTGAACGCGCTAGCTTTTGTAATGCTAACAGTGTCTTTGTTTTGATTTTAAGGTGCTCTTACACTTAACATATGTACAGTACTGAATTAATTGTTGCAGTTGTTATATGATGGGGTGAAGGACTTACTCCTTTTTGTTTACGTAACAGTGAGCTAACATTTGCTGTTATCATGCTAAACAAGGTTACAGAAAGGCTAGGAGGCTAACTAGCAGTGTCTGTTCTGCGTGGGTGAGTGTCAAAGTAACGGTAACGGTGGATTATGTCCATACATGTATAATTGTACGGTTCTTTGGTCCACTGTTAATTTTTCACGTAATGGCAAGTGTCGTTTATCTTGTAAGAGAAATGTTAATGTCGTCCCATCTTCGCGCCTCGTGATTCGGAATCTGTCCAATTAGTCGTCGATAATCAAAACGTTTAATTCATGTAGACCAAAGTCTGTTAGAGTATGAAAAACACATTTTTTGTAACCTATATGGCAATACCACTCGAATAGCAAGCCGTAAACCTGTATACTAGGTCATCTATGGAAAGTATCACTTAAAATACCGTTTGTTTATTCTCACAGACCATGAGCTGAGGTTATATGGCACGTCATAAAAAAGTATAGTATATAATGTAGGTCAGTTTCTATTGCCCCCCTATTTATATAACTATTTTAAGTTTACAGGTGTATGATTGTGCTAAATTTTGAAATGCTCAGTTTTTTAATTTATTTTTTTACTTTTCCCTTAGTATGCCTGCTGAAGGCAAGCGCTCAATAAACATGGACGAGAAAGACTTTTGCTCCTTCAGTAACAAAGATAGAGATGGTGAAAGAAGACCAGGGTCTGCTCGGGACAAAGCAAAAGATGAAGCTAAAATGAGTGGCAAGAAAGACAGTGGCAAGGAGGAGAAGAGAAAGCGTCTAGAGGAAGAAAAGAAGAAGAAAGAGGAAAAAGAGAGAAGAAAGAAAGAGGAGGAGAAACAAAAAGCTGAAGAGGAGCAGAGAAAGAAAGAGGAGGAGGAGAAGAGGCAGCAGGAGGAGCAGGAGAGGAAGCTCCAGGAGGAACAGGCCAAAAGGCAACGTGAGGAGGAGGCAGCTCTCCTGAAGTAAGTGATTACTGCCATTGGCTTCATATTTTTAGAAACCATAACAGATAGAAGAATTTAATACAAGGTTAAAGCAGTTTTGTTGCATTTATTGCAATATTACATTGCATCATCTAGGGCAGTGATTGTCAACTGGGGGGTGTGTTGAGAAAAAAAATCATGGACTCACTGGCTATTAGTACAAAGGAGATGCAGCAGATTTTCCCCATGTTGAATTGCCATGCTATATAACCCACCATGTCCTCCACATACAGGTTTTTTGCGTTACTGTTAGAATTAGAATAACATCCCCCCCGTCCCAAATTTTTTCAGGGGGGGCGGGTGGAAGGAGGCTCATGATGCTGTTAATGGGCCTTGGTTCAAAAAGGGTTGAAAAACACTGATCTAGGAGAAGACTGGGATATTGTAACATGAAAATGATTTGTTTTATTCTTTGATTTGATTAAATCACAATGTATGCCATTTTAGAATAGACCCTAAAAGAAAGTGATGCATTCATCATATTTTCTGCAGCTGTTCACTGTTTTTCACACATCATTCATTGCACAATTGTCAGTATTTTCTCACATGTTATTTTGATGGAAAGAATTTTGTTCATCAAAGTGGTGGAAATGGGTTTGCATAAGTAATATATATACTTGCACACTTTCTTTCTACTTTTTTTTTTTGTTTGAATTTTTCTCTGTAGGGAAAAGGAGGAGGGACATCAGCTGCACCAGGAGGCCTGGGAACGCCATCAGAGCAGGAAGGAACTTCGCAGCAAGAATCAGAATGCCCAAGACGGTCGGCCTGAAGAAGCCTTCTTCAGCCGCCTGGACTCCAGCCTTAAAAAGAACACTGCCTTTGTCAAGAAACTCCGTACACTTACTGAACAGCAGCGTGACTCACTCTCAAATGATTTTGCCTCACTTAACCTCAGCAAGTATATTGGAGAAGCTGTGAGCTCTGTTGTGGAGGCCAAACTGAAGATCTCTGATGTTGGCTGTGCTGTCCATTTGTGCTCACTCTTCCACCAGCGGTATGCTGAGTTTGCACCATTACTTTTACAGGCCTGGAAGAAGCACTTCGAAGCAAGGAAGGAGGATAAGGCACCGAATGTGAGCAAACTGCGTACAGACCTGCGTTTTATTGCTGAGCTCACCATTGTTGGCCTCTTCACAGACAAGGAGGGCCTGTTGCTCATTTATGAGCAGCTCAAGAATATCATCGGGACTGACCGGGAGACACACACTCACGTGTCTGTGGTCATAAGCTTCTGTAAACACTGTGGGGATGACATTGCTGGTCTTGTGCCCCGCAAGGTAAAGGTGGCTGCAGAGAAGTTTGGCTTGGCCTTCCCTCCAAGTGAGATAATCAGCACAGAAAAACAGCAGCCTTTCCAGAACCTTCTAAGAGAGTACTTCACATCACTTACCAAACACCTGAAGAAGGACCACAGAGAGCTGCAGAATATTGAAAGACAGAACAGGTGAGTACACAGTTCTATTCCAGGTAACTTAAATGGGTGTTTGTTTTTTTTTTTGTGCTCCATGGCAGCTGTTTTCTGTTTACAATTCTAAGTTCTTTTTGCACTGTCTCCCCTTCAGGCGTATACTACATTCCAAAGGAGAGCTGAGTGAGGACAGGCACAAGCAATATGAAGAGTTTGCCACTTCCTACCAGAAGCTACTGGCCAACACTCAATCATTGGCTGATCTGCTTGATGAAAACATGCCTGAACTGCCTCAAGACAAGACAGTGCAGGAGGGTAAGCATCCTGTCTTTTCATACAAAATTCATCAGTTGTTCTTTGAAACACATTAAATATAGGAACTGTATGTAAATAATGCTTATTTATTTTAATTGTAAAAAAAAAAGTGTCTCCAGTAACATAAATCAGAGTCTAGCTGCAAACATATGTGCTAAATAATTAGATGTAGAGTTGGAGCAAAACACAGCCTGTGTAACATGAGCTACTGCCACTATACTGGAAAATGTAGGTAGTTGAGATTTAAGTTTTAAGAAGTTCTGTTGTTAGGTTCTCTTTCCTGTTACTTGACAAGAGAGATTAAAACTCATAAGAAATGGCAGGGAAAAAGTAAAATGACGAGTCAGAGCTTATTGACCTAGTGTATCCCCTGGTGACTGGCATTTTACTAGTACCCTTTGGCAGTTCCTTTGTACCTTTCTTCCTTAAATAACTTGCTCTAGTCTGTAGCTATTAATTAATGAATTATTACATACACAATCCTGGTGAAAATTTGGATGTCTTGGCAGCATATTGGGAACAGTATTTGTGTATTTAATATGCTATTTATCAACGGGGTTATTTATTTGGCATATTGCTCTCTCAGAACATGGCCCTGGCATTGACATTTTCACCCCTGGGAAGCCCGGAGAATATGATCTGGAGGGAGGCATCTGGGAGGATGAAGATGCTCGTAACTTTTATGAGAACTTGGTGGACCTGAAGGCATTTGTCCCTGCTATACTTTTCAAAGACAATGAGAGAAGCAACCAGGGCAAAGACAAGGATGATACCAAAGGTATGTTTTAATGAATCCCCGGGGTGGAGGTGGGAGGCACATAGTTTAATCCTGAGTTTGTTGTTACTGTCTGGTTTAGACGGCAGAGAGGGCAAGGATGGAGGCAGCACCACAGAGGAACTGGAGCTGGAGCTGGAAGCTCTTGATATTACAGATGAACCTCTTGAGCTGGAGGGACCAGATGAGGCAGAAAATGAAGAACTGGCCAAAAAGCTGCTGGATGAGCAAGGTGAACTTGAGTCTCTTAAAGAGACAGTGGATGTTTTTACAACACAGTTCAAATTAAAACACAAGTGTATTAATATCACGACAATACATCATCAGCAATATGTTCCGCAGGAACATGCATATAACAAGATTAATACAACTCTTAGTTGTCTTATTTTTATAAGAAAAAGTTTTACATAATGAACTAATTTATGAGTTATTTTAAAAGAATTTTCTTATGAGTATCCAAAAGTAGATGTGGTATGTTTTAGATCATGAATTGTATTTTTAAATATATTTACACGTTAATAAATTTTTGTTTAGAACAAGAGGATGAGGAGGCCAACACTGGATCCCATTTGAAGCTGATTGTAGACGCCTTTATTCAGCAGCTCCCCAACTGTGTGAACAGAGACCTCATTGACAAGGTGGAGTCCTCATCACAGAAAAATAAAATTACATAGTGGAAGCATGTTAGACATGTTTCCCAACTTAATATTGTTATTTAGATGTACTACCTATTAATAAGGGTTAAGAATAGTAATGCCAAGATAGAATTTGAAGCATCAGTAAAAACAATATATAATTTCTTAAACTCATGAACACTGTTTTGTCTCCTGCAGGCTGCCATGGACTTCTGTATGAACATGAACACTAAATCAAACAGGAGGAAGCTTGTTCGAGCCCTTTTCACTGTCCCAAGGCAAAGGTAAAATTGGATCATTTTGGGTTTTTCTTTTCAGAAGACTCTCACATCATAATGTTTAAGCAAGATGTGGACAGCTGACTCTTTGTGTCTTACAGGTTAGATCTTCTACCCTTCTACTCTCGCTTGGTGGCCACTCTCCATCCCTGCATGTCTGATGTTGCTGAGGACCTTTGCTCCATGTTGAAGGGAGACTTCAGGTTTCACGTAGGTCATTATTGCACTAACTGCAAAATGAATTCTTTTGTGCTTAAGAATCCAGAGTGAAATACGACAATGGAATCTGTGCAAATTTAGTTACTTTTGATTAACATTAATTAGTATGACCCTCTTGGCATCCTGATGTCTTGGGTGCTGTTCCTTTCTCTATGGTACTAAGAAAACCTTGAAAAGTATGTAGCAACATGAACTGAACAAATGTCCTTTATCACTCAAACTCTGCTGTTTTTATATTCCATATTTCTGATTTAGATTCGGAAGAAGGACCAGATCAACATTGAAACTAAAAATAAAACTGTAAGATTTATTGGGGAACTGGCCAAGTTCAAGATGTTCTCAAAAACAGACACACTTCATTGTCTGAAGGTGAGTAAAACCTCTAAATGTCTGAAATACAAAATATTCCTCATAAATCACAGTATTATTTTTTGTAACACTCAACAACCTAGAAAATTTATGCTTTTATTGTGGTTTTAGTTAGTATATTTTGTTGTGGTCATTAACTACAAACAAAATTACAAGATAAATTACAGTTACTAATTATTATAAATTACTTTTTACTCAGAAAATAAAAATCAAGCAGCTTCACTCTAATTATTGCTCAAAAGCATGTGCTTAGCATGAAGTAAGGTGAATCAAAGCACAGAGTCAAATAAATGTGCAAAGCTGTCTCTGCAGCACTCCGTACTGTGCTAAATGTGTCAGTGTATCGCTTTCACTGAAGGCACATCAGGAGAGTACGCTCATCATTTTTAAAAAAAGTTCTCTTCTTGTGTTCAAGTGACTGTCCTACGAGAGATGCATGTTTGATGTGAAAATCAACATGAAACACTGAATTTAGGAGAGGCACTGATAATATTTTGAAAAGTGAAGAGAAGTGGTAATCTATAAAGTTAGTGGAAATTATACCCTTTTGTCAGGCGTGCTGTTTAAGAACCACTAACATCTACTGTTTTGTCTTTTGAATTGTGTATGTATATACACAAAGTATTAAACTTGTATGTGAATCTGTATTCCAACAGATGCTGCTGTCTGATTTCACCCATCACCACATAGAGATGGCCTGCACTCTCCTGGAGACTTGTGGCCGCTTCCTCTTTAGGTCTCCTGACTCGCATCTGCGCACCAGTGTCTTACTGGTTAGTACATCAGTCACTGCTGGTGGAGCACTGAAGTGGCCATGGACAGATAAATTTCTCCCACTCTTTAATTAATTTGGTCATTCATTTGTAGCCATGTGATAGGTGTACATATCAAGAACCAGCATAGGTGCACTGTATCTGCAGAAATGTTCACACATGAACATCCTGGATCAGTAAAACAAAAGAAGTTGTTTCTTTCCAACCATAGATGTGTGGTTAATGATCTCCGGCCTGATTCTGTACAAGTTCACTCTTATACAGTGTAGTGCTGCTAAAATCACTTCACACATCTGTGGTCTTAACATCCAATTTAGAAGAAAGGCTTTTACATAATTATGGGGAATTTTTGGTTAGGAAATATTTAGTAATTTCACTCTTATAGTGGTAGAGTACTGTCAAATTCAGTTTAACCACCAGTAGCCTCGTGTTGGGAGCCAGTGTTTGACTGAAAACAAAGCAGAAAAAAGGTTCACAAATAATTTTCACACATTTAAACTGTTCATAGCTGAGAGGTCTTATGAAATACTATGCCATCTTTTCTTCTGTTTTACTACAGTGTTTTTTGTTTGTTTTTTTTAATTTTGGACATTTCCAGCCCATCTTTTAATGTAGCATCTGATATAGTGTCAAATATTTTACTCATTTTAGGAGCAAATGATGCGTAAAAAGCAGGCGCAGCATCTGGATGCCCGTTATGTAACAATGGTGGAGAATGCTTACTACTACTGTAACCCTCCACCTATGGAGAAGACAGTGAAAAAGAAGAGGCCGCCGCTGCAGGAGTACATCCGCAAGCTGCTCTACAAGGACCTGTCCAAGGTCACCACTGAGAAGGTGCTCAGGCAGATGCGTAAGCTGCCCTGGCAGGACCCTGAGGTTAAGAGCTACTTGATCTGCTGTATGGTCAACATCTGGAATGTCAAGTACAACAGCATCCACTGTGTGGCCAACCTGTTGGCCGGCCTGGTGGCCTATCAGGAGGATGTGGGGATCCATGTGGTGGACGGAGTGCTGGAGGACATCCGCCTTGGCATGGAGGTGAGGAATCAATAAAATGAAGATGGTAAAACTGAAAAAATCTAGAAGGATATCTCGTACTTATTCTCCATGTGGATTCAGCTGCTATTTTTTTCGGTTATCTATGTATTTTGTATAAGTTAAAAAAGAGGAAAAAGCCCAACATATAACGTTGTATAGACCAAAGTGACCCTCTGATAAGTTTCACCAACAGAGTAATCAAACCTAAAGGGTCCTTTTAAGACGAGAGTTGCACAAAACCATGTAAATTGTCACATTTTGAAGTTTTCATAATGTAATTTGTCTTAAAAATCATGCAAACTATTAAGAGACTAAAACCATACATCCATTAGAATATAATATATCACAGCTGATGAAACTGATGAAATTTGTAAAGTAGTTACAATTAACTTCAGTACTTACGCTAGTTGAACAGTTCCAATAAATTTATGCTTCAGTAATACTAAAGAAACAATTTCCTTTTTCAGTTTACAGTTACTTGTTACAATTGTGCAAAATAGTTGCAGATTAATGAATCTATGTTGCAACATCTTATATTATAAAACGGAAGTGGACTGTACAATAGCCTTACAATCACGTTGCTACGCCCAGAATCACATGAACGCTTTGGCGGTGACTGCTGGACAAATGTGGTACAGCATGCATGAATACACAAATATCTGCGCTGGGGGGCTGGGATACTGCCCCTCAGTGTTGGGATGTGGATTTTAAAAACACCCTCCCTTTTCACGTCCCTCCCTTGGTATTAACAATGATTAAGTCCAGGACCTAGAACCTGTGGTTCCCCACAGGTTAACACACTAGTTTTTAGTTTTAGCTCCTTCTTCACTGTTTATTTTTGTGGTGTCTATTTTAAACAGTACAGATTGAGTACTTTAGCTTTGGATGGTTTGATTTTTCTGATGATACTGTTACTCAGAACAACCTATAATAGATGCATTAAGTAAATACACATAAACCCACATGTGTTTATTATCAGGTCAATCAGCCAAAGTTCAACCAGCGGAGGATCAGCAGTGCTAAGTTCCTGGGGGAACTCTATAACTACCGCATGGTGGAGTCGGCTGTTATCTTCAGAACCCTCTTCTCCTTCATCTCCTTTGGGGTTAATCAGGACGGCAGCCCCAGCCCATTAGACCCCCCAGAGCACTTGTTCCGCATCCGCTTGGTTTGCACGTTACTCGATACTTGTGGTCAATATTTTGACCGAGGCTCCAGCAAGAGGAAGCTGGACTGTTTCCTCATCTACTTCCAGGTGATTTACCTCTCAGGATCCACTAGTGTCCTCTGCCTCTGAGTTACTTTTTGGCTTCAATACCTGCTGTTTCCTAAAACAAACTGAAATTTTCAGAAATATCTCATAAAATAACTCTTTTGAAGTTTAATTTTCTAAAACAACTGGCCACCTGGTCTGTAGATTTTTTTTCAAACAAGCAGGAAGAAATAGGCACAACTATAGTTTGTGTGTTCACATTGTTAAGAAACATGAAAGATTTCAAAATAAAACAAAAATAGAAAGGTTTCAGAAAACAAGAGATTACTTTTTTGCATTGCAGTGTAAATTTTCAGAAAAACTGTAGAATCACTGTACAGGAATTAGTACATGTTACTGTACACTCACAGAAACAGTTTCAACAAAACCTAAGTGTAAAGGTAGACCAAAGGCAACTGTAATAGGACAGCACTGGCAAGAAAAAATATTCATTCAACTCATTCACATGCAAGATTGAGTTTGAGTCCAAACATGGATACAGTAAGATGATAATTGTCAATTGGAACTTAAAGGGAGCGCTTGTTACTACCACTAGAGAGTGCTATTGTTAAAAGTTTCATTTGCAACACAAGGTGGCTCAGAGTTTAACCTTTATGATGTGATGATGTAGGCTGATTGTGTTGTGCATGCGTTTGTGTGCTCGTATGTAGCGCTATATCTGGTGGAAGAAGAGCATAGATGTTTGGACCAAAGATCACCCATTCCCCATCGACATTGACTACATGATCAGTGACACTCTGGAGCTGCTCAGGCCCAAAATGAGACTCAGCTGCTCCCTGGATGAGGCCACCAAGCAGGTCACTGATCTGGAGAGGGAGGTCCTCGTCAAACTAGGTATGTGTGACAGTCTGAACGTGCAACTAATAGTCGTCTATATCAGCCTTATAATTACTGCATGTGTGACTCATGTGTGCGCTTGTGTCGCAGCCAGTCTCTCTGGTCCAGGTACTCTGTCCTGGCTGAACAGCATTCTCCGATGTGTAGGAGGTGCTGCATCACCTCTTACTCTGCTCTGTCTGTCAGACAGGTTTAGCTCACACACATTCCTAACACGCACAGTCACATGAAGGTACCAGTCAATACGGAACTGTTTGGAATGATAATTATGAATGAAACTTTGTACAAAGTGCCTGACTGAAGAGTTTATTATAGTGTCTCACCCAATATATATTTAGACTCACCCAGTGTTTTATATGTAGTTTTATGACACGCATGTTTTACTGCATCGATTAACAGAAATGTCATTGTTTTCTATTTTCATCAGTGGCAGAGTATCTTCAATCCAAAAAAGTCACCACATCAATCAGATATTTGACTCATAAAATGATTATTACTTCTCTTTGCTCTTCTGTTAAGCAGTCGTACAAATATTTTATCACCTAGTATTTAATGATTATATATGTAAGTATTCAATGCATTTACAATAGAGTGACAAATTTGACTAATGTTTTAAATGCAGTGTTACACTTTGTGGTTCATAACATCCAGGAGTGCCCATATATTCATCTACCAAATGTCATCGGAACTCCTGTTAGATAATTATTTTTTTATGTTGTAAAGTGCATGAAGCAAGTATAAAACAGCTTCATTACTTAATCAATACATTTCGCAGTGCGGTAAAAGTCTGAAATTGGTATCTGTTATGAATTTTGCACTAAAACACCTCATGTCCTTCAAACTTATCCTGAAATATTTACCAATCTCTGCACTCCCTCACCATGATGCCTCTGAGTGTCTTTTTGCATTAACAATTAAAAATCTATTCAGACACCTGTGGCAGTAGAATGAATCCCACATGTCCCACCTGTGATCACTGAATTGATATCTAAGTTGGCAGCTTTTTTAAAATCGACATTGTTATAATTTCAGAATCTGATGTGCATTTTCATGAAAATAGGACCACTGCATAAAAAAAAAGACACAATGAAATGACCGTGAGATGATGAGGAAGAAGGAAATGTTTTTGTAGCAGGTGTATCTTACTCTGCAAGTTTTGTTGAACAGTTTCAAGGTGTTGACTTGGAATGTGCAGAGAAAAATGTAAACCATCAGCTCCACCCTCTGCGAGTCTGACACTGTATGGCGGACAGGACACCATGATGGCATTGCTATACTTGTTGTTATGTGAGAATACAGTGGAGAAAGTGATTGATGAGGCAGATGGAGGCCCCAAAGCTAAAGAGTGGTGCCATTGTTTTTCTTTTCATACTTAAACCAGGATCATACATACCTCAGCCCCCCAAGTCACACAAAACCTGATCTGCAACTTTTACACTGCCTGCCTGACTTCATTACTCTGCTGTCATCACAATTACATAAGCCCTGAGATTGTTTCAGTAACTTTGAAGAACACTTCTGAAACAGTGAGTCCCTTCATTTTTCTTTTCTGTGTTGAATATTTACTGTTTTCATAACTGAAGCATTTGTCAGTAAAACTCCAGTTTGTGCCTTGTGTATTACCTTCATTTCATTCATAAAGGTAAGGATAGTTTCAGGAAATAAACACCAGGCAAACAGTACTCATCCTGATTCTAGATTCCTCTCCCCATGTAAATATTTCACACTCCTGACACTGTGGTATGAAAAATGTCATCACATCATACTTGTACATTTTGCTTATCAAAAGTATTAAATGTAATTTGATGGGGAAACTCATCTGGGTATCTGCTTTTCTCCTCAAATGTGTCATCATTTTGCATCAGAAATGCATATTTCTCAAACCAAAAATGTGCAGCTGTGGTTTTATTCATATATTTTCAAGAGACCGACATGGTACACAAACAGCTCTTTAGAAAAATGTTTTTATGCTTCACTCAAGCATTGTTTACTCAGAACATCACTCTGTTTCTATTCCTGCAAGAGTCATTGTTACAGATAATAATTAGTGGTTAACCAAAATGTGTGTGTTTTCTGGCACATGTATTTTAGATAAGAAAACGCATACAGATATGGTTCTACAGCAGCCGTCTGTGCTTCTTGCAATGTGTGTGTGTAATAAAATGATAGCGATATACCATGGTATTTTCATAGAGTGTTATACAGTGAAAATGGCTTACAGCTGAAACCCTAGACAGGTAAGTACTTTTTGGGTGAAGTATGGTCAAACATCCTCTGTGTTTGTGAAAGGTTCATTACCATTTTATGTTTTAATTGTGCTTGTGTAACTTGAATGTAAGGTTGCATATGGAAGGCACAAATCGCAGATAGACGTGGCCTGTAGGTTTGGAGAATGTTGCTTGTGTTCATCAATAGTCTGATTTTCTTGGAGAGGTTCAGTTTCTTCTTTCTTTCTTCATCTTTTGTGTTTACTTTCTGCTTTTTTTTTAATTTTTTTTTTTTTTTTAATAAGGTCTGGCCATGGAGAAGGACGGTCGGTCCAGCGCCATGAGTGAAGGTGAAGTTCTTGATGAGGAGGATGATGATGATGATGAGGAGGGAGGTGCTGAGACTGAGGAGCAGTCAGGCAACGAGAGTGAAATGAACGAGCAGGAAGAGGATGTAAGTCAGTTTACGTTGACAAAATTCCAGTGACCCTTTGACTTCAACACTAAAACTTGTCCTGTTGAACAACTAAAGGAAGAAGCCTTTTAATTACAGGTTTTGCAGACATGCATGTCTGAGGTGACAGAATAAACTCCCACAGAGGCTTATACTGCTTTGACAGTCATATCATCCCTTGATGATTGAAGTGAAGATTACAGTCTGTCAGTCTGCTGCTTCTACTAATAACCTCTTAAGCACAGTTTATTGCAAGAGGAACTAGTCAGGATAAATTAATCAGTTAGGGAATATAGCTATATTTGATGTTTAATCCAACTTGAACTGTCACCCTGTTTTGTTTGGAAAAATCCTTTCCAAGAGTATTTATAAACCATAGCACCTCCTGTTTCTAATTTTTATTAATGAATTTTATATCTGAGTCTTGATCATTCAGATTTGTCTGTCATCTGCAGGCTCTGCTGTGCCCAGTCTAAATCACTTTGACTGTGTGTTGTTTGAAAGCGCTCTTCAGTTCCTGTCATTTTAAAGTTATTCTGGCCTGAATCTGTGAATGAGTTTTTCAAACTTAGTGAAATTATTTTTTTTTAATTTTTTTCTTAACCGATGAATTTACAAATTGTGTCCAAAGTTTACTACTATTGACTCTGTACATTTGTGTTTATTTTTTCTACAGGAAGGATCTGATAACGATGATGAAGAGAGGGAGGAAGAGGAGGAAGAGAACACTGACTACCTGACTGATTCCAACAAGGAAAACGAGACGGACGAGGAGAACAATGTAAGCGCCACCATATAAAGTGTGATCAAGCTGTAAATCTGGTTAATAGTTGTTTTAGAGGGACCCTTGGGCGAGAAGAAAGAGTTATTAATTTCTAGATGTTCACATTTCTGGAGTTTTATTAAATACAATTTAAGAAAGTGACAAGTTTCTTAATATTTTTGTCCTCATAGCATAGTCATATTTTTTTGTAGGTCATATTCAGTGATGAAAAATTAATCGCCAGTGTAAGGAGAGTAAAGTTATGCAGATATCACAATTTGGCGAAACATTACTTAGGCAATTATGCTATGAGGCTAACAATATAAAGCAATGACCATGGACTTGTCACAAGTCTTACTGAAGTGATGAGTATGATCATATTGGCCATGTTAACCCACTGTGTGTGTGTAGGAGGTGACGATTCGTGGTGGTGGACTAAAGCATGTGGCCTGTGCTGAGGATGAAGACTTTATACAGGCTCTGGATAAGATGATGCTGGAGAACCTGCAGGTATGCTCATAATGCTTCTTATCTATTATTGTTCATTTTATCTATAAAAATGGGAATGTACCATATAGTTATAAGATCGTCAGTGCTCTTTATTCTCTCATTCTGAACTGAAATTAAAGTTGAACAGTTTGTTACTAGCATTATCTCCCTGTGTTTTGTCTCTGCAGCAACGTAGCGGAGAAACAGTGAAGGTTCACCAGCTGGATGTGGCTATTCCACTGCAGCTCAAGAGTCAGCTGAAGAAGGGAGGCTCTGGACAGACATGCATTGGGGACACAGAAACAGACATCTCTGACACCATGCAGTTTGTCATGCTGACACGCAAGGGCAACAAGCAGCAGGTACCAATGCATGAGTGTGCAGCACAAATTACTACAGGGTTCTCGCAGGGTCTTAAAAGTCTTGAATTTATAAATCTACATTTAATACCTTAAAAAGGTTTTAAATTTTATATGGTAGGTCTTAAGTTATATAGCCATAAACTTGCTCACTGTATTGTGTTTAAATATGTCGGGGGAAATGTCCAAGCTGCAAAGAAAGTAACGTCCATCTACTCACTTCCAACATGGCAATTTATATTGATATTAGCTAACTTTGCAGCCCATGGGCATTCAGTTCGAAGTAGTCTTAAAAAGATCTTAAGTTTAGCTTGTAGAAACCTGTAGGCACCCTGTATTACTATAAAGGCATTCATTTTGACCACTGGGCAGGTTTTTTTTCCAGGCTGTTTTTTATCCCAGTTGAATAGTCTTTGTAAAGATAATGTGCATATGTATAACTCACTGTGTTATACGTATAACATAAACAGACAAGGCCTATGAGTGTAGTAGTATCTAAACTGGGACTGGTCCAGTAAAATGGACATTTCTTGCATCAAATCAACTTTGAATCACAGACATTAAGTCAAGTGGTCTTCTATATACTTTGACAGCTTTAGATTAAATAATGTATGGCTAATACAGCTGGTGATGTTGTCCCTGGGCAGTGCTATTCATGGTGTTGGTCTTTTATCTCAGATATCAAAGATTTCTGATTGGTTTATGAGCTGCTACTATGTTGAAATTGCTACACTACATAAGCTCTTCATGTTGTTCAAGGTAGGGCTACACAATATTGGAAAAAACTGACATTGCAATTTGTGTGTGTATGTATGTGCACACATAATAAATAAATAAATAAATAAATAAATATATATATATATATATATATATATATATATAAACAATATCGTCTAATGTGATCACCACTTGTTGACACTTACTGCATATTTTTCTCATTCCTCAAGGACACCAGTGGAAATGAT
>JAPQRP010000005.1:22874732-22917953 GCA_037367295.1 Apogon hyalosoma | reverse complement strand
GAAAAAATACTCAGGAGTGTATATAATGGCTGTGTGGGGCTGACGAAAATGGTCAAACAAATTAGGTGTTTCCTCTTGTTGGCGACAGATGGAAGGCACTGTCACCACAGAACACGTGTTTCAATATCATTCTTCTTGTAGCTGAAATAATTCCAGATAACTGACGTTGCTTTTCTATTTTGGCACCAAGTCTTCATTTATAGTGATTTTCTTTTGTTCGTTGATCATTTTTCAATATTGTTACCAGTGACTCACTCCATGTGCAGGGGTGTGGTCTACTTTGGCAAACTGATTTAAGAATGATTGTGATTGGTGGATCACTGCGTGCAGTGTGTGTGTCACATACCCTTGAAATTAGATGAGAACACGTTGAGTTCATTTGCCTCCTACATTGTAGGATCTGCGATGTGACTGTTGCACACATGTACATCGTGATGTCGAGGCTCAAACGATATATTATGCAGCTCTAGTTCAATGTCAAAATTTTTATTTAAAGTATAGTTGGTAGATAAAAACCAGCAAATGTAGTGACATAAATGGTAAAAAAAAAAAATCTGTATCTGTAGTGGGCTAGAAACTTGTTTGACTTTAGATTCTCGTGTGATAATCATATATGCATGACCAGAGCAGTAGACTCAAAAATAGCTCTCAGCAACAGTGTGTTACAACTGTAACAACCAATCACCGCAGACCGTCTCTCCGGCTGATCCAGTCTGGTATCAGCCTTAGACTTGATCACCCTAAAATGTCACCCTTATGTCACAGAAGTGAAGAACAACATGTGAAGCAGCAGAGCTTTGGTTTATCAAAGATCTGTTTGAAGGTGGATGAACATGTGAGCACAAACCTAAGGACATACCTGAGCAAAGCAGTGATGTACCATCAGAACCTAGAGAAAGAAACACGCTGCATGAAATTCTCTTACACACTCAACTCAGTCTGACTGAACCAGCAATAATATTGACTCTGTGTTGGATATGCATTTCTGACATTATGGGGACATAAAGCTTTTCACACATTGTGGGATTTCAGCTTTCTTATGGTGATAAAATTCACGCCCCATAACGTAAATCATTTTTGATGGTTAAAAATTGTTCTAAGGTTTAGGGTTAAGCAAGAAGTGGTCAGGGCAAGTCTCCATGAAATGAATGTTAGTCAATGTAATGTCCCCCAAGCAGATGGTGAAGAACATGTGTGAATGTGTTTAGGCACATGGCAGCGGTGGAATGTGTGGTTTGAAGGCAGAGACTGGTTCTTGTACTGTAGGGTGTGTCCAGTTTTCTGCCGTTGCTTGGCGGTTTAATGCAGCGTTCAGTCCACTCGGCTTCTCTCTGTGTAAAGGACAGCTGCCAAACGCACAGAAGCAAAAAGAAAAAAACACTTTTCATGTGAGAACTTGGAGGGAACACTGAATATCTTTGTAGGTCTCTGCTCCCACTGTAAACACACTGCCCCACTAGGTAACTGCAGCACTGAATAGACAGGGTTGTTCTCTTAAAGGCAGGTTTTATGTAATTTCAATGTTTATTCACAATATCATGGACTGCACCTTTATTATTAATATGTTGTTATACCCCGGTATGTCAGCATGTTTGTCTCTCAGTCATTTTGTTTTCAGAATCTTAAATGGAAACCATGGAATTTTCTTTTTTTTTTTACCAAACATTCATCAGTTTATCTTTTTCCATTTATCAGCCTGTGAACCTCAAAGGAGCACTACAGTAAACGCAAATGCATTTTGAGCTTCTTGAACCAAACTAGAAAACCAGTGTTTTTTCACCAACTACAAGATATCAGTTAAAGAGAAGAGTGGTGTATTTTGTCATCTGTCAATCTTTTTTTGAATTATTTGTCACCATTTCTGTGCTGGAGCACAACTAGAAAGCCACTCAGTATTTTCCAGTAAACTACTCAAGCAGCAACTCAACCCCTCTGTTGTCAATGGGCAAACTCAAAGGCAGCAGTTCACCCCAAGTGCCACATTTCAGAGTGAGGGTCCGCTTTTAAAACCAAAGTTAGTGGATGGTCTGTTAATTTTGTCACTGATTGTTCATCCAGTGTACATGATGCCACTCTGTGTTTCTGGTTGACAGTATAAGATCCTGAACGTGCCCTTGTCATCTCACCTGGCGGCGAATCACTTCAACCAGCAACAGGCTGAGCAGGAGGAACGCATGAGGATGAAGAAACTCACCTTGGACATCAATGAGAGACAGGAGCAGGAGGACTACCAGGGTATGTTCAAAAGTTCAAGTCTTTATTTTCACTTTGAAACAATAAACTGAATGTGAAGCTCTAACATTGACCTTGAACATGCTAATTGCTACAAAAACATTTCCTTCTTCCTCATCATTTCACGGTCATTTCTTTGTCCTTTTTTTTTTATGCAGAGGTCCTATTTTCATGAAAATGCACATCAGTTTCTGACTTTGTTACAGATTATAACAATGTAGATTTTAAAATGTTGTTTTGTATGTGTTAAATCTGCTTTAAGAATGGTTGTCAGAGCTTTGGATGTACTACGACAAATGGATACAGAACCGTCACAGAATTGTCCAGAATTCCACTAGGTTATGTGTTAAATAATCTCAATATGTGAGAGCCATTTGTATAAATGTACATTATTTGCATTATTATGTAAATGTGTAATTGTGATTAAAATTATTCCTCCCCAACCTTATTTACAGATGTGAAAAACTGTTATACTTGGCAATTTATATTATAAAAGCCAAGTGGCCTCTGTGTGCATGTATATATGTGTGTCTGGGGATTCACACAAAATCTGGAAAGAGCTGTTTGCTGCAGTTTATCATACTTATGTATTTCTGGTCAAGGAACAGACTAACAAAAACAGAAAGTTGATAGGATCAATATTTTGGGAGATATTAGTCATTTTGGAATACAATAGCCTTATAGTCGTGTCGCTATATCCAGAATGCTTTAAGAGTGACTGCTGGACAAATGCGGTACAGTATGCACGAATACACAACAGTATAAAAACTACCACGTCTAGAATCTGTGGTTCTCAGTGTTAGTGAAAAGCAAAAACCCCCCAATCTGTGAAAAAATATCCTGAAATGAAGTTAAGAGACTTCGGTCTGGGTGGAAAAGTAAAGGACTTGCATAGTCATGTTTTTTAGCCCCAAAGTTCTGTTATTTAGTTTTAGATGTGTAAAACAGTGGAAAGGGTGTTTGCATGGACTACATTGTATCTTTAACTCATTGGGTGCCAGCCATTTTCTGAGCAGAGTGCCCTGTACTGCCAGCGTTTTGGAGCATTTTCAAGACCCACAGAATATTGAGTTCTATGACTACATAAACATTGAAACTATCAATAGAAAGTGTAGATTCTCTTCTTTCATCAGGAAAAAAAATGTTTGTTTCTAGCCTTTTGGGTTCTTTAGTAATTAGTAGTAGAAAAGGGTGGTTTCAGCATAAACACCTGTTTTTGTCCAAAAAAACAGAAAATCAGCTTTTTGTGCACAGAGTGATGTCCAGCAGAACAGTGACTTTGACACCAATATTTGTAGCTTTAGTGACACCTCAAACATCTGCACAGTTGTTTACCTCTATGAAACAACAACAACACTGAAAAAAAAATAACCATAGAACATAGAATAATATGCATATAAAAAGAGCTATGTGTACGTATAAAAAAAAAACCGATGGTTCCTGATAAAACAAAACTATTTTCAATGCTTAATATTGCACAGTTCTACTGCACATTGTGTGAGGGATTGAGGGGGGTCCTGTTGATTTCAGTTATTGCACAGTTTTATATTGGACAGTGGACAGTCATGTGTTACTACTACCACTTGTTTATATACAGAAGGAGTGGGGGGAAATGATGAAAGAAGAGCGTCTACACTGTCTTTTGATAGTGGGGGCGCGTCGGTCGGTCCATGGTCCTTTCGATCTGGTCCATTTGGGGTTGAGGCTCTGCTGCTCCCAGTTGATCCAGATCCGATCCAAGCGCTGAGCGTCACGGCCGTGGTTTCACCACCATAGCCCAGCTCATCTGACGAACCAGATCAGACGAACCTGACCCCAACAAACTGGGGCTGTGGCAGTAAAACCACGCTCCGTGACCCGCCGTAACGCTCACCGCTCGGCCCACTTTGATTCTCTACGGCTGATTTGATGAACCTTTGATTGGTGTCTTTGTTGTCTTTTTGACTGATCCAACACTCTTTTTCTTGGAACTGCAGCGACACATACTCTGAGTGTAAGCTGCCTCAGCTTTTCCAGTTTCATTTGTTTCTCCATCTTCTCTCTTATTGTACCACTTCCTGGTGCGCTGACCCCACCTACTGTGCCTATTTATTCCTTATAATATATGTGTTATGTATCACTGACTGTTATTTATTTGGATATTGATTGTCAGTACACTAAATTCTATGATTACAAGCCTGATTTTCACCGACAAGCTCTGCCAGATCGCCCCCCCAGCCCCTCCCATTAAAAAACATGATTGACGTCTATAGATGTCAATGGCAGCGAATATTCAGATTTGAATTGACGTCTATAGACGTCAATGGCAGCCAGTGAGTTAATCATGAAGGAGCCTAGCTTATTGATGTCCGGTATGAACAAGGAGAATAATTAATGTGGATGGATTACAACTGGTCCTGCTCAAACTTAAATAAGAAAGTTCACCAACAGGCCAGGTGGAGGGGAAAAAACAAAACGTGACCTGTGTTACAAAATCCAAGTGTATTGTTTAGTGGTTATGCATGTATTGCTCTTCATGCTGATAAGAAGAGAAAAAAAAAAACAGGTCACACAGCTCTCTTACAACACTGTTTCCGCTCCTTTTTTAGTTACACATCTTGTTTATTTTAACAACTTTTGTACGTGTGTTGTGCAGAGATGATGCAGTCTCTGGCTCAGCGTCCAGCCCCGGCCAACACCAACCGGGAACGCCGACCTCGCTACCAGCACCCGAAAGGCGCCCCCAATGCCGACCTCATCTTCAAAACAGGAGGAAGGTGAGACCCCAGCCCCAATCGACAACAAGCCAACATGCAAACCACACAAAAATGTGTTGATGTGTTGATTAGGGCTCATTATTTTACACTGGGTACTGACTCACTGGTATTTTTTAGAGCAGTGAAAAGGCAGAGACAGACAAGACAGGCAAGAGAAACAAGATGGGAAAGTCAAGCAGGAGAGAAATTAAACATATGTCATGGAGTAGGATAGAACAGCTGCAGCTGCCTTTCCAACCTCGAGGGACTTTGATGGAACGTTATCACCAGATATGAAACTACAGGGAGTCAGGAAGAGTTAGTAGAGGAGTCTGTGTTCATGCACCAAACTGAAGTAACACTATTTAGTTTCCCTGAAAATATTCAAGAGTAAAGATTACCTGAACTGTTTCCTTCGACATCAGCAGCACTTTGTGATTGTTTGTTTGCTTCTGTAATTTCCTGTAATTAATCCATTTAACAGGATGTAAGAATAAAGCATGCCCATTTACTCAGGACAAGAAAAATGTCCTGGCTTTTCTTTATTTTTTTCCCCCCACTTTACTTAAAACCAGGATTATTTTCAAATTCGCCCTTCAGCAGATTTGTTCCACCATGTGATCGTAGCCTGCCCTTTTCAGTCTTTCATCCTCCATCTTGAAATGGTTGATGTTGCAATATTTGCACATATTCAAAAACCTTTTGACATACAAGTGTTGCTTAAAAGTTGATGGACTTCTTCCAACCAGAAAGGTGGCTTTACTTTTTATTGTGATCCATCTCTGTCACAAAGGATCAAGGTATCTAGGTGGTGGTAAACCTTAACTGGAATAATATCAGCATATCCTTCATGTGTAAAAGGAAATGGTCACATCAGAATATCTAGCTGGGGTAAATGCTGTGTACATGACACCTGTTAAGTCAGAGTATACTCATATGTTGAATAATAGTGAAATTATTTATTGGTGTCACTGTACGCATATTTCCTAATATGTCAAGTGGAAAAGAGCAGCATATTTAATAGTGAGTTAAACACATTTTACACTTCACCTAAAGTTATTCATGTTTTAGTACAAACAGCTGAGTGAACATGTTTTTCTGTTGGTTAAAAAAGAAAAAAGTAAACACAGGTTTCTAAAATATATTCCTGAGACCCAGAAAAGTAAAAGTTGTTTTGTTTTTTTTTTTTACATTAAATAATTGCCTTGATTGGAAACTGCATGATACAACCGTTTTT
Organism: Apogon hyalosoma; assembly: GCA_037367295.1. NCBI lineage: Eukaryota > Metazoa > Chordata > Actinopteri > Kurtiformes > Apogonidae > Apogon > Apogon hyalosoma. The sequence continues at coordinate 22,911,749 of JAPQRP010000005.1, read as the reverse complement.
CTTAGGTGCATTTTTTCTTATGAAACGTCCTTTGTGGACAGTATTTTTTTTTTATTAAGAAAGTAAAGCTGTGAAACTCTTGTCCCCTATAGAGGAAAAAAATACATTGCTGGGTTTCAGGAGGATATAGAAGATTCAGCTATGTAAATACAAATATTTTGTACCCAGTCTGGTCTTAGGAGTACTTTGTTTCCTCACTGTTCATCACTTCTACAGTAAATGTCCTGCTCTGTCCTCCAGGAGACGCTGATTGGAGTCTGGGCCCGGGCTGAGTGATCATGCAAGAGAGAGAATGAACGAGTAAAAGAGAGAGAGAGAGAGCGAGAGAGATCGGAGGGAACCGGTCTGAACGGGAATCGAGTCCTCCAGGCATCCACTGATGCTGGCACAGACCAAACCCCTGACCTGAACACTTATGGAGCCTGAGGAGGAGAGACCAAACAGGAGGCTGAGGTCGGAGGTCAGGGGTCAGACACGCGGCTGTCTTTTCTTTTTTGTCTGTTGGCTAAGATGATAGTGGTGCATTAGCACGCAACAAAAAAAAAATCTGTCTGGACCAGACTACAAACTGCAAAGATGATGAATAGCTGACAGTGAGATGGACAGGAAGCCAGGATGAACGGACTGCCACCTGCCCGTCACACCAGGTGGAGGCCAGAATAACTCGCATTTAGGAGTTAAAAACCTGTGAGTGGACAAAACTAACACACGACTAGAGAGGGATGTGGGTGGTTTATTTTGGACTCTTAAAAGTAATAAAATGGGAACACATCAGTTTAACTTTTTGCAAGCTAACCAACTCCACACTGTCGTCAGGGCAGTTCTGAGGTGGAGACGAAGGGCGGGAAGGTGAGGGTTAAACACCAGTATATGACAACAGACTGGTCGCCCAATAAGACATGATGGTTTGTACACATTAAATCAAATTGAAAAATAGTTGGTATTGCATGCTTGGTTTACCATTTTATGGCTTACATGTGCTTACATGCACTGTTCCTCAAATTATGGGCCGACACAGATGACTAAAGAACAGTTTGGCTAAAGCTTAGATACTTTTTGCTTTTTCATATTTTTGCCACTAACTGCTAGCAAGCAAAACTCAGAGTTTACATCAGAGAATGAGACTTTAAAACCATTTAATGTGCACACTTTGCACACAGCATAGGCTGTACTACACAAACACTGTACCAACACTACTGAAACAGTGCAGGAGAAACATCTGCCATCAGTGAATGCCATTGCATTTGCTCATACACCAATGTGGCAGTCAAAAAATGAGTATTGGTCGATAACAGTGTTTGGCTGGATGGGTGCATCCTCGCTCAAATCATTTAATGTTTTTCTATTGAAATACAGTATATCATAACTTAAAACTCGCTGCTGTTGTGTAGAATTGATCACCCACCAGATTATCACTGTATTCAAAGCACACACAATTTCTACTTTCTTGACTTTCTTAGTGGTGTCATTGCAGTGATATACAGCACATCAGCTTCTTAGATTAATTGAAGGAATGTAAAAAGAAGGTTCTGTACATTTAAAAGCCTTGAGTGAATATAATACAATGTAATATGAAAACGAGATGTTGATATTTTAAGAAATAAGTTAATTCTTTTTCATGTGGAAACCACTCATGTCTGTATGATAAATATGAATCTACAAAGTCTGTTCATTTTCAGGAGTCTGGCAACATACATGCATACAGCAGTTAGAATTAAATGTATTGTGATTTTTAAATTTTTTTAAGTGTAAATTTACTTTTAGAAAACCATAAAACCTGTGTTGAGACAAATGTTTAGCAAATATCTGCAAGTGGACTTCTCGACTGGTAGGTAACAGCACTGGATTTAAACACAACACATGCTGAACTAATATCTGTCAATACATTTCCACAAAACATAACATTTAGTTGGTCAAGTCTGTTTGTATTTTCTTATATCCTTAAAATCTTTGATGGCTGGTTATTTTAGCTTAACTCGACACTGCCGCCAGCAACTCTGACCAATCATTAAGTGTAAAAATGTCAAACTCGACCAGTACAACCAGTACAGACTCCATAGAAATAGCTGCCCACCTTTCAACCTTTACATTTAGTTTAATGGACAAACAGATATAGAGTTAATTTTTAGCCTTAGAGGTGCTGGTAGATGGACAGGCTGACTTTTCCTCTTATTTCCAGTGTTTATGCCATAGATAAGCTAACCAGCTACTGGTTGTGGATCCATATTTCTCTACAGACATTAGACTGGTATTGGTCTTAGGTAAGACGTGGGAGGATGTCCCAACTTTTATTTGGAGGCATTAGCTTGAAGCCAGACAAATATAACTGATGGCTGTTTTTATACACAAAAAACATTTTGGACAGAAGTATATGATAGGAGACTTTTACACAGCAGTGGTACATGTTGATAAAAATGAATCTATGTCCTGAGAAGTGGAATACGGGTGTCATACCATTCATAAGTGCTGTAAGCCAGTAAATCTGCTGCTGCATACCAAAAACTAACCAAGCAAACAAACCACTAAAGCAAAGGGGGACACACGATCAACCACCATCGCCATCAACTAAATTATTGGAGAAAACGGAAGATCTAATGGCATCATTTGACCTGTGTCTCTGATGACTGAAGGACACCTGAGTGTACATAATATATATTTTTTCCCTACCTATATTCTAATAGATGTTTTACTTTAAAATCAGAAGCATCTAAGTTAGTTTGGCAGTTTACAGCTTGCTTTGATTTGGATTTAGTGTAAAATATATTTTTTGGACAAATGGATAAACTGTGTGCCTGACAGTCTCTTTTAGCATATTATTTTAGATACTTTTTATGTGTTGAGCCTATAGATGGATAAACATAACTCTGTATTCTGCTGCATGGGCCTTTTCTGCACCAGCTTTAAGTCACTCTGTTGTAGTTAAGTGTCCCACAGTGGGTGTTGTTCAGTTAATCTGTGTCTAGATTCAAGACTATTCTTTTCCGACAAGCTGAATAAAAAAGCGCTTTCAGTGTTGTGTTTCAGCTCATGACAGACAAAAATGAACACAATAAATCTATGGCGATTGAAACTGTTTGTGTGTTTGTGAATTGGGTCAGTCGTATGTCTGTGGCATTTGTGTGTTTGACAGGGTGCGCCTGTTTGTCGAGGTATAATTACAAAGCACCAAACATAAGTATTTCCTCATTTCCTGCCCAGTCCCTCCTCTAAACGCTGCATATGTCGAACCCACTGAGGGACGTACACAGCATGTGCCCTCATTAAGAAAAACAATGGTGAAACAGAATGCCAGTCATCATCCGGCACTCCCGCAGATGCCCTCGTACACTCAAACACACACTCTTAACGGAGCTGCTGTCAGCCTCCAAAGAAAGCTCCTGTGTTGAAGTCTTATGTAACAGTCTGCAGTCCAGACAGTTAGCCTCTGTGTGCTGGTGTTAAACACAAGTTGTCAAACATAAAACATCACAAAGTTCAGAAAAACACAACTTCCTCAAAGCAGTACTTACAGCAGCAATTCAACATTTCACTTGCAAAAACTGTCTTTAAACACTCCATTTACACAGAACTATATGCTGTGTCTTTATCACTATAATTTAGCTTTCAGGTATAAATGTTTAATGTATTTGTGAAGCTATCTTAACTGAGGTCTGTGCATTAACAGCTGGTACTTAATAATATAATAAATCACAGTAGTTGCGTAAAATATTGTTACTACACATCAAAAACTGTTAGTGTCCCCCCCAAACTGCTTAGAACTAGATTACATGGTATTACTTTACCAGACTTTTAGTAAGGTAACACTGAACAGTCCTCATACATGCAAACTGACACACGACTGTTTCCTGTCCACTGTTGCAAACACACATATGTTATCAGTCAGTTCTTATACTCTCAAGATTTTGATTTATGTTTTTATCATTTGCGTAGAAGTGAGTTATGGTGGAGTGGGTGTGATTTCAGCCTCACTATCAGGATATTGTTATTATCAGTAGATTATAAACAGGTCTGTTATGAAGTGTACTGACGTTAAAATGTTCAGAGCTCAAGTCAGGAATGCCCATCAGTTATGACAGATTTAGAAAAGCAATGAAAGTTCGGCCTTAGTTCTGGATCAGGAGTAAACTGGCTTTGTTCATGGATGCTGTCAGCATACTGTATGTGGGATTTATTTCAAAGCAACACCTGCTGGAATTTCTGAGAAAATAAAAATGTCCTTTGGGAAAGAGTCCTTTAAAATTCCTAGAGTCCTGATCCAGCTCCAGCTCCAGGCCACACTCCATGACCGAGATATGGAAGAGACCCACCTTGTGTGAAATGTTTTAAGTGAAATCTGCTGTAATTTATCAGGTGCAGGTTGGACAGACAGACCTGATTGGCAAATGTAAAATAACTATTAAACTTCCCAGGCTTTGCATATTAGTCCATGGATGTCAAACTCGTTTTAATTAATAATTTAGAAATAATAACTCCAAATTTTTCTCTGTTTTAGTGCAAGTAAGTGATATTTCAATATGAAAATGTTTACATTTACAAACTATAATTAAACAAAAATGGGAACAAACCTGTACAGCATGAATATCAAATGTCTTAAGAGAATCACATGCAGTTTTAGATACATTATACCTCACCTTATGATTTATGCATTACAATGCAACTTAGAGGTCACAGTGAATCTACAAAGGCACAAAACATTTAGGCTAGTAACTGGCATCTGGAACTGAAAAATATAGTCTTTATCTTTTTGATGTGACACCCCTGTATTAGACAGTAGAGAAATACCTCCACGGAAACCTGTGCAGAGTTAATGGTGTTCTTTGATGCCATAATGACAGAATATCAGCCATGCATCATAAGGGTCTGAAATTTGATTTGTTGCTTTTCTGTTTCTGTTTTCTTTCTGTAAGTGTAAAATGGGGGTTTTAATAGTTGGCCTGAATAAAAATCTCTAATACTATGCACATTGTGATGCACATTTCCGGTGTATAATAGAGTAAGTGACACATCATTTAATCAGAAAAAGACCAGGGAATTTAATGGGTAATGTTGTTAATAGATATTTACAGCTGTACACAAGACGACTATTTCAGAACAAAGCAGGAAGTCTTGAATGTATAGTCTCTTTTGACATTGCATTTTATAATATTCAGTTAAATACATTGACCATTTGATTATAGATGTGTGCTGGGAAGAGGTTAAGGAGGAGCTGTATTTGGTCCAGGCAGCTGCAAAGTTATACAATATTTGCTCTGGCAGCAACTGCAGTTTGGGAGGTTATCATGCTTACAGAACTGACACGAGTACCATGTATTTGGCCTTAAACCTTAGAGGCCAAACATATGTTTTTAATCCTCTGCAACACAGTTCTTAACACAAACTGTTGAAACACAGAATTATTAAGAATTTACAGATGTGTTCAGTTTTAACAGGGCTCTATCTGACAACTAAACTGATGTTCATGTGTAAATAAAGTGGACTGACACTTTAAGTTGTTGCCTTAAAAGTTTCCACTGAGGTGAAATCTTATCTAATGTGGTCAATCATTAAACAACACCTATTCATTCTTTTCATTCCAGAGTTACTTAAGGAAAAAAACAATTCGAAAGGAATTCCATTGTTCTGTTTAATGATAAACAAAAAGTCAACATTACATATTTTAAGCACATGAGTATATACAGTTTACAATGAGAATATTCATAAGTAAGCGTATATGCTATTGTACGATAGCAGCGACTTTGAGCTGACTGATCTTCCTATCTATCGCACATGGATGCAGATCTGCACACTCGACAGAAATATTTATCTCTAGAGTAGGTGTGCTGTACAGATCTGTACGTATGCACCATTTGATACTTCAAAAAAAACTGTAGCTGAACTACAGAGAGACGGAGTCTGTAAACAAAATTCACAAAAGTATTCACACATTTGGGCTCAGATTTACTGTAGCACCTCTGTGTGAAATTATAAACTTCAGAAGTTACTGTAGATGAACTACAGAGGCCGGAGTCTGGATAAAACACAGTAAACAGACATACACATACAGTACATACATACATACATACATAGACATACATGCTCATGCTACAATGACAGTTAAATAACACACATAAATGTCACAAATATCAACAGAAATAAAAACCCCTTAAGACACCCAGGATGTATTTCTAGATTCTGCGGTTTTAGTGCTTGTGTTTTGTACAATGCCATGTGCTCGCCCATCCCTAAACAGCAGCTTTAAAGTATTCCCTCTGCATAGTAAAAAAGTAAAAGTCCAACCCTCAAACCCATTCCACAGACTGTGGTTTGGTGTGGGAGGTTTGTCCGTGTAGTAAAAATATCCTACAGCTCAGCTCAGCTTTACATCTTCTATGAAACCCAGGCCCTTTCAGTTAAAAGTCTTTTTTTATATCAGATTTAATATATGTAATACAGACACTGACTGCGACTCATTTTGTTTCTTGGCTCTGTTTTGTTCTTTTTTGTTACATCTTTGTATCTCCTAGTTCTTAATATATTTAGAGCTTCCAAATTTTTTCTACAGAAAAGTGCTTTTTCAACTTTGCAAAGCGATTAAAAAAAAAAAAAAAAAAGAAAAAGAAAGCAGTGAAACCGAAAGAGAATGTCATGTAAGAGGTATGATAAAGACTTCCAACCCTGTGCATGAGCATTAATGTCACTTTTTGATAGAAAAACAAAAACTTAAACCAAATACAGATACACCTGAAGGAGTTCTGTTTTTAATAAGTGGACGATGTGTCAGTTTGTGTATTTTGTTGCGCTTTATCTGATGTAGCCGTAGGACCTTTGTGTGGAAATTTATTTAAAATCTGACAAGTATTAGCAGTAAAACTATATGTTAACTCAAAATTAAGGGAAATCCCATGAGGCCAATGTCAGTCCAATTTATGACACTACTAAAATAAACAAAAGGCTTCAGTGATCCTTGGATTCCAAGCCACATAAACATTTGTCCTCTTTGGTAAGTTATAGTTTTGTAATACATTATATTATGGTTTCTAAAGATCATCTGAGATAAATATGATCTTTGCCCCATTGTAAGTCCATAAATCAACTTAGCCTTAAAAGAATATGCCTGATTGTATTTTATTTTCTTCTTTTCCCATCATCAGAACCAACACTGCACTGATTTGCCTGCAATGTGTATCCAAAAGAGAAAAGTCCTGATGCAAAATATTACAAATGTGGATTAATCCACTACTTGAAATAATCGTACACAAATTAATACATTTGCAACTAGTGATTCGCTTTGGTTCCCAAGAGTTTTAGAAAATTACTGACCTTTTTTTCTAGTTTGGAGAGACAGGTTAAATTTGTGGGTTTTTTTTTTTTTTTTTTGATTTGTTGAATTTTCAGTGTCATTCTTTAAAATGTTAAGGAAACAGGGCCCAGACTGTGGCAAACAGACAAGCCAGGACCAGTTTCCAGATTTCTGCAAAGAAGTGAACACCTTTCCTTGCACCATGGATCACTCCACAGTATCTTGTGTAGAGGTGAACGGTGTCTTAGATTAGAGGCCATGTAAAATTGCTGTGATTTATCTGTCACAGATATAGTGTAGAGTGTACAGCAGGAGGAAGAGAGAACTGGCTGTGCAAGTCTGTGTAGTATCAGACACCTTTCTTCTGTAAAAGTAGGTCTCTTTCCGGCCACACCTCAGCCACAGAAACTTTGCGAAAGTCACATCCACCAGCAGGTACACACCAGAGATTCCGGCTCGACTGGTACAGACTAAACAATACATTTTCTAGAGTTCATCAAGAATCTTTTAACAGCCCCAGTCTCCTCAGTGCCTCCCTCCTTGATTCATCTGTTGCTCCTTTCCCAGAAAACTGTACAGTGATGCCCTGGGGACGGAACATTGAAGCAGGTCTCCGTCTGTGATCGGGAGATGGGGCTTGCTGGGCTTTCGGGACACTGATAGGACCGTGGTAGGAATGCCGAGGTGGTCTTGGAGCTGGAGTTGGGGCTGGTGCTTTAAAAGTCCTTGCCGGGCCATCTGCAGGAGGATTTAACTTAGTGGAAGGGTTGAAGGTTCTGCTCTTTCCTCCATAGCTATTGAGATCAGTGGGTAGTGGGTCCGATCTGGCGGGTAAGGTTTGTGTCTTGTCTATGTGGGAGCTGAGGATGTCTGGAAGGTCGCTCCTCGTCATGGCCACAGGGGTGGGAGTCAAGACTTTTGACTTTCCTCCGTATGTGTTGAACTCGATGGGGTTTGCCAGTGCTGGTGGGAGGGTTTTGAATTCAGGGCTGGTTGGAGAGGTTGTAGTTTCACCTTTGGAGGAAACAGGAGGGTGGACGATGATGGATTTCCCTCCATAGCTGTTAAATTCTGGTGATGAAACCTCAGATGGAGGGTTGATTTCCAGAGGTGGAGGTGGAGAATAACTTCTCTGCGCAAAGGCTGGAGGTGGTGGGTACCTGTCATCAAGGATCATGGGAGGATCTGTTTGCAGAATCTCTGGTTTTCTGTCCATGTGTGTCTGAGTTGGTGTCTTCACACTAATTTCTGGTTCTTTGATGCTGGTTTCTGCTGCTGGGGGACCATCATCCTCCACAGGTTTGCTGCTACTTTCTGCTCCTGTGAGGGGCTCCAGTGGGTTATGTGGGAGTGACATACCCCCTGACATTGCTCTGTTCCTGGTCAGCCCCAGTTTAGACAACGCCTCCATCCTCGATTTGTCAGGTGTAGGGTCCCTGAAGGAAACGCTGCGAGTGGGAGCATTTCTTTCTTTCTGTGCTTGTTGAGGATCCTCTTGAAGTAAAGGGTGTGACGTCCCTGTTAGATTTGCCAACATCTGCGCTCGTCTCTCCTGGATGTTCACATTAGCCAGCGACTCATTCTGGTGCTCCTTGTTGCCAAGAATGACACTGATGTTTGCAGGGAAGCGAGTAGGCTTGGCAGAGGTAGGGGGGCCATGTTTGACAAGAAGATCAGCACTTTGACTTGATGACTTTTCAGATTCTAGGCTACAACGTCGAAGAAGCACAGATGGGTGGATGCTGGAGGTTGCCCCCGCCTGGTTCTCAGCTATCTTTTGGGCAATCAGGACCGGAGTGGGGATACACCCTGGAGGATGGTAGGAGGAGAGGCTTTCTGGACCGTAGCTGCCACTCGGTAGGGGAGGGTTATACTCTGAGGGCAAGGTGTCTGTCGGATCACGTCTTGGCTTCATTTCAAAGTGGCTGTCTGAAGTCGGCAGCATAGTCTGGAAATCTGGAAAGAACACATTTTAAATTGAAATACAGCTTGTTCTAAGATAACAATATTTTACAGCCTTTCTACATTTGTCTGGTGGATTAGGGTTGTTGTAAGGAAAATATAATCTTTAATCAAATAAAATGAGTTACCTGGATTGGTGGGACTGAAGATTGGTTCTTTGGTCTGCACTAGGTCTGGTTCTGGCTGAACCAGGTCAATAATATCATGGTCTTTTGCACTTGTTGCTCTGGCTAGGAAGGATGAAACAGTGACCCCAGGTTTGGGACTCGAGGTTGGAGGTCCATCCACCTCTTCAACAGGCCTCCTGCTGCTGCTTTCGGGGGGCTTCTCCAGCTGGGGCCTCAGCTCATCCTGCTCCAAACTCTCCTCCAATGAGTCGATGGTTTCCTCGAAAAACTGGAGGCATTCCTGCTCTGCTGGGCTTAGGAACTGCAGTGCTTCATCCTGCTGTCAGGAACAAAAAACAGTCAGAAAACATTTAACAATGTGCAAGCTTATATCAGGTCTAACTTTGACAACACTAGACAGCAGAGTGAGTTTTAAATTTAAAAGTTACCATAACATTGTACACTTGATAAATAATATATTTCTGAAGAAAAACAGTTTAAAACAAAGTGAAAAGGAGTGTATATGTTGATGATGATGATGATGATGAAGGTCAAAGATGGATCTGGTAATTTGTTCACATACTTTCAGAAGTAGTACAGTATTGTCAATGTTTTAGTCATGTTTATATATGTATACCTTATATAATATGCCATATATATGGAATAATAAGGTAAGAGGAGCCCTAACAGTTTATGGTTTAAAATGAAAAATGTCTGATGCCCTTACCTCTTAATAAGGTTTTTAAACATGTAAAAAAAAAAAAAAAAATACAGTTAAATATACAGTACATACATTTTTAAACCATTCATAGTTTTATAGATTGTGGTGCATTTAGGGTACTGCGGTGTCTTTAAGACTCCACTGTGAAGGTGCAAAAGTAGTGTTGCTAAGAATACACCATAAGGTGTTGATGGTAGGACCAGTGTTGTCTTTAGCGTTCTCTTCATTAGTACCATCCACGGTGACTTTCCCATACAGTAGTCATGTGTGTAGTGTGAACACAGGCCTGTTTGTTCCTGCATCCCAACCCTCCTAACTTCTTTCCCACCCTATTTTTAGCTCAAACTACCCTCTCTTCTATTGGAAGATGACCCCCTCCTTCTTCGCCTCTCCCCATCTCCACTTCACCTCCAGAGCTACCTGTCCAGCTCCACACAGAGCTGCCACTGAGCAACAACACAATGGGCTATCCAGTAACAGCGCTGGGTGACTATTGATTTTGCTGTGGTTTTTTTCAGTCCAGATAAAGACCACCTGTTTAAGCTGAACCACATAGCTTTAGGGAATAGAAAATCCCTTGTAACAATGTGTAAGTGACCTACAAATAAGCAGTGGACAACTGAAGTCATTAAATTAGCTGAAACAGCATGATAATATGTATAAAATAATGACATATGAAGAGGAAGTAAGTAGATGTAAGTAACTTTTACAATGTATATTGATAAAAGATGTTGATAATTTTTGATAATTCCCAATTTAAAGTAACTTTAAAAATTAAAAGTAAATGGACCTAGAGATAAGATTATTTTTTAAGTCACTGCAACTACATCCTGACTGCAGCTTTGCTTATAAATTATCATATTTTCATATATTTTTTTAGTTAGTGATTAAGAAAAGCTAAGTATAAACTTCACTTAGCATAAAGAATTGAGTAAGGACATGTCAAAAAAAGCTACTAGAATGACCATGATTAACATTTCAAGGTTAATAAAACTCAGTGCCACAAATACAATTGTTAGACTTAAAATTGTCAGCTGTGTGCAAAAGACATCCATAGATTTGTAGCTGACAATCAAATTTTATTGGACATTAACTACAGTTGGTGTGACTGTTCATAATGTAGATGGTATTTACTCCAACTGTCAAACATCTTCTAATTTGTCAAACTCACTGTACTGATGTGTGTATTTAAAAGAACAAAACAAATTAGCAGTAGAAGCAGAGTCAACAGTGTGATCACAACATAGTGTATGATTGTCTTTCTGGTTTACTGTGTTAATGTCTTTCCTATAGAAACATACATACAGACACACAAAGACCTGTCCTTTGTGTACCGCCAACATCACACGACCTCAGTAGAAGACGCAGACATTAGTATGTGCTTTCTGATCTCACTCTGACCGACTCATTCTAAGCTCTTCTTATGGTCTAATATTCCGAGATAAGGTCATTCACAAATCCGTTTGTTGTCTCGCATTTCACACATTGTGGAAATGGGCAAAAATATTTACAGGGTAAACTGAATCTCATCTGCTGTCTTAACTTTGTGTAAAGCTACTAAACTGTTTAAAATTCTTACTTTTTGACATTTTAAGTTTTGCACTTCTGTGTATGACAAACAGTTTCGATCACAGGCCATGTTTTACCACAATTACACAACCAACCGACTGAAGGAAGCTGCTTATTTGAGTTATTTCAAGGTGATGACCTTCAACTTGTGGTTCACATGGCAAACGGTGTTTGTTGCTGACACGAGTATTACAGCACGGTAACTGAGTGCCTTGTTTTGCTTTACACATAGAAACACACAAGCACCTGCAGCAACACCCAACTGAAACCAATATGAGATAAACGGTGATCTGCTGGTTTCAGCTGGAGAGTGAATGATGTCTATTGTTGTGAAGCAGCCCAGGACCTAGAAAACTGCAGCTTAACCGGTTCATCTGTGTTGTGTGTTGATAATAAATGTCATCCCCAAGGCATGCAAAGGGATTAAGTTGTTAAGCAGGTGTCATTTCCCAGCGTTTGTGATGACTGGCTGCATTGTGTAAACACAGCACAGAGCCTCCGTCAGGTGGAGGTTGAATATAGAGCATCAGCCGTTCATCCGATACGACTGTGTTTACTGTTTAACAACACAATAGAAAAAGGCTGCTCTGTAGCCAAGATAACCCACCAAATCCTCATCATTTTAAGGTGTACTTACTACACTATACTCCGATAATAACCTAGCACTAGTTTTATATAAACAGAAATCCACTAATGGATATGAAATCTATTTTAGTTTGTATTCCACAGATTTCCTCTTGAATTTGCCCTGTAATTTACAGTGTGAATAATACAGACAAGATGAGTTCAATAGTGATGCATAATTATGGTCATATTTTTCTAGCATCCAAGTCACAATCATATAGTATTTGGATCATTTAGTAAAATTAAAATAGTTTTCCAACACAATAAAAAACAAAAGTTCAAATATATTGGACCAGAATAAACTGAAACTAAACATTATCATTATCTGTGAGTATTTGTGATATTTGTCAGTGACTGAGCTGTTCTACATACTATTGGGTAGTTTAATCAGTCAGTATCATACTTTAAAAGCTGATCATATGATTTAAATATGAAATCTTAGTCAGAGACTTCTTAATGAAGGAAGTACTTAATAAATGAGTTTTTCCAATCCAAAACTTTAAGGCATTATCAGATCCATGAAATTTAGTTGTTAGAAAACAGCATAAAGCTACAAAGATCTCTACAATCTAATACTTATTGTCAAGTTCATTTTACTTAAAGTATATAGTCCAGTATCACAAGTCACTAATGCACTTCAGTGGGTTTAACAATCTGTTCAATGTACATCATTATTTGACCTTTGATTTGACTAAGGAGAGTATAATCAGTCATCTAATCAATTAATTGCTTCAGTTAATCATTTAGTTTAGAATAAATGGTTCTTAGTTTCTCCCTCAGCTTATCAATTAACACAGCTCATTCAGGTAATACTTGAACGTATAATTACAAATACATAATCTTTCATTGTCACTCAATTTTCTTTCTTTTGAGGGAACTGACAAAAACTTTTAAGAACAAAATTTGACAAGTGATTAATGGTATGTGTTAGAGTTTTACTTTTTGATGAGGCTGCAATGATGCATAGAACCACTTCTACAATATCCATATCCAACTATTGTTCACCCACAGTGGGTTCCAGATACTTACACCCGGCCTGGAGTTTCGACCTGCCGCCCCATTGACCCCATAGTGGAGCTGAGCATTTGCCTGCAGATGGACATCCATGGCACGAGGGTCAGAGGTCAGCTGTCCTTTAGACATCTCATTGAGGGCCCAACGTTCCTACGCAGCACTAAAAACAGGAATCATATCTGGTCTCACTCTGAAGAATCATCTAATCTTCTTTTCATCTAGGGTCTGAAGACAAAGAAGGATAATAAACTGCATAAATCTGGCTGCTCAAATGTCAAAACATAATAAAAGCAAGATGTTTATGGTGACCAAAACAGTGGACAGCATCCTCTGAGGGTTTACAGTTCAGCATCACAGCAGAGAGACACACCTGATGGACCGGTTAACCTGAAACAGGCTTCAAAAGCTGAAAAGACTCAGAAATTTTCTGGCCAGCACATTCCTGTCTAATGCTGCTTTGATAAAGACTTAACATTCTTTGTTGAGGTTTAAAGCCAAATGGAAATATGTGTAAAGCCAAGAAAAATATGTGACTGTTTGAGTGAGTGCCCATCCAAAGCAGAGGTTTACAATGAGAACGTGAATATGGAAAGAATCAGTGTGCAACAAGTTTATTCATGTTAGACGGATACAGTCGTTTGATGTTAGAAAAAAATTTACCCAAACATTATTAAATTTATTAAATACCATATCTGGAAAAAAAATATCAGTAGACTATTTTTTTATCATATCAAACAAAAACAGATGATACGGTTTTGAAAGTAATTAAACTCTGTTACCATATTACATTTTATTTGCCACTGACTCAGCATTTGTAAAAACAGTAGATTTTGTGAACTTTATAACAATGAGGCACCAAGACAAATAAAGTTTCTGGGACTTTCCACAAGTTCAAGTTAAATTGTATATATTACTTACCAGACAGTTCTACCCGCCAGTCATTATAAAACACCGGACAGCGTTGTTTCCTTCAAAGCAACAGCATCAGGGCTAATCTGGAAAAACAGTCCAGTTTGTCCCCACTGCGCCCTGGTGGAGCTCCCTGCGCGTAATCACGCCACAGCCACGGTAAACAAATACTAGAAGCCACGAAGAGACTCCGCCCATTGCCGTCATGAGGGCGTGTGTGTAGTTTCATTTAGAGGTGTGTGTGTGTGTGTGTGTGTGTGTGTGTGTGTGTGTGTGTGTGTGTGTGTGAGGTTACAGTGACACAGTGGAAAGTTATCCCACTTACACCTACAGTTTCATTGAATTTTTTGCAAAATTCAGGCCAAATCCTACTGAGGTGAAAAATAACTGTTACTGTATAATATTTTAACCCTTAAAGACCCAAACGTCCACCTTTAACCTAAATCATCTACTGATCTAAACTGTTTAATCCCTGTTGATCCACTAATCCTATCTATACATGTCAATAATTGGTGTAAAATACAGTTATTCCTCTTTTCATGGTCATCAGATATGACCCATTTGGACGTTCAGGGGCTTCTGCAACATTGATTCACCAGTAAAACCCATCGAGTTGGATCAATGACAGTGGATGGAGACACTGGGTTTATGTTCAGGTAATGACAGACTGGACCGAAAAAGACACTTTTTCTTCAGTTTTCTGTTTCTGATATAATAACCCTCAACTTTAATCTGAGCTTTAATGAACAGAATGAACCAGAGCATGAAATAAAGCAAAATACAGGATTTATACTTAAAAAAAAAACAAAAAAACAAAATACAGATGATAATATTATGAATAAATGGTGATAGATCACTTAGGAAAAATTAAATATAGCGAAAATTTTATTTGGGAACTGACATGAATGTAGTGGGTCTTTATGGGTTAATCTCAGAAGAGACGTAATAAACACTACGACACTGATCGGCCTTTCAATTATCTTTACAATATTACAATAATGAAGAAGACAACAACCAGACTCACGTATCTGTTGAAGGGATAAACTTATGTGAATGGCTGTGACAAGGAATTAGTGTGTAATTCAACTTACACATATACAAACATTTTCATTTAAAAAAGATGGTGAACAAATATGAAGCCTGATCGAATTGCATGTTGCAAACACCTGGAAGTTTAGTTTTGCTTGTTTTATTCATTTAATTTTCTGTTCGCAACTACTATTTATGAAATTGTAGGATTTCGTTTTTGTCTCAGGATTGCCTTAATCCAAAGAGCATACCTGTTTGCCTAATCTCCAGTCAATATTGTTTTCTTTTCCATGTCATTTTGTGTCTCATCGTTGGTTTCTCTTAGCATAAATTCTGAGAAAAATCTGCTACAGACCGAAAGAAACGAACTGAACTGAACGAGATACTAATAAATCAATAACAACAGAAGCACAAAAGGGGAAAAGATGCATCTCGTCTCCTCAAAAATTTGATTTTATAATGATGAATGACATGAAGGACACATTTTTGAACTAATGTCAAATTCAATCCTGCTCTCATGAAGCAGAATGATTATAGATAAGGGTTAAGTCAGCAACAAGATGATCAGTTCATTATTTAAGTCAGAGACCAGGTACCGCAGAAACACTATTTCATATGCTGTATTTCGAAACTTGACAGTCAATCGCCTCCCATTCGTTGGTCTTCGTCGCTCCCTGGTGGCTGAACCCCTCAATAGAAAAGGATGAAAATTCCCAGACGGTCTTTATGTTTATTGTGGGGTATGCCATTCCTTTCTATGTGGATTTTTCTGCATTTTAAACGCTGTAAAGTATGGTTTGTTTGAAACAATTCCTTCTAAATCTTAATGTAAAAATGCATTATCCGAGTTTGTGCACTTTATAGCTTGACCCAATTGGGGGCGGTGTTTTTACACAGAACGGTCTAACCCCTTTTAATTGCAAGCACAAAAACGTCATTATGCTTTACTAGTTTCCCAGCGGTCCTCAAACGCATCTCCTGTCAATTGGAGTAGCTCGCCGTCCTCCCGTCTGCGTCAACACCGCTCACTGCGTGTGTTTGTCGGCTTTATCCTGCACCTTACCGGGGGGGACACTGGCCGGTCCGGTTGCTTTGTACTAAGAGGCACGGTGAGTTCATAGCTCCTGTGTCATTATCGTTACTGTCGTTTTTATAATGTTTAATCAAGTTCGGATAACTTGACTGGCCCGCTAGCTAGCAAAGCTAAGTTAAACGCAAATACACCATAGGGGCAGAGGCGTTCATTGTCGGACAGAGAAATGTTTGTTGCACTGTTTTTCCTCTTCCTTGTGGTGTTTGAACCAATTTGCCACATAGTTAGAGTTCTCATATGCATGCATACATAGCATAACAAAAGGCACATTTACTGGCGGAGTGCTGTCATGTTAAGAATTGAGTTATTAACAATAATTCACAATGATATCCAATGATGTGTCCGATAATGGAAGCATAGTGTACTAATCCCTTGGGCAGAGTAGCGTATATATTTTAACATAGTGGAATGGACCCACAGATGCAACCCTTCTGTATGTTTGTCTTTGCAATTTGTTTTATTTCATTTTTTTTTCTGACAGACTGTCACTATTCGCAATTGCCGAAAGATGTATAGCTCAGCATTCTAATACAAACCACCGCGTAACGAACATTAGCTTATTTTAGCAACGGGACGTAAACTGACACACGGTGAAGACGTTGTTTCCATGCATCTTTAATGTATCCAGTGTCAGATAACAGATAACCGTTAGCCTGTTAACGTTAGCCATGTCTCATCTGCTCAATAGTCGTTAGCATCTTAGCCTGTTTAGTACCGTCTCATATGCTAATCTTAGCTAGCTCAGCGCTAGCCACTGGAACAGGTGCATTTATTTACTCCTGAATAAAAACGCACCCGGTGAATGTTTGAGTCATAATCGTGTTGAATTAACTTGAGGTTTGATTGAAAGATAATGCTGTTAAGGCTTTGATCGAGCTGCATGTATAGCTGAACACGCTGTGGATGAGCAGACAGGCTGTTGTCAGTGTAAACTGGGTTAATATTTGTTGTATGCGCTGCAGCTCCTGTGCAAAGCTTCGTGTCACATTTCACCAAAATAAACAGTAATGTGTCTAACATGTTTATGGGCTTGAAATCCATTTTGATCTGACATGTTTCTCATGTAATGGCAAAAAAAATAAAAAATAAATAAAATCCTGGAAGTCAACTCTGATGCAGTGTTGTAAGGTGCACCCATCATGTGTAATAAATAAATTTGCAATGTGCAGTTTGTGAGATCTAACCGCAGATATGTTAGCCATGATACAGTGAATCTGTGATACTTAGCACACGTGTATTTACTGTATTGTGGTATCAGCTTCACAGAATATGGAACCTTATGCACAAAAAGCACACAGTCTGAACATAGTGGCTCCTAACAGTGTCCTTTTACACAAGTAGAATCATTCCTAGAAGCAGTCACTCTGGTGAAGGATTTAGCTGGGCAAATGCTTAATCGTGTTAATATTATGACAAACAACATAAGGTGTCTTGTTTTTGCTAAGGAAAGGTTCATCATTCATGTGGCTAACATAATAGTTTCTCACTGAGGTGTTTCTGTCGCCCTGTATATTATGAATGTTTTAATTTAGAGGGACTGAAATCATGCTTCTACCAGCCAGCACATTTTTTTTTATTCTACTGGTTAGGTGTTAACACATTGTTTAGCTTTGTTAGGCTGGTTCCAGTCAAGTTGTCAGTGGATGGGATGACGTAAGGTAGTGTGTAAAACCTGAAAACACACAGGATCAACCTTTACTGGATGACTGGAGTAACTGGATCATTATCCAGCATCCCACAGCGTGTCAGGTTACCAAGAGCTTTCCAGGACTGGTCTCCATGGAGACAAGTTGAGAAGGACAGGAGGTGTTGGTTGATTTTGGGTAGGTGGGGTTTCACCTGAATTTGACAGGTGAGAAGCAGTGGCCTGTGTGTAGTTCCTCCGTGCCCATCATCTTGTATCAAACCTGCTGTGTCCTCACACATGCATTGTGGTTAAGTTATTTGTTATTGTAGTAAATCTCATTTTGTGTTTTTGTGTAATTTCTTAACTATTGATATATTTTAAACCTTATTTAGAAAGTGTGCTCCCAAAGCTGCCGCGAGTAAGATGTTAAAGGTCACTTTTAAGTGCACCTTTCAGTGTATTTAATTGCGGTTATTGAATATAATTGCATAATTATATTTCCATTAATATGAAGTCACCATGTTGCATTTCTGACATTGTTTTATTATTGCAGGTGGTATTTAGTGTTGAGGTGAATTGCTGTCACCACCAGACCTCATTAAAACTGCTACAAACTTAAGTAAAGCAACCATTAGCAATTTTTTGATTGCCTTTATGATAAATTATCAATTTGTCACAAAAGAATAAAAATGTGTGGTGACGTTTTTGGATTTCTTGGTTTTGTCAGACCAACAGTCCAAAATTCAAAGGTTTTGAATTGACAATGATATTAATTGGAGAAAAGCAGTAAATCCCCTCTGATCAGTGGGCCTATCAGTGCCAGGTATCCCTTTACTTTTTCCATGTTTTATATTAGGCTTGAACTATTTCTCTTTATACCATTGAATCTTTATTTGTTTTGAGTGTAAGAAAAATGTCAAAGTGTGAAAGATTAGATTTTATCCATATCCCTGCATTGCATGAGTGCTTTTGTGCTTTTTCAGCCTAAGCGGTTACACTTGTATGTATATGTAAGGCCAATGAAATGTGTAGACTGTGTAAACTGTGGCTTTGGCAGGTCAATAAATGTTACAAGAAGACATTCTTCACATGAGAGAAATCATTTCTTCATAGAAATATGTAAATAAAAACATTTGATTGCTTATTTTTAATGATGTATCTTTTAAAAAATAAATAAATTAATTAATTAAACATACCTTTATATTGCTAAACATGTAAACTTTTAGGAGAATTGTAACAACATAACATGGACAAAAGTAGTTTTTTGGGGAAAAAAGGTAGTGTTTGGTCTGTACAGTCTCCTTACATAAAAGAAATTGTTGTTTTATATCATAATTCACAGTTTTTTGTGTCTTTGAATGATGATATAATACATGACTACATTTCAGTCATATTACATTAAGCAGCTACTGTTAGGACATTTAATAATATGGACATGACGTACTTCATTAGGGACAGACTGTGTGTCTGCAGATGTTTTTATGTGCTTCAGTAAAGGGATTGACATAATGATACTAATAACATTTTGACCTTTAAATAGACCTAGGGAGTGACATGAGGTGAGTCACAGCAGTTTTATTTGTCTTCAAGAGCAAGTTGCTGAATCTAGTTTTTGTGTACATATTCAGCATGGGACGCACCCACTGAAGACACACAGAAACATGAGGCTGAGCAGGTGGGTCCGGTGTGGCATTTAAACCAAACGCACCCTGCTGAGGTAGGCAGAACAAAAGATAGGGTGACAAAGGAACAAAGAATGGGGGTATTTTTAAGAATAGGTGATAATAGTGATGATGATTATGAAACACAAGATTTAATCAAGATGAGTTACCACTTACTCCCATGTTGGCTGTAAACTTTAGTATCTGTCTGTCTGCTGGACTTTAACCCACAGAGTAAAGCCAGAGTACAGTGGGCCTTTATAAACCATATCCATAAACCTGTTGGAGGTGTTCAGTGGGCTGGTCCCTTCTCAGGAATACAGACTACGTACATTTTAGACCTTACTATAACGTGACAGTGCTTGATAGTATTTTTAGTGTCAGTGGGCAAATATTCCATAATTACCTTTTAATCACCTACTCCTTGTCTTGTTTTCAGGCTGTAGAAAGAGAGCCCTAGCGTTGTAGCATGCTGTAAGCTACATATTTTGAGCTCAGTTTTATATTTGTCTACTTTTATTATTTTGTCATCCATAAAAGTGCAATTAGCTGTTAGAACTGTTAACAATACACCATGAATACACAGACAACTGACACTGTATGTGTGTAAAATAAGAAGGTAAATAGAAAGCACTTGCACATACTGTTCCGAACAAAATTAAATATATACCAAAAATCTGGACATAGGGATAATATTTACATCTGCATCAAGAGATTGATTGTCAACTGTTAAATTAATCATGAACAATCTGAATAATTATAATATTGGTTTGAGTAATTTTCCGTCCAATAGTATCTGTTGATCTATTTTATAGACCATGTTGTCGACCAAATCCACTTGAAAGAAATCAACGGATTAATTGAAAATAAAAAATAATTAGCTGCAGCCTTTAGAAAATGGTTTAATAGCCTCTTAAAACTCAGTTTGCTTTTTTGATCATATTTACTCGTCCCTTTTTGTTTTCTTACCAACATGGAGATTTTTTTTGTTTATCCGTTCCGTGTGGAAAATTGAAAATTGTCAACCAAATCACAAAAACACCTATTGGTGTAAAGCATGATCTGCAATACAGTAAAATAAATAATAGAGGTTAATATGACATTTTTTCTGGTTTCACACAGTAAATGTATATATAGTTGTACATAATTGTATACAGTGTGTGTGTGTGTGTATGTGTATATATATATATATATATATATATATATATATACATACATACATACATACACACACTAATAATTTTAACTTCCTGAGCCCCAAGAAATTATAACTTTTTGGCTTTTTTTACATTACATAATCGTCTTGATTGGAAACAACAGAATGCAACAGTTTTTCAGATACATATTTATTTATTTTTTATGAAATGTTCTTTGTAGTGGACTGTTTTTCTTTTTTTTTTTTTTTTTTATTAAAGCTACTGAGGACAAAAATGTATTGCTGGGTTTCTAGAGGATATACAGTATTTGATTTAAAAAGAATGCACAAAAATGATCATCTCACCTTTGCTTAGACTCTTTACCTTTTAAGTGGTTCATAGTGATATCTATAAATAAATTATTTTGGTTTGTGTTCTTTCACTCTCATAGGTTTGCAGTAACATACCTGGAGGATTTGTGGTTATCTGTGAGCTGGTTTGCTATTCCTGTACCTGGTGACCTGGTTTTTATTGTCCATCTGTCTGTCGGTCTGTGTGACAGACTGAAACATCATCACCTGATCTACTCGTCCACTGCTGCATCATGGTAAATAATCACACACCTTATTTCTGATGGACAGAGTTGGAGGTTAACTGATAAGGGTTTTTCTAAGGCCAATGCAATTTTACAAAAAATTTGGTCAGCCGATATCTACAGCCGATTTTTGAGGCCGATGTTTTAGGCAGGTGTTTTTTTTTTTTAAAGCACATTGACCGTAAAGTATAATTTGAAACACTCAGATAATTAAGATTTTTATGCAGCAATATCCATGAAATTATTAGTACACGTAATACTCTTTTATTATTTATTGAACTTCAAGTGCCGCCCATGCAGGTGCCTGATCAAATATCAGCTTTCAAAAACAAATTAAGGCCGATGGCTGATATTGGGGAAAAAAAAAAAAAAATCAATATATCGACCCGATATATCAGCCAGCCAATATATAGGTCTACCTGTAGACAGAGTTAATCCTTTTAATCCAACAAGGCCTTAAACAGTTCTGAGATGTTATTTTTGTTGTTTTTTACTACAAGACCAAACACATCTCTGAAGGCCACTGTCAGGTCACAGGTTTTCATCTGTCGTGTCAACCGTAGCAGGACTACAGCAGCTTTGAGCCTCATGATTGTCTACAAGGTTATTAACAGCTCTGTGTATGTCTGCAGAGTGTATGATGTCTGAGAGCAGCTGCTATGGCCTGCAGCAGCGGTCAGAGCAACGCCGAGCCTCTGGAGGGGTTCCATGAGGTGAATTTGGCCTCACCTACCACCCCTGACCTTCAGGTAGGTCAAAGTTTATAGCCAAAGGGTTGGCAGTTTGAATCCCGCTCTGTGCTAGTCATGTGCTGTTGTGTCCTTGGGCAAGACACTTCACCCTCCTTGCCTCCAGTGCTGCTACTCACACTGGTGTATGAACACGTGTGAATGTTTGGTGGGTCGGAGGGGCCATTGGCGTGTATTGGCAGCCATGCTTCTGTCAGTCTGCCCCAGGGTAGCTGTGGATACAAACGTAGTTTACCACTGCCAGAGTGTGAATGTGAGAGTGAATGAATAATGGATCCATTGTAGGTGCTTTGAGTATGTGTTAGTAGAAAAGCGCTTGTATAAATCTAATCCATTATTATTGTAAAGGTCATAACCTGACATCGCAGGTAGGGGTCCATTTTCAGCAGATTTAAAAAACCTCAGGGCCTGATGGCTGTATCATTCTACAGAACCAAGCGGAGCAGCGCCCTCCTGTTCGTCATAGCACCCCACCCACCTCGCTGTACCGCACCCATTCCCTGGGAGCGCCCCCTCCTGGCCTCCCCACCTCAATGCGGGCTGACCAACTCCCCACACAGCCGGTTTACTCCACTCCACGGCACAGCCACAATGGAAGGTACACAGAACCTGAAACTCTGAAACATTCTATGATATTCTGTGTAAATGAATGTCCCTGATCTGTAGTTAAACTGGTTCCTAACAATATTTACAGTAGTTATTTATATTTGTGGACTTGGCTGCTGTCTAATAAGTTAATATAAAAAAATATTAATCCTCATCTTAACTTCCTCAAGACATTTACATTACATTATTTTATTTTTTTTAGATCTGGTAATAAAATAGTCACTGCATATTTGTCTTGATCAACCTTTGGCCTTTATATGTGTGTGGTAACACTGTTGATTATTGTTTACAGAGAAACATACAGATTAGGTAGACTAGTTCCTCTGTTTTCTTAATGTTATTCCTTTCTGTAACATTATCACAGCCATGTTTCCATTATGTTCTTAATGAATGCAGGAGAAGCCTGTGCTGAATTGGCCTCACTTGCAATTCACATAGAGTTGATTTGAGAGAGCATGAAAATCCTTTTCTGGTTTGGAAAGGTTTATTCAGACATAAAACTCCTCCCAAAAGTCCCTGTCCATTACGTTCCTCAATTACAGATGAAAGATTTCTATAGAGTTACTGAGAAAAAGCCTGTGACAGGTAGATTTGACGTTTTCACTCAAAAATGTAGAGTTTTCTCATATTAGCTGACTAATTGGCCTAATCTTTACTTGTCTTCAGACACAGTGGAAAGGCAGGAAACCAACAGCTTGAAGGAACTTTAGTTCCTGGCAATTAATTTTAGATGGGTGGCACTGTGGTGCAGTGGATAGCACTGTCATCTCACAGCAAGAAGGTCTTGAGTTTGATTCCAACACCAAGAACCTTTCTGTGTGGAGTTTTGCATGTTCTCCCCATGTTTGTGTGGGTTCTCTGTGGGTACTCTGGCTTCCTCCCACCATCCAAAGACATGCACTAGTAGGTTAATTGGTTAATCTAAATTGCCCATAGGTGTGAATGTGACAGTGATTGGTTGTTCGCCTCTATATGTCCAGGTTGTTATTGAAAATGAGAATCAGTTCTCAACTAACTGACCTGATTAAATAAAGGTTAAATGAAAGATGCCAAAAAAGTTTATCACGATACATAAACATATCAAGGTGCTAATGGTCATGTTTAAGGGAGCCTGCAGATGCAGATTCTTATTATATTCCTTAAATTCATACAGCAGTCGTCATTCCACATTGTACACTGGGGAAAAACATTGAACACTAGTAAATGTATGTCCAATGAGCCTATTCAAGTGACATTTTCACCAGACTTTGGTATTAATTAAAAAAATCCACACAAACAAGTGGTGCTAGGCACAACAAACCCCACCCCTCGCAAACGTTTTACTTGATTTGCCCTCTCTCTTATCATTGCGAAAACACATTTTTGGTGACCTTGACCTTTGACCTACATTCACCAAAATTTAATGGGATCTATTCTGGACCACTTCACACCTTTCCTGAAAATTTCATGGAAATTGGTCTAGTAGTTTTTGCGTAAAGTTGCTGACAAACAGACAAAAAAAAAGAACCAAAAACAATACCCTCGCCTCCCCTTCGGAGGGTGGGGTAAAAATCTAAACATTAAAGTCCATATGTAAATAAAGTTATATGCAATAAGTGGAATAAAACAGGAAAAAAGTATTGAACACACTAACTGAAATTAATTCAGTACTTAGTGGAGAAGCCTTTGTTTGTAATGACAGCTTCAAGGCACTTTTAGTATGAAGTAACTAATCGCCTGGAGTATTTAGGTGTGACTTTGGCCCATTCCTCTA
Source organism: Apogon hyalosoma (assembly GCA_037367295.1). Taxonomy (NCBI): domain Eukaryota; kingdom Metazoa; phylum Chordata; class Actinopteri; order Kurtiformes; family Apogonidae; genus Apogon; species Apogon hyalosoma. Next base: position 22,887,315 of record JAPQRP010000005.1, on the reverse strand, counting down.
CACAGATTGTCTTTAAATCTTGAAGATTGCAGGGGGCCCTCTTGTGAATATGGATCTTCAAATGCTTCCACAGTTGTTCAGTTGGGTTTAAGTCAGGTGATTGACTAAGCCAGTCCAACAAGTTGATTTTCTTTCTCTAAAACCAGTTATGAGTTTCCTTTGCTGTATGCTTTGGATTATCCTGCTGGAAGATCCACCCTTGTCTCATTCTCAGCCTCCTGGTGGATGGCAGCAGGTTCATCTCAAGAATCTCTCTGTACATGGCTCCATTCATTGTTCCTTCAATGATATGAAGTCTGCTAGTACTGCGAGAGGAGAAATGGCCCCACACCATGATACTTCCACCTCCAAACTTCACTGTTGGTATAGTGTTATTGGGCTGATGTGCAGTCTCATTTCTCCTCCAAACATTGTGTGTTGTGTGACAGCCAAAAAGTTTTAATTTTGGTCTTGTCTGACCAAAGCACATGCTCATAGTTGTTAGTTCACTGGTTTGTTCAAATGTTGTTTGGCAAACTGTAATTGAGGTTCAACATGTCTTATTTCTGGTTGTGGAGTTTTGCGGGCTGAGCATGCTCAGAGGCCACGGTGGCAGAGAGCATTGCCTATTGTCCTTTCTGTCACAGGTGTACCTACCACCTCCAAGCCTTTCTGGAGCTCTTTCCTCGTGGTCCTTGGCTGTGTGGCTACTCTTCTAAGTATCCTTTTGACTCCGATCAGAGACCTTGCGAGGAGCTCCTATGCATGGCTGGTTGATGGTGAAGTGAAGTTACTTCCACTTACAGATAATGCCCCAGTGGTGCTTACTGGAAGATTCACAAGCTGTGAAATATATCTGTAGCAAATTCTGTTTTCATGTTTTACAACAATCTGGTTGCAAAAGTCTTGAGAAAGCTCTTTGCTCTTACCCATCATTAGATATTTGTTGTGTGGCACCTTGGTAACAAAAAAAACTTTTTATAGCCCATCAGTGGGCTATATTTTAACCCAACTGACATTAATTAGCACAGATTGGAGGTAGAGTTGCCTCCTAATTAGTTATGGTTTTCATGTCGTTCTTTTCCTTTCTGTGCTGTGTTGTAGCCTACTGCTTTTTCTCAGGGTGTTCAATACTTTTTCATTCCACATTTTTGCACATAACTTTATTTACATATGAACTTAAATGTTTAGATTTTTTTCGTTTGGATGTTTTTAGTTAATACCAAAGTCTGGTGAATATGTCACTTGAATAGGCTCATTGGATATACATTTACTAGACAAAATGTTGATGTGCTCAATACTTTTTCTCCCCATTGTATCTTTTTTTTAGTTTAAGGTGGAGTTTTTGAAGTGATATGTCTACATTTCATTTGGCTTGATTGTCAAACTTTAAAATATTTGTATTAATTTTCACACAACCCATGCTATGACTGACTTGAGTACCGTTGTACCATTTCTAAGGCTGATGTTGATAGCTATTGTGTACGAGATGTTTTACCAATTTTCATAGATTTAAAAAAAAAAAAAAAAAAGGAAGTTTCCAGTGCTGCGCTCAATGTACTCTTACATATGCTGGGGAAATTACTTACCTTTGAAGAAGAAGCCAAAAAAGTGTGTTCATTATCCTCAGTTTCTTCAATGTGGACCTGGAGTACTTCCTTCAACAGTTAATACAATTTAATTAATGGTAGAAAAGTTCCTCCTGTCCAGAATCAACTTTTGATACTTTTGAGAATGTGTGGATGTAAAATGGCAGGACATAGCATAGTTCCATTATGTGTATTAACAAAACCTTTAAATGACATAATCATCTGTAATGACTGCCGCCGTCTCCATGGTTACACCACAGCGTGCCCGGCCTGGAGGGGGAGTCTGCAGATGGCAACTTCCTGCCAGGAGAGGATAGTGAGGAGTGCAGCGCTTTGAGCGACAGTCTGTCGCGGCTGCGCAGCCCCTCTGTTATGGAGGTCCGAGAGAAAGGATACGAGAGGCTCAAGGAAGAGCTGGCCAAGGCCCAGAGGGTAGGATGGACACACACACACACACACACACACACACACACACACACACACACACACACACACACACACCCACCCCTTTGGAGTTAAGTTGAAAGAGTAATTCATACTGCGTGAGTGTGTGCTGTTTCTCAGTGAGTATGATGTCTCACCATCCCTGCAGTCTCATTACTTAAATCCCATATTTGATTTGAATGCATTTTGTGTCTTTCTTTTATAATACAGTGAGGGTTAAGTCCTCAGATTACTACTTCATGTTTTTCATCTCTTTATTTGTGGCTGCCATGCTTTGATTTTACTTTGCCATGTTCATTTGCTGGTTGTTTTTCTGTTGTTGTTTTCTATTTGTTTGTGTGTGCGTGTGCATGGAAGGAGCTGCTGTTGAAGGATGAGGAGTGTGAGAGGTTGTCTAAAGTCAGAGACCAGCTTGGCCAGGAGCTGGAGGAGCTCACCGCCAGTCTCTTCCAGGTCGGTCTAACCCTCCTCCCTCCTCCCTCCACCTGTCCATCTGTGTGTCTGCCTCCTCTGCTCCTCATAGAGCTGCTGATCTACACCCTACACCAAACCTTTATTCCATTGCTCAGCAGAAATCCCAATTTGTGGGTTGACATTCTGGGAGCAAACTGAACCTCTCCAACACATCTATGTTAACAACTTCAGTGTTTTAATTTTTCTTTTGTATTTTTTTTCCATAGGTGTGGGATGTTTCTGGGATGTTATCTGTGTGTGTTTCCTGTAATCTGTAAATATGTGTGCGCCTAAACCAGTATGTAGTAACGGTAGCACTAGATAAGCTTTAATTCATGTTGCCTTTTTAAATTTACCTCCAGCAAGGTAAAGTGTAATGTTTTATGTCTGTTAGTCGGTTTGTCTGTCAGCAGGGTTACTCATAAACTACTGCACTGATTGTCATAAACTTAGATGAAGGGCAGGACATCAACCAAGGACATCATTTTAGAGCAGATCCATAAAAATCAGCAGACTGGAATTGTATTGTTTTTGTAACGGTGAGATGGAGCACTGGATTGAATTACAGGATTCTGTGGGCATGCAATGATTCTTCACATCTAAGGTTTAAATTCTCTAAGTTGAGTTCAGTTTATTATTAGGAATCATCATTAAAGAACACTGGATAAAAAAAAAAAAAAACAATTTGTGTCCCACATGCAGATTTGGTCTTGGTTTCAGAAAGTTAGGCTACGTTCAGACTGTAAGCAAATGTGGCCCAAATTCAATTTTTTTTTTTTTTTGCCCATATGTGACCTGTATCCAATCTGTTAAAGACGGTTTAAACAGCACAAATTCACTTTTTTCAAATCCGACCCAGGCCATTTTCATATGTGGTCCTAAATCTGATACATATCCAGGTTGCATTTATCTGACCTTTACATCATTGAAATGCGATAAATGTCACAATTCTGCGTCCGAGGAGTGGTGGGAAAAACAAATTTACTTCCATAAACACAGTGTGTGCCTGCATGGTCACATATAACATCAGGACCTCTTTTGTGCATGTGGGTCACTTCAGGGTCACATTCAGTTCATACTCAAAACTGATAGTCACATTTAATGTGTATTATGAGTGAGCACACAAAAAATCAGATTTCACCCAAAAATCCGAATTGTGCATTAAGACCTGCTGTCTGACATTTGGACCTGGGCATAGGTAAGAGTGTTATTCTAGAATTAAAAAATGTCATATGTGGTTTTTTCAGGAGGCTCATAAAATGGTCAGAGAAGCCAATGTCAAACAGGCAAATGCTGAAAAACAGCTGAAAGAAGCCCTTGGCAAGGTAACGATGCAGAACACTTGCTCACTGCAAATGTATTGTCAAGTTTAAACTTATGATAAAGTAGTGCAACAGTGGAATAGCTACAGAAGATGGAAACCAGAATCTGATTTGCACTATCTCCCCTCTTGCTGTTCAGATTGATGTTCTTCAGGCAGAGGTGCAGGCCCTGAAGACACTGGTTCTCTCCTCTCCCACTTCCCCTGTGGGTGAACTCCCCTCTGCAGGATCCAGTGGGGTGAAGACTCCCTTTAGGAAGGGTCACAGCAGGAACAAAAGCACCTCGTCTGCCATCATGGGGACGCAGCCTGACCCATCAGCCACACAGCCCATTGTACGAGAGTGTAGAGAGGTGAGAGCTCTTATGTGCCCCATCAACTGTTTAGGGAACTGTTTGGAGGAAACCTGGTTTACATGTAAGACAAATGCACCCTAACTCCAGCTGTACTGTGCATGTTTTTTTTTTTTTTCATTGTTGGACATTTAGGTGGATAGTCAGTTGTTCGGTGAGTTTAAAGTGTGGAAGGAGGAGCCGACGTTGGACCGAAGCTGCATCTTCCTGGAGAGAGTTTACCGTGAGGACATCTACCCCTGCCTCACTTTCAACAAGAGCGAGGTAGACTCATATCCACTGCACGTTTCCCTCTTTTCTGCTGATTGATAATTGTTACAAGGAATGGTCAAAGTTGACTTGACTGGAGCATCCACTGTCATGCCCTTTAGTGTCTTACACAGTACTTTCATCCTCTTCATGTTTTGTCCTCTGTCTCTCAGCTGGGTTCAGCCATCCTGGAAGCTGTGGAGCAGAACACACTCAGTGTGGAACCAGTGGGTTTCCAGCCACTGCCAGTGGTCAAAGCCTCAGCAGTGGAGTGTGGAGGACCAAAGTGAGATATCTTACACACACACACACACACACACACACACACACACACACACACACACACACACTCTCCTCTTCATCAGACTTTCACTCCTTTATCATCATCTCTCCATCTTCCTTCACTTTCCTGCTCTAGTGGGCGAAGGGCTGAGCTCATCACGTAAGTCTGGCTGTCTCTCTTCTGTCTCCTCCCATCAGCATTTTGAAATCTCTGCTCTGCTGCTCCTCTGAACCCCTGCTCACTCATAATATCACCTCCTTTATGCCTCTCTCCTTGCTGCCGTTCATCAGAGACATCTGATGAAACCAGCCTCGATAAACTTGAACTCTCATCTCTCCTTTCTGTGCTCCACTCTGGCTTCCTTCCACTCTTCTAAGAGCTGTAGTTTAGACATTATTTAGTTGTTTTTGCTGAAAATGTTTTCAGTTTGTATGAATTCAGTTCTGCTCCATTGGGATTAATTAAAACCATATCATTTTCGTCTCTCCTTATTAGAAAATGTGCCCTGAGCGGTCAGACCAAAACCTGTAAGCACAGAATCAAGTTTGGAGATTCATCCAACTATTACTACGTGTCTCCCTACTGTAGATACAAAGTGAGTATTTACACATTCACAAACACAGACTATAAATACTAAATAACACACATTTTCAGTAGTGATGGGTAGATTAGGTCTTAAAAACCTGAGGTTTTCTTTCTCTTTGTGTTTTTGAAGCTTCGGTGCTTTAAACTTTACAGCACTGACATCTAGTGGTTTGAAACACACTTGACATATTTTGAGGAGTGAGGCTTAACAATAAAAGTTCTGAAGTTCTCTGTTACTTTTTTATTTTATTTTTTATATTTTACACATCTACCTTTGTTTAGTACATGGTAAGAGATTGTGCTGAGACAAATGCTTGAATATACTTCAGTGAAATGTTCAATTTTTTTCTGTATTGCCATATTTTTTTTTTACTTAAAATATCAATGAATGATGATATTATTTGGTATTAAATGTAATTTTGATGGTTAGTTAGGCTGAAACACAGTGTTAAAACAGTGAATCAGACATCAGTGCTCCAGTATCATACAGCCATTAAAACCAGTAGACTATAGAAGAACTGATACAGCCACCTGATGTAGGGTAATCTGACAGACCATGTAATGCAATATCTAATGAATGTTAACTTTACCTAATGTAGCTGAGGAGATGATATTGTCTTTAAAAACTGTGAAAGGTCCTGAAACACCTGACTGACAAAATCCATCAAAATAGTGTCAACAACAAAGTTCAATAAGATAATCACACCTATCAATCAAACCCCACATTGTAGCTTTCTATCAACCCTAAAATCTTTTTAACAGATCAATAATTTACCAAAGGACCACCAGTCTAGTTATTAGACAGTTCAGTTCAAGTGAGTGAGTCCAGATCTGACTCAAGTCCTGTTTGCAAATGACTGTTTTCCAGTTAAATTGTAATGATTGCACAAGTCATCTTTGATTTTTAATTTCTAAAATTAGCATTTCACAACAAATTAGCACCAAAGTCACGAAGTAATATTATATTGCATCTGGGCAAATTTGAATTATTTTGTTTTTTTCCTTACACCATTATTCTGTCTATTTACTGCTCTAGCAGTTATAAATGAAAGAACTCAGAAGGCTCATCTTGCTTCACATAATAGAAACATTCACAGAAACCTTGCAAAATGTGTCATCATTCATCTCATCATCATTCTATAAAAGATTATGAGATGAGTGACACGCATGGGAATGTGTGTTAATGTATGTAATCTATTTTACAACAGACTAGAAGGTTACATGGTAGCTATTAAGAACATTGACATCATATACTGGAGGTGATGTCAATTAATTCAAGTAAAACACGGACCTCCTTTATCACCTGTAGATGTTCTGCACAGATGTGTGAAAGGGTTTTGGTATGATTTTTTTAATCATATGAGCTCCCCTTGTAAAACTGTTCCTGTGAGAACAAGCCTTTTGTGAATCGGGGTCTGTTGTATTCAGGTTTTTATTAAATTTTCAGATTCTTCCGCCTTGGCTTCAGTTTCCTGTGGTGGTTGTTCCTTGTTAAAACCAAAGTCATGTTGATACTGAAGGACAAATGCCGCCTTATACGTAATAGAATAAAAGTTATTGACATAAATGATGGCCCACAAATTCTTTTGGTGTGCTGCTGGCTTGGTTATTAAAATATTTTTAGGTCCCATCACCAGTCTCCTGTTTCAGTTCCTTTTACTGTTGATGTCAGTAGCGAATTTGCTCATTTATCTGATAAGAATACAGAGCTGAAACTTAAGTGGGGAATTTTGTGAAGTACTTTGTCATGACTTAGCACAGCCTCTCTGTCTCCCAGCTCAAACGGTCTTTTCCCCTCTGTCCTTTGTTTACACAACAGTAAACAGTAATTGCAGGCTTTGAAGATCTAAGAATCACACTTCATTAGATTACGAATAATCAGCTGTCTTATGGAGGCATGTGTTTGACTAATGTAAAATTCCAAGGTGAATTTTGGGAAGAAAATGTTTCTGAGAAAGAGATATGAATGCACAACTGTATCACATTACCAAGAAATGATTGTTTTTATTTTCTACCAAGAAATAAGACCCAGTGAAATGCTTGTTTCATAAACGTATGAATCTGGCACTCGATTTTAATTCGCAATTGGATTTTTTTAATTAGGACGAGTTTTTAAAAAAGGAAATCGTCAAATCAATTTCATCTCTCTCTTGCCTCCAGGCCGCATGCCTGCGGGCTACCGTAGGCTTCTCCTATCTGTGAGAGTGGTCTTTCACAGAAGTCTGTGTAATGACCACGGACCTTAAATCCATGACGGGCCCACAGTAGTGATACCAATATAAACCATGGTCCATTCACAGATCCCCTAGTTCATATATAATTGCTTGGGGATCACTCATCTTACATTGTCTCACATGGATCCATACCGCACCGTCTTCTTCCAGTCCGGGTCATGGGGGCAGCAGCCTCAGCAGAGTAGCCCAGACAGCCCTCTCCCCAGCCACATACACCAGCTCCAGGGGAATCCTGTGGCGTTCCCAGGCCAGCCCAGAGATATAATCCCTCCAGCGTGTCCTAGGTCGGTCTCTTCCAAGCACGGATCCCCCAATTTAAATATAACTGCATGGAATCACTCATATTACGTGGTCCACGCACGCACGCATGACTGATGCCTGTCACTGACTTACATTGATATATCTTCTGCTGATGCAAGCTGCTCATGAAAACAATATGTTGTCTTTTGTAGTTTTACCCAGAAATCGAAAATCAAGTTTTTAGAGGAAAAAAATCGGGATTTTATTTTTGGCCAAAATCGTGCAGTCCTAGGCAAAACCCATGTCCAATAAAGATCAGCTGTCTGGGTTTGTAATGAATCTGAAATGGACACCATAGACTGACAGAGCACGTTCACCATGTGTCCATCTAAAGATGCCTCCTCTGTGATGGTTGACAGAAGCCTTTTCCAGATGTATTTCCTGTCCATGCAGGAGCCCTGACTGCAGTATGTTTACTGAACCAGAACCACAGGTCAGGATCAGATGCTGGTCGTTGTAGCTGTCCTGTCTCTGCTGCTGACAGTTCAGTTTCTGAACCAAGCTCAATAAGCTGGGTGAACAGCTCTGCAGTCTGGTGTTGATATCTTTATCTCCTAATATCCTGATAAGAGTACTTAATATTTTGTCCTTTTTTGCCACAGCTGTTGTAACGTCATGAAAAACATGTTTGAGCACTCGATCAAGATAAACTGCTTATTGTTTAATAGGATTTCGCTGGTGAGTTATTTATCTTTCTTTTCTCAGATCACAGCAGTGTGTAATTTCTTCACCTACATTCGCTACATCCACCAAGGGCTGGTCAAGCAGCAGGACGGTGAGACATCTGTTCTTTTTGTGACTTACTGAGGAGCCAGAAGAAGAGCTGAAAAAAAAGAGACTGAGTGAGGTTTAATCAAGGCTAGAAGGATGAATTGTGAGCAGAGTCAAATCTGACCGATAAATTGTTCACAGATAAATTTATCAGTCCACTGTTAAACTTGACTGATAGAAATCATTGTGCTCCCTCTTGTACATCTTTGATTGTAATCTTTTTATTTAACCGTAAAGTGGTCAATACCACCAAATCAATTACTTTCTCAGTTGGATCACATCAGTGCAGTACTAATATAATTTAGTCATCAAAGTGTATTTCTAGAATTGCAATTTCAAGGTACTTTAATTTTTTGGTTAAGTATTTAAGTTTTTGCGGAGGGTGAAGTGCCTTGCTCAAGGACACAACAGCACATGACTAGGACAGAGCAGGATTCAAACCGCCAACCCTTTGGTTATTGGATGACCCGCTCTACCTCCTGAGCCATGGCATGCTAAAGACATGCTAGCCCTCCCTCTAGTCCCCTATGAGGTGAAACAGCTACAAGCTCAGCTGGAAGATAATCTTAACACTGTATTCTATGACCACTGACAGTAGTGTTTTCAAATTCTAACAGTAGTTAATCGTAGTGTGCTTCTGTCTGATGTTACTGTTGGATCACATACCGACTAAACAGATCAATACTGTGACGTAATCATGTGGTTCTACCTGGAATGGCAAACTGGTTCTTAGAAAGTCTGTAGGTCAAACCAGCTCTGAACCACTAACACAAGCCCAAAACTAGCACTACAACATTGTCTTAAATTACCCATTCTGCATAATTAGTCATTTTTTTTTTTACTTTTGATATTCTGTTTATTTTGATGTTGGTGCTTAGTTCACGTTGATGTGAATTCACCTGATGTGAGTCTTCTTCTGTGTTTTCTGCAGCTGAGCAAATGTTCTGGGAGGTGATGCAGCTTCGCAGAGAAATGTCATTTGCCAAGCTTGGCTACTACAAAGACCAGCTGTGACCGGTGGACCCCAGCCCTCCAATCACAGCAGACTCCGCCCCCATGTCCTGCTCCACCTGCTGTTCCTGGATGATCTCCTCCAACTCTTATCTGTTTAAGGAAGCCCCTTCCCCTCTACCTGTGAGAACCCCTATTGTTTTTGTGCGTGAGAGATGAATTCCATCATCATAAAAAAAACAAAAACATTTTCATTATTAAAATATTCCCGAAATGAAGGACTGAAATCTACTGACATCTCACTTTGACTTTTTTTTACAACCCCTCTAAAACTTTTTCAATCATTGGAGGAAAAACAATTGTGTAACAGGGCAGCAGCACATGATTCGGTCCGTTACAGTTAAGGACTGATTGCATGATTGTGGTGCTACAGCAGAGAATTAGAGCGGATAGTTGAAGTAAAAAAAAAAAAAAAAAAAAAGCCAAAAGTACAAAACACATAAGTTCAAATTAAGGTGAAGGAAAATCAAATCTCAAAACAAAATTGGAATTTTGGAGTAAAATGTGATTAGAATTTTAAAGAATAGGGAAGAGGATCTGAAAGGAAACATCGGAACCTCCTCCTGGTTCTACTTTCAGACTTTTGACAATCTGAATTTATGATGTTAGATTTTGGCCAATCACAGAGATCATCAGGTGACTGACAGGCGCAGTCACCAACTGCTGTCAAGACTCCATCATTTCTGCTTATGGTAAATATCCAAGAAAATTAATTTTGTTCTCAAAGTCATATTTTCTTGTAATTTGAACTTTATTTTCTCAACCTACATCTACAGCTTTGCTTTTAAGTATTAAAATTAACTTCAGTTCAAAGTAATCACATTTTTACTTTATTTTCCAGTGCAACTCTTATTTTGAAAGAAGTTATTCACTATTCACTTGTTTTCTCAAAATCATGACTTTGTCAAAACATTTTGGTTTCTGTAATGAAACCATTTAAGAAAAAATACACAGTACTTGATGCATCATTCCAACACAGTGGCTCTATTGCTCTCTTGTAGCGTCACAAGCTATATTTCTGCTAAAAGGACAAAGCAACTTGTGTTGAATATTTATGACCTGTACAGAAACAAAAACACTAACCAGTTCACATAAGCAAGCAATCATTTTATTGTTTTTAAGCTTATTTAATTTTAGTTAATGTTTAGGCAGCTCATAAAGGCATCTGCAGTTTAAGGATCTGAACGCTAAGATAATCAGTAGATCTGTCTGAAGGTAAAAGGACAATAGCGTTTTATTTTAATATCTTTTCATATTTAATTCTAGTTATTTTGTTGTCAGGGTGGTGTCATATGTTAAGGAAAGACAGTAAAGGCAAACTGAACATTCTCACTCAGCACCATTTAAGATAAAATTTTTATGCATTTCTTTAAACCTTAGTCAAAAAAATTGAGGGGATTTTCCTTTTACAGGTCCAGGCAATTTGGTCCTGCTCTACTGAACCAGTCAGGAATCTGTGGATAGTTAAGTTATGTGTGTGTTGAGTGTGTTGTATGGCTGCTTTTGTGTAAACTTTATAAATGTTTATTTAAACCCGTCTGCACTCCCTCTCCATTTCTCTCATTCAAAGTCAATGTCACTCTCCCAGTTTGGTTTAGTGCCTTTTCTCTCAGACACTCTGAAATAAAAACAGTAATACCTCTGGAAACCTGCTGTCGTCCTTGCCGTCCATTCTCCTCTACACGCCAAAGGTCAAATGTCAGGTGAGAGATGTCACTATGGCAGTCAGGCTTAATAATCTAATAGACATAAATAAAACTAGAAAAGCACTCAGAGAGCACAGACCTCTGCCAAGGCAGATCAGATAATTGTTAGATCAGTTTTGAGTTGTCTTGCTAACAGACAAACCCTGCTGAAAACATAACCTCCTTGGTGGAGGTAATATGTCAGAGGTTCAGTGTGTAAGGTTTAGCAGGCTCTAACTACAGAAATTAAATGCCGTTTCATAGCATTTAGTTTCCTAGGAGTCAGTTATGCAGTATCGCAACATTTATTTCTGCTCAGTTACATTAATTATTGACCCACATCTTGTATTGATGCTGGAGAGTCGGAGCGCGGCAAAACGTTTTTTCAACAAATCCTAAATATTCTAATCAGGGTTTAGATCTGGACTCTGTGGTGGCAAATCCATGTGTGAAAAATACGTGTCATACTCCTTCCAGTACCAGTGAACCAGTCCTTCATGGCATCAGGGAAGAAAAACATCCATTGATGGAAAAACCTGATACCTCATAACACTTCCCCACAGCCTGTTACTGAAGGCACAAGGCCTGCTGGGTAATCACTTCTTCTCACCCTGATGCCTCATCACTCTTGAACAGGGGCAGTCTGAACTCATCAGACCACATGACCACTGCTCCACAGGCTAAACTTTATTCTCCTTGATGTCTTCTGATTATCCTTGCTGATTTTCCAAGGACTATGTGACTGTGCAGTCCCAATCTGTTCTCTTCACAGTAAGTGTGGAAATGCTCTTAGTTTCACTATTTATCGTAGCTGTGTGTTCTACAGTTGACTTACTACCCCGCCACCCCGACGGAAAGGCAAGGGCTATTATTTTTGGTCCGGTGTGTTTAACACTGACAGCAAAACTATTGGTTGAATTCATACCAAATTGGGTTTATAGACTGCCAGTGACCCAGAATAGATTTGATTACATTTTGGGAAAAAGTAGGTCATAGGTCACATTTTTTATGAATTTTTTATGAAATTTTTTTTTTGTATGTTGTCTAGGTTTCTACTGTGACTCTGCAGGACTATTTCACCCTTTTACTCCGCCCCCCGAAGGGGAGGCGAGGGTATAGGGTATGCACGTGATGTCACACTAGTGGAAGTCACCCCGGTTCCGTCCACTGAGTGGCAGAAAGAGGGAGATGAGTGGCAGCGCTGGCTTCAATACCGTCTAAACTTAATAAGAATATTAAATAAAAATGTGGAAGAGCTGTTGTGCGATTGATTGTATGAACAGGTTTGAAAAGCAGACGGAGCTATTGTTTTACAGGCACTGAAAG
>JAPQRP010000005.1:22852788-22871337 GCA_037367295.1 Apogon hyalosoma | reverse complement strand
ATAGATCCCATTACATTTTGGTGAATGTAGGTCAAAGGTCAAGGTCAAGGTCACCAAAAATGTGTTTTTGCAATGATAAGAGATAGAGCAAATCAGGTAAAACATTTGCGAGGGGCGGGGTTTGTTGTGCCTGGCACCACTTGTTCTATTAGTGTTTTCAGTTGGTGGCGTCCAACATTAAAATACATGACCATCACCTACTATATTTGAATATGGACTAGTTACCATTTTAACTCTAAAGACCAAAGAACATTCTAAAAAACTGCTGGCTTGAAGGCCTGTTGTACATTACACACCAAACCTTTGAGTTCTCTTATACACCATTTGTTTTTGGTGAGTTCTTTTAACATTTATCTAATTACTTTGATTTTATATTATTTGTATTTTTATGACTTCACTCCTTAAGAGTATGTTTTAGGGCTTGTGTAATTTCTATCATGGCCTTGTGGACAGTTGCATTTCACTGTTCATGCCATGAACATGTGACAAATGAGCTTGTATCTGTAATAAATGAACCACAGTTCTGTGCTTTAAATACAGTTTAATTTATGCAGTGAATCCTAGCAATCAGGAGAAGCAACATATTACTGAAAAGTAATTTTAAATTACAAATCAAACAACAATAAAACACCTATGTGAAAGTAGAACCAGTTGGTTAATACAGACAGAGCTTTTGTAAAGGAACACATTAACATATTGTATGGGAAGTCATGTTTTTCAAGGTAATAATACATTTCAGATAAAGTAACAGCGCACTACAAACATACTTACATTTCTGTCACTTTAGAACCAGACCTGGACCACAAACACACACTGTTAAGACCAGCTTTTCACCACACCTTCCAGAACAACTACAGACACTTTGGATTTCCAGTGTGTTCATACTGTGTGCCGTACAATGTTTTGTTTTTTCCAGTATACCTTTGCCTTTAGTCAAATATGACAAACCCCTATTGTTAACTGTGCTTTTTTGTTGGTTTGTGACAACCTTTCTTTCTCGGCTGCTCACTGATTAATCATTAAAAAAATCAAAGACTGTAAATTAAGATCTGGAAACATATTTCAAGAAACTGTCCGAACTGATGAAGAGATGACGCAGAGCTGGAGAGAATATTATTTAGCTTCACATTTTGTTTCGTCTTGATCTTGTTCTTTTTTATGTTCTGCTTTTGATAGAGGTATGCGTGGTTTTAGTTTTCATCCTTCAAAATGAAAATCTGGTATTTTCAGTCCTCTTTTCTGCATTGTGTCCGTTTCGGTGTCGTGTCATTCGTCTACCGTGGCCACAGCCCCCACGCAAATCCAGGCAGGATGAGTGCAATGAGAACCGAGGAGAACAGGTTGACTGCGTTGTTGTCCAGGATGGGTTTTCCACAGATCCGCCGGGTGGTGGCGGACTCGTAACTCACCACCTTACCAATGTTTGAGTCGAAGCCTGAAAAACAAACGAGGAAAAGTAAACACATGGGCAGCTCTAAGTCCCAGCAGAATGGGTCATGTCAGGCTTTAGTTCTGTTAAAGAGTCAAACCCCCGATCAGACTTTTTGTCAGAATCGTAACCTCATCAAATGACTCAGACGGAGACCACTAAAACCATATTTTAATGTTGTAAACTAAATTCACAGCAAACTTTATCCAAAAAAAAAGAAAAAAAGAATGAATGCTAAGTGCAGACAGTATAAGAGTTTACAATTAATTCACTTTAATGTGGGTGAAAGAGGATGACGTTATGGCCTGGGAACATCACTAACTTTAACTGGCTATTCGAGTGGTTGTGAAGTTGTCATTGAATAAAATCAATTGTCACAGCTACTAAACAAATGTCTGATTACACACACCTTACTCCTCGACTATATTTTGTCTCAATTCTAGGGCTGGAAAAATTGGTAAAAATTCGAAATGCAATTACTCTGGACAATATTACAATTTTAATTTGAGTGTACTTGCTTGGCACAGACTACTCATTGATTTTGCGTGTTTTATAGACTTTAATTCAATGTAACAGACTGTTCAGTGACACTGTATCCTTGTTACACATGCTAAACCACAGAGACTGATATATAGTATAAATAATGAAATGTCATAGATTAGTAATTAGTATCACTGCCACACTGGAAAGTTTTTTATTATTATATGAATGTACTTTTGAAAATCACTAATCCTGAAGAGAGCTAATTTATTCATCTATTTTGATATTTCTCTAGCTTAATACAGTGTGCATTAGTAAAAGACAGATTAATTAATCAGTGATGATTATTGCTAAATAAATCCCAAAAGGGTGAAACAGGACCAGTCATTTCTTACAAAGAACTCACATAACTTGATTACACATCACTAAATGTAATGTGAATTAACATTTAATACATTAACACTGTAAACACTTAGAACTACAAGTCCCATGAAGCATTGTCCCAACAGCTGATGAAAAGGACATGAGACAGAGAAATGATACCAGTGCAACTCCTTCGGACTTGTGCTGGTGGATTTATATTTCTCTTCGCACAATATGATTTTTAGTAGCAACTGTAATGGAAATTATCACACTGTACAGCCCTGCAGTCATGTTAGATTTACATAAGTAACAGTGGTAAAAATGACTCCCATCATCCCATGCTACTTGCTGACATCATCTGCCTAAGTGTTTTACAAGTGCTTTGATTGAGAGACTGGTTTCACCCTAAAAATACACAATATTGCTTGACCATATGATATATAATATAGTCAGAACATTTCAGTTAGTGTTAGGATTTGTTAAGGTACAAATCTGCCTCCATTATGTCTGGTCCATACCAGAGTATTGCATGTGAGCGCCGAGGAAAGAGTCCAGCATGGATCCCACCAGTCCTGCCACGCCTCCATACATGATTATTGGCCACTGAGGGTCTGCCAAGTGCAGGTCATTGACAAACAGAAGCTGTGTCACAAAGTAAGCTGCACCCACTGTGAGGCCACCCAAGAAGCTGGAGACCAATCCAACGGGAGTGACTCCTCCATTAGTGCCTGGATGACAAAAGCAGAGAAGAGCCACTTGAGTTCAGGATGTATTTGATGATGATCAAATAAAGAAAGTGTTCTTAATCTGTTCAGTGAACAAAGACGGTAAGGACAGTCAGCTATGATTCAGGAACATGGGGAACACAAAATTTCACACATGTATAATGGAATAAAATAATGAGGGGATGACATTTTATATCCTAAAGGTCAACTTCACTGTTATACCATCATGTTTTGTAGAACATGTCTATTATTCAACAGCATAAACCTCTAAAAATAGTGAGAAACATAGTCTAAATTTATGTTTTTCACTGAAATGATTCTAATTAAACAATCAGATTACAACCTTAAAATTCAAAGTTCTTCATTACATACTTTATACAGGTCAAGCATGAGTGTTATATCCAACTTGATTAAAACCAGATTAAACAGTTTAACAGTCTATCTTTTTTAATTCAATGCAAAGACTTTTTGTAGTAGTTGAATAATCTTTCACCTTTTGACTGCTGGCCAAAACAGTTTGAAGACACCACTGAGGACTGTGGAAGTTACAGTATATTTTTCATCTTGCCATCTTATCCTTTTTCTAAGTAATGTATAGAAATTGCATGCGTTATCTCCTTGTGGTACCTTTTACGGTGACAAATTTAACATCTGTCCAGGGACTGCAGATCAAAACAGGCATTAGGCTAACTGGTGCATTTACAGCAATGTGAATTAATGTACAACGTCCCAGTTAAATAAACCAATAAAATAAATATCAATAATAGATCATTTTAATAGGTGTGAATGTGAATGGTTGTTCGTCTGTATATGTCAGCCCAGTGATGAACTGGAAAGTCGTCTTCTCCAGGGTGTACTCTGCCTTCACCTACTGGTAACTGGGATAGGCTCCGACATTCACGTGACCCTCCAGAGGATTAAGCGGTTCAGAATTAATTAATACATTTCTACACAAAATCAGTTTCAGTGTGAACATGGATATCCAAGTGTTATTGTACAGTTAGTACTTTAATGCCTTTCACTACTACAAATATTTTCCTTGGGAACAAAAAAACAAAAACCTCGAGATCATGAGAATTTCCTGAACAGGGGGCTCAGCTTTCCAGTAAACTCTGGAATAGTTACTGGAAATTTTCCATGATGATCTGTGTCAGTACTCTTATTCTGTCTCTAAATAAAATCTTTTACACAGGATTTCACAGTGTTAAAGTTTATGATCATAACCGTCCCCCAGAGCTCACTTCAGGCTAAAAGCACCATGTCACATTGAACCAATGTTCCATGAGATATTACAGTGAATCTAATGGCCTCACAAGTGCAGTTTTCATATGATGGGGTGTTTTCTATTCACATGATTACACTGCATGCACAATTATTAGGCAAGTGAGTATTTTGACCACATCGTCCTTTTTATACATATTTTCCAACTCCAAGCTGTATAAACTTGAATGCCTATTGGATTTAAATATACCAGGTGATGTGTATTTGTGTAATGAGAGAGGGTGTGGCCTAAGGAGATCAACACCTTTTCCTCGGCCAAAATGGGCCAGAAAAGAGATCTAAAATTGAAAAGTCTAAAATTGTAAAAAGTCTTTCAGAGGGATGCAGCACTCTTGAAATTGCCAAGATATTGAGGCGTGATCACAGATCCATCAAACGTTTTGTTACAAATACCCAACAGGGTCGCAAGAAACGTGTTGAGAGAAAAAGATGCAAATTAACTGCCAAAGATTTGAGAAGAATCAAACGTGAAGCTACCAGGAATCCATTATCCTCCAGTGCTGTCATATTCCAGAACTGCAACATACCCGGAGTGTCCAGAAGTACAAGGTGTTCAGTACTCAGAGACGTGGCCAAGGTAAGAAAAGCTGAAACCCGACCACCACTGAACAAGACACGTAAGTTGAAATGTCAAGACTGGGCCAAGAAATATCTGAGGACAGATTTCTCAAAGGTTTTATGGACTGATGAGATGAGAGTGACTCTTGATGGACCAGATGGATGGGCCTGTGGCTGGATCAGTAATGGGCATAGAGCTCCACTCCCACTCAGATGCCAGCAAGGTGGAGGTGGGGTACTGGTATGGGCTGGTATTATTAAAGATGAGCTAGTTGGACCTTTTCAGGTTGAAGATGGACTAAAACTCAACTCCCAAACCTACTGCCAGTTTCTAGAAGAAACTTTCTTCATGCAGTGGCACAGGAAAAAGGTTGCATCTTTCAAGAAGACCATGATTTTTATGCAGGACAATGCTCCATCTCCTGCATCCAAATACTCCACTGCGTGGCTAGCCAGTAAAGGCCTTAAAGTGGAAAGAATAATGATATGGCCCCCTTCTTCACCTGACCTAAACCCTATTGAGAACTTGTGAGCCCTCAAATGAGAGATTTACAGTGAAGGAAAACAGTTCACCTCTCTGAACAGTGTCTGGGAAGCTGTGGTTGCTGCTGCACAAAAAGTTGATCGTCAACAGATCATGAGACTGACAGACTCCATGGGTGGAAGGCATTTGAGTGTTATTGAAAAGAGGGATGACTATATTGGTCATTGATTTTTTTTTTTTTTTAAATGTCAGAAATGTTTATTTGTAAATTTTGAGTTGTTTGTTTATTATTATTACTTTAACAGATGAAAATAAGTGAAATGGGAATATTTTTGTTTTTCACTGAGTTGCATAATAATTCTGCACACTAATAGTTACCTAATAATTGTGTGCACACAGAAATTCTCCTAAAATAGCCTAAATCTCACTTTAACTTCCTTAAATATTCAGGTTTGAGGTTTATTAACATTTTGGATTGATCGAGAGCACTGTTGTTGTTCAATAATAAAATTAATCCTCAAAAATTCAACTTGCCTAATTGTGCTTGCAGTGTATGTCTAAAGTAGCTGTAACCATTCTTTCCTAAACCGTCTGATCAGATGAAGCATCCAGTTACTAACAGATTAATGTAAAGGGACAAATCTGTTCAGTAAGACTTCAGTGGATGATAGTCTTATCATTGCTCATCTGAACAGTAACAAAAGAACTGACACCTCCTTCATAATAGTGGGTAATAAATTATTTTACAGGCACTGAAAGAGCAAGAATAGACATGGCTTTGTTTTGCATCTCACCTGCTGGAACCTCCTCCCAGGTAGTGATGAGTTTTGGCTGTGATTGGCTGAGGACAGGCCCCACCTCTGACGCCCAGGTGTCTCCAGTGCTGCAAGCCAGTGCTCCCAGTAAAGACAGACACATCCAGGAAGCAGAGTACTGTTTCCCAAAATCAATGGGGATCTCGCCTGGACCGACCTGAAACAGAACCAGTGAAATGAACACAGTCTTACTGACTATTCATGAGGACTGATGTTTGTTCAGTTTTGATTTTATGCGTGTTTACCTCTATCATATAAAGCAGTGCCAGCTCAGTGGGAACTCCTCCATTACAAAAGACCTGGACCCAGTTCCTCTGGCCACCTGACATGAACAAACTTTAACGCATTAACATTCAGGTTCAAAGGAATAAAAACTAAGACTAAATCCAACTCCTCCTCTCACCTTCTTTGTAATCTGCGTCAATTTTCTTCTTGACTGCTCCTCCCCAACGGGTCAGTCTGGAGGAGGTAATGAAGAAGGCCAGCAGAGACGAGAAGAAGCTGAAGTTGGCCATCGTCAACACAAAGCCCACAAGGAGAGCTGGGGAAAGACATTTTACATGGTTGAGATCACTTTATCCACTAAAAAGAGCAAAACTACTAATAGGTAGTGTGTCTATAGGAGTGAAAATCAAAACGTTCTCAGACAAATGTTAGAATTTCAAAATGTGCAATGCACAGCCCTAGTAATTCTACAAAGAAGGAATCTGCTGATGGAAACATAGATTGGAAAAGTGTGAGACTAATGTAGCTTATGTAGAAAAAATATTTTATTTTGATAAACTTTTTGTCTCAGAACTTTTTGACTCTCCCTCGTATAACTCAACTTCAACTGGTTATGGATCCAATATTAAAAAAAAGAAGTAGAGATACCTTTTTAGAAATGCTAAGCAATTTCCAAAAACAGGAGGCTGCTGTGTATTTTACCAAAAATAGAGACTTTTTAGGGTCTGTTTTAAGCACCACACTAAACATGTAGAGCTGTATTTGTAGCAGCGTGACCCAAATTATACACTGATTTTACAGTTTTCCTCTTATCATAATGATTTATTTACTCTGAACTTTAAAATGTGGGTGTTGTGGCCTTTATAGATACAGATGTTTATTGATTTTTCAAACATTTTTTTTTTTTTCAAAAAACATTTAGTTTTCATTTGCATGCCTGTGTGTGTGACAGAGTGAACCATGTAATTTTTCATGCATACAAGTTGAGAATTAACAGCCTTCTTGGCCTCCATATGCCATGTCCTCAAAAATAAGATGAATCTGCTTCATAAAAGGTCAGTCTATTACAGTCACCATGTGACTGGTCTAGTGTTCTCATGCTAAGATTCTTTCAGAAGTTTGTAAAACAACATAGAACTTGAAAGTGAGTGTTTGTTTCTATGCAGCTTTGTGACTGTAACAGTGTTAATCTTTAATCTTGTGTTAATTCCATTGTTTTACAGGGTGCTATGATTTTTTTTATCAACATAAAAATCAAAACCAAAACCAAAAAACATCCAAGTGTGAAGTTTAAGACAGAAATCACTGATAGATGCACCACAGAAATAACTGAGGTAATGGCAGTGAAGTACTTTAACCGCAGTGTTTCATAACATTTTGGGTCTGAAATGAAGGAAGGTCTGCATTTTCATATATTTTTTCCCTTATAGAAAGGTGCAAATAATTTGTTTCTTCACACTGTCTAAACGGCACAGCATTGTTGAGTAGTGTAGACCAGTGCAAGCAGTAGTAATTGTGGCCACATCCATGTGATGCCTACCTCCTGTATTTTTTTGTTTAACCATCAGAAAGTTTAATAATTGGAAGCATTTGGCCACAAAGACGTGTCACTGACACTTAACACTTTTCTTAAAAAGAAAAAAAAAAAATCACATATTTCATAAATAATCACTCTTAATAAAGAATTCTGTCCCTTTAAAATTGGTGCGTTTCCCTCCAATAATTATCCTCCACATGATCAGGATAGTAAATAGTAGCCCCTCCTGCTCACTGATAGCCTGCCTAGTCAGGGATTAATTAGGAATTTTAAATTAAAGACAACTGTAAACTAGACTAAACTAAACTTATTATCCTCTTTGGGTAGTTCAGTCAAATCAATGGTCAGACCAACATTATTCTGCCCAAGTCTTAACTTTCAATCTTTTCAAAAGAAATTTCAAAAGTTTGTGAAAGAAAGAAAGAAAGAAAGCCAGCCATTAAACTTGGCATTGCACCTCTCCTGGTAGTAAAGTAAATGTGTGTTGAATTTGAAAAAAAAAAAATTAGATGAGTAGTCTTTGACAAATTGGACAAAAATCTTCAACAGACGGCTGGAATTCATAGTATATGCAATATACACCAACACCTTTATGGGTGGGTGGGGGTATAATAAAACATTGTGGGTTTTTTTATTTATTTATTTTTTTATATTTGGCATGCATGGTTCCCTCAATGAACTGTAGCCCCCCAATGCTAGCAGCACTCATGCAGCCCCAGATCATGACACCCCCCCCCACCACCATGATTGACTGTAGGCAAGACACACTTGTCTTTATACTCCTCACATGGTTGCTGTCACACACACTTGACACCATCAGCCCTCCAGTTCAGTATGAAAATTCATGATAAATATTGAGATAGTTTTTTACATGATAAAATGTTTACCTTGGTCACTTATTGTTCTTGCTATATTTGCATTAACAACATTTTGGCCACTTTAAATAACCTTTAGTATACAGATAAAGTTGCAAATGCTGTTTCTGAACTTAATTTAATATTCAGATTGCACCCAAAGTGAGCAAGTCTGCCTCTTGACAGGATATATGTACACTCCATCTTATAAATATATGCATCATGCATATATGCAACACACACATACCTCCCAGCGCTCCTGAGTAGTCCAGACTGCGTTTCTTCAAGGCTCGGACCGTTAATGTGAGGGGAACCAAAATAGAGAACAACCATCGCCATGGCGATACAGGCTGTAGGGTGCCTATAAAAACACAGAGTCTCAGACCATTAGCAAAACATGACTAAGACCAGACAAAATATATGGAAAGGGCATTATGGTCTGTCTGCTTGTTTTCTGAACAAAAGTATAACTTAGAAACAATTTGCCATCAAATGCCCTACCCCTTAAATCTCATATTGCACCTTGCACTAGCTACAGCCCTCATTTTATGTTGATAAATTAGGCAGCTTGAATTACTAGCAAGGTGGAAAATTGCACTTTGAAAAGAACAGTGTGAGTGAGAAGTGAATACATTTCTAAAGAGTTCTGATACAGAGGCAGATTACCAATGTTAAGTACTTGCACTACACTTCTTTAGATTCCTGTGCTGTTAAAGGTTTAACATGGGCCCAGACCTCTGAGTAGGCATTAAACTGTAGAATTTAGGATAGTTTATATTGGTTTAGGCTGACACAGAAGTTTTATTACAGAAATTCTGGCTGAAGTCTCCTCCAGACACAAGGCTTCTCCAAAAACTTCAAATTACTTAAATTTCACATTATTGCTTTCATTTGAAGCAAGACATTTTTCATAAAATTACAATAACAATGTTAATAAAGGAATTAATGCACAGGAAATTCACACTGTGGTGATGTCCACTTAGGCACGACTTCTCATCACATAAAATCCCGAGTTTGTCTGTGACCAAGAGAGGCAAAGTGAAATGTCAGTTACAT
Source organism: Apogon hyalosoma (assembly GCA_037367295.1). Classification (NCBI taxonomy): domain Eukaryota; kingdom Metazoa; phylum Chordata; class Actinopteri; order Kurtiformes; family Apogonidae; genus Apogon; species Apogon hyalosoma. The sequence continues at coordinate 22,861,530 of JAPQRP010000005.1, read as the reverse complement.
GCCACCACAAACAAGTCAAGTCACAGAATACACCAGTGTCTTTAAATATACATATAATACATGAAGTGAAGACTAAAGAATTTAATATCTAATAAAAATTAAAATGAATTTTTGGTGAAATGGATGTCCTCCCTAAACTGACATGTATGAATGATATTAGTGCGAACCCTTCAGTTTACACTAATAGACCAATACATATGAGTATAGTGGTGAATAATGGACAGAAATGTTATAGATCACACTGTGAGTCTACCCTTAAGCTTAGAAACCCTTTGACCTTTTAACAGAAAATGTTGTGAAGCCAAGCTGTACCCATACATAAAGAGACTGGCTGTCTAGTTTAGGGTTATGAAAAGGCTCCACAAGTGGAGGATTTGCTATCGCCATACCCCAAGACAATCTGATAATTACAGAGGCCATTGAAACAAAGTGTGACTATCATTACGTCAGCCATGAAAAATTGAGTCCTAATACATGTTTGTCGTTTGTGTTAATTTCTCTGGAAAACTGAAAGAGTGGGGAAAACTGAAGGCCAATATCCAGACCTGAGGACATGATTTCACTTGACTCGGTCTGGCTCTAAACTGCATTTAAGAGGAAAAATCTCAAGATTCTCTGAAAAGGCAACCATCCACATGTGTTACCTGACTCTGAGCACTATTTCATCTACCCCTGCAATCCTATATGTATAAAATTAGAAAAAGGCACAAAAAGTGAACAAATGAGTCCCAGGGGACGTAAAGATAAAACAAAATTTACTATCGTTATTTCCCCACAGGCCACAATCAAAATGTCTGTTTGCATTTTCCTATGAGCCAGCCATTTAGTACGCGGTTAGTGCGGTCCGTGCATATCTCAGACCGCACTTCCAACTGTGTTTTAATAAGGCTCATCCCAGCTCAGGCTGTACAACAGCCAGTCAACTGGTCTGTTTGGACAGTCACGTATCTTGCACTCGTGCCTGTGGCTACCCGATCTGCGCACCCACCCAATTTGCACCGTGCATGCACGATATGGTCAGCCATCATGGCCACAAAACTATGGCAACTCCTTTTGGACAACACTGTTTTGCAGACCTTACCCGATTTGCATCTTTTAAAAAAACACAAACTTTTTAAACATTTAAATTTACTTAGATGTTCTTTCTTGATCCCAAACTTGGGAAATTCTTTTGTAACAGCATGACATTAAAACATCAACACTTAGAAAGAAGTCTTACATAGAGCTAGGAATACTAAAAGGATAGAATAATAGAAATTAGAGGATAATAAGAGGATATAATATAATATAGGATGTAGAGGAGTATGTAAAAAATATAGAATAGGGAATGTGCAGTCCAGTGTGTACAATATACAAACTTATACATTTATGGAGAAAGATGTTTACCTATGTACAGAGAATGAACAGATATAGCCTGCCTATATAGCCTACAGAGGAGAAATGTACAGATGAACTGATATACAGAGAAGTGTACAGATACAAATGTAGTATTTCAGTTCCTTGTAAGAGATGAAATCCTTCATTTTGACTGAATAAGTGTGTGATGGTTGGACTGTGGCTGCCTGATTTGCGGATTAGAGATCTGTATTCGTAAATTTAAATGTTGTTAATAAAGTTTTTGTTTTTTAAAAAGACGCAAATTGGGTAAAGTCCGCAAATTAGTTTTGTCCAAATGGAGCAGCCGTCATTTTGTGGCCATGATAGCCGACCGTATTGAGCATGCACAGCGCAAATCAGGTAGCCACAGTGCCCCCACTGCTTCAGGTCCTCACCCGACAGACACCATATCAATAGGGTGACCAAACGTCCTCTTTTGCCTGGACATGTCCTCTTTTCACATCCTGTCCGGAGCGCCCGGGCAGTTTTTATAAATTAACAAAAATGTCTGATTTTCATTGTTTTTCACAGGAAAAACTCTTTGAATGTCTATGTATTGGCACCAGCGCAATTTTGATGATCATGACTCTGTGACTGTTCGTGCAATCGGAAAAGTTCCAGATTGTTCTGGAAGAAAAGACTTTGGTCTGTCCAGTGACATTTAGGACATTAGGACAGTGAAAGGCACTGATCCACACCAGCCTGTGGATGTGGGGATGGACATACCTGTCCACAGTCACACTATAGCAGGGGTGGCAAATTTGTGGTCCGTGGGCCAAAACCAGCCCACCAAAGGGTCCAACCTGGTCCACAGTATGAATTTGCAAAGTGTAAAAAATTATACTGAAATTATTAAGAAACAAAGGTGTTAAACTTGTTTTAGTTCAGGTTCCACAAACAATATGATCTACAGTAAAATAATAACCTATAAATAATGACTGCAAATATTCTTCTTGGTTTAATATGAAAAAAATTATATCTATATATTATGCTAACTAACTAACTTATATTATGCTAACTAACTAACAAAAAACATTAAATTATGAAAATATTTACATTAACATACTATCCTTTAACAATAAAATGTAAATAACCTGAAAAAATATGAACTGAAAAAAAGGACATAGCAGCTTTTATGACACTTCTACAGCTAGAATAATAAAATAATTCCAAGCAGCCTGTGTCATTGAAATATTTTCTCTGGGTTTATGGGCGCTCGCACAGAATACTACGGTATTTAGACATGGCGTGTGATCAAGTGTCTCGAGGCAGAGCCGAGTGTCCTTTTTTTTTTTGGAAATGAAAATATGGCCACCCTACTAAATATAGATACTCAGGACAAACTCATGCCAGTTAAGATGGGGCCCAAACAAGTAACCTTCAACTTTACAAAGGCACTTGATATCTGGAAAAAACCAAAGGAGAGGAGGCTTTATGAACTGAAGGAAATTCAACAGAAATCCAGTGACTGACCTCCAGAGTAACTGGACCATATGCCACTGTTGGGACTTGTCTGTCACTCACCAGGAGTGAACCACTGACCAGTCTGGATCAAATCACCCTAACATGTTTTAAAATTGTCATTCTTTCAGACTATTTACATTTGTTCATTAAACAGTTCAGGAAAATAGAATTGTGTTTCACTTTCTGTTTATGTGTTTACAATAGAGTATATGTGTGACATTGTGAATGATTTGATATGGAAAATGAAGATGATGAAAGGAACAACATACTTTTTAAAATCAAAGCTTTGTTTCGGGACTCAATAGTATAGCAGTGGGACTCAACAAAAAAATCAGGACTTAGTCTTTTTTGGTGAGCTAAGTCCCAGCACTCAGTCAGACTAGTTTGTAGATGAAACACTGTACCTGCCACAAAAAAGGCACAGTACACTGAAAATAGAAGCATAATTCATTCAATATTTATGGGCAGAAAGCTCACCATAGTAGGTGCTAATGGTGAGGGAGAGGACCCAGAAGAAGAGGGAGAGTGCCAAGGTGGCACACAGCACGATCATATCAGTCATCATCTTGACGTATTCTTTCATCTCCACCTCTCTGTCAGAGTCCATACTGACGAACGGAGCAGGGAGCTGCAGAACAGAACACAAAGACAGCCACTCATTGATGATGATGATGTGTGTAGTGGTGTTACTGTGCAGCAGAGTTACAACTACTAACTAACTGATTAGGGTGAGTAGAGAAAAAATACTTGTCAGACTTGGTTAGTTCTGACATGAAACTTTAAAGAATGAATTGTTAGGTTTTCTCTGAGAGAGATCATCAAATTCATTAATGATTGCAGCTCTGTTTGTTTGTTTGCGTCATCCCTTGGCGAGACAGACTGCTCAGATGTTTTAAAGCTTGTTTCATAAGTTTCCATGAAGAAATGTGTGCTCATTTGAAGACAGTGTGATGAGGATCTGAAAGAAATCAGTTTAGATATTGTTTTTAAATTATTTCTTTATTTCTCTGCCACAAAATAGTTAGTAAATATCAACAAAATAAACTAATATCCACAAATAAAGTTTTCACTAGACATGTTCTAGTGTGGACTCCATGTTAAAACAGCTGTGAAAATTTCTTTTCACGTTTTAACCACTAAAAAAAGGGTAAATCAGAAACTGTGACTGAGAATAACAGTGTCTTTATATCTGGACCTGGTCTAACATGATCTAGGAGAGCAGTAAAGGCTCATTTTTCGCATTTTCACAATAGATTTGAGGTTTCAGAAATGTGAGATTGGGTCTCAGACAGCAGTGAAGCTTTACCTCCAACTTCTAACATGCCTTTACAGCATGACTAGGTGGAGAATCAGACACTTTATACTACAAGTTTAATTTTCCAGTGGCTGTTGTACCGAAACTGCGAATCAGAAACTAACTTCAGCTCTGTTCACTAACTAAAATGTACGGTGTGACAACGGTATTACGTTACAGTAACGTTACACTCCTGCTCTTTAGACAAGCCAACGGCAAACAAACATCAAAAAGTCTCCTTTTAGGATAAGTCTGACAACATTAGGGTGTATCTAAGGCGTATATTAAACAGAGTTAAATTATTACTGTTGTTAGTACAGCGCGTGACGTATGTTTAGAAGAACTCACCAGTTCGTTCCAGAGCCATCATGAGACAAGTTCCACTCCCTGTAACCTCGTTACTTGGACTGCTAACGTTAACTAAATTAACACCTTATTGACAGATCGCACTGACTTATCTTTCTGACTGCGAGGAATTTCGTTTCCTTAGATATTACATTAACCCGAAAACAACGGTATTTCAGTCGCTTCGAGCCTTAATAAATGAGCCTTTGTTGCTTGTGTTCTAACGCCATATGAGGAACACTCGATAACATAAGAAAAGCTCACACGGACACATTTATCCACGGACCAACATCCGCAAACCAGCCACAAACCGCTCACTGCTCTCTCTTAAAGGCACAGCTCTGACAGGAGCGTCAGCAGAAGAGCTATGGCCGACGATAGTTTATTTAAATCCAGGTTAAAGACCCACCTGTGCTCAGCTGCATTTGAATAGTTTTTATTCATCAGTTCAGATCTGCACTGTTTCTTTTAAGCTTAAAGTTTTTATCTGTTTATCTGCTTTATCTATTTTATCTATTTATGTTTTTTTTTTTCATGCCTATACTTTTTATTGCTTCCCTGCTGTACTTACGTTTAAGTTTTTTTGTAAAGCACTTTGAATTGTCTTGTACATGAAATGTGCTATATAAATAAACCTGCCTTGCCTTACAAATGTTCATTAAAATACCAGAAATGCACACTCACATCACAAGCCAAGTCAGAAACATCTCACATTTAAGAAGATGTCTGGTTTATCAACAATCTTATACTATAAAAGTCAGAATAAGTCTTTAATATCAAAGTGAAAACAAATAACTTCAAGGCAATGTCAAGTTAAATTAATTAAAAATGGATAATGTGAAATAAGTGATTGCATAGGTATTCACCCCCTTGTGTCTGGAGGGTCCTGTCACTGGTCAGTATTCCTGGGTACAACTACATAATGTAGGCAAAAGGACACTAAGTAGCTCAGAGAAAAGGTTACTGAAAAATATGAGTCTGACAGTGGTGAATATTACTGCAGTAGTAATGCAGTAACTTATTTCACTTACTTATTTCACTTTGACTGTGAAGAGTTTTGACAATAGAGAGGAAGTTCTTGGGTAGGAACAGGAAGCCATGATTTTTCAAAAGCAGCCTTATAAATAAAACAGCTGTATGTTTGTTTTCTCTAAAAGTGTCTCTGTACTTCTGTTTGTAAAAGAGCCCATGTCATCTTCAGTGTGGTAAATGTATGTGTTGTGTGGTAACATAATCTCACTCTGTAAGATTACATCTCGCTATAACAGATTACAAAGAAAGCAATGTCCTATCATTTTATGATTCTGAGAAATCAAAACTAGACTCAGACCTTGGCTGATGGTCACATAGTTTAACTTGTGCACAACAAGCTGTAAACCCCAGTCACATGGGAAATAATTCTGAATGTGAATCTTCCCTGAAAGCAGAACGAGATGCCAAGCACAAACAGAGCTCTGTCTCCTACAGCAGCCTCTCTCATATGAACACAGGGTCTGTGTTTTCAAGGTAAAAAGTTATTTCACTTTGATCATCCATCACGTCTCAGAACAGTTCTTTATAATGTTCCCTGCTTTACCTAAAATTAGTAGTGATTTTGAGTGTAGGGCAAGAGGGCAACAGATGAATTGTGTATAAAATGTTGATTAGTCACATTGATTTGTGTTTTATTTAGTCAAAACTTCTGCTTTTTTTTTTTATACCAACTTTGCAATGTGTTTGTGATTATTCTACAATTCATCAGCATCTATTTTGATATCTGAACATTTGTTTTAGCAACATACTTTTGGCCAAAGACTTCTGAGTTATGGATGTTGCAGCTCCCTAAATTTGCTTATTTGATTCTTCTTCTTTCTCTTATTATTATTATTATTATCATTATAATTATTATTATTGCTAATTAAATAATTAGTAATTAGTATTACTTCAATTCATTAATCAATAAACATATAAACAGTACAACCTAAGGGTATCTTGATTTTCTTACTGAGGAAACTGTGGAAGATCATTTGAAAGGATGAGTCTATCTGACTTCCACGCTTTTGTCATGCATGCATTTATCAAACACTTGTTCTGTTTTTTTGCTAAGAAGACAGCTTTTTCGAATTTGTTCATGGCTCATTTGAGAATGATAACATACAAATAATTACTTAAACGTTTCACTTAACATGAAAACATTTTCAGTCTACTTTTGTGCTGCAAGTGAGAACAGAGTAATACTTAAAACATGACTGAGTAATTTTGCTTGTATATGTGCAAAACACATGTATATAAATAAAATTAGGTTGATAAAGTAGTCCTTTCCTTATTCCCACGATGGGTTGATTATTACCTGCATCCAGGCAATAATATTACAATTTGTCCATCTGTTTTTCTGTCTGTCTGTTGGTCTGTCTGTTTGTCTGCCTACACCTGCACCTCAAAATCAAGAGAGATATGGCAGTTTTTGACATTTTGTCATTTTCCCTCTAGGATCAATGATTGCTGATTGAAAGCATATTTTCATTCAATTTGTAAATCTTTCAGAATTAAATCAAAGAGATAATGAAAAAAATATATTTTTTTGTCAGTTTTTGGTTCAGTTTGGTTTTGTATGTTGTTTTATAGATGTATTCTTTGTGGTTTTGGAAACCAAACTTTATTACTAACAAGTTTGCGAAGATCACTGCTAGTGATATCCCGATCTGGATATTTTCTGCTTCTGATCAAATTTTTTTTATTAGTTTTACCGATACCAATCCAATACCGATACTTTTTACTATGAAATTTTGATTTAATTTTGAGTCATTATTTATAGGTTATTATGCTATTATTTTACTTGAGATCACAATTGGGCTGAATGTGGAACCTGAACTAAAACAAGTATGACACCTTTGATTCTTAATAACTTTAGTATAATGTTTACACTTTCCAAATTCTGTGGGCCAAATTAGAACCTCTGGCGGGCCGGTTTTAGCCCACGGGCCGTATGTTCGGCACCCCTGCTATGGCGCGTCTAAGGACAGGTTCATCCAGGGATTACACCGGGGGGTGCGTTCCGTGCAGTGTGTACCGGCAAACAGACACACTCGTGCGGTGTGTCTGTATGCCGCCGTTGCTGGGGAAACCGTGGGAAACAAATCAAGCAACAATAACTGGTTGCATTGAAATAAATCCATTTCACTCTAATCAGTGGCGTGAGCAAATAATTTAATAGTGGTGGTCTCGACCGGTCTCGTATTAGAATCTTGAGTCCGCAGAGTCCGAGACCGAGACAAGACCAAGACGTAAAAAAGTGGTCTTGAGACCAAGACTGATCTCGAGTACTACAACACTACTGAAAGTATTAAAAACACATTTTTGCACAAAAGAAAAAGAAAGATTATTTATATTCAGTCACAAATTCTTGTCATTAAGTTAACACTGATGGTCAGAAATCAATTAACACTGAAACACTACTTTATACCCCTACAAAATTATGATACACATACTGATATTTATATTAAACAAATTAAATAATTCATCAATGTGAAAAGCACCTATGAAAAACTGAGAACCACCAGAACAGAATGATTTCAGCAATAAGTCAGATTCCAACAGCAGAAGAAATCATTCATATAAGATAATAAAAAAATGCTTCACCTCAAATTAACTGACATCAGTGCTAAATTATAACAGCAGAAGTGATGTCACTTACCAACCACAGAGGAGGAAGGAAGAAAAATATGATTTGTGCTCATTTTGAAGCAGTTGATTTTAAAGAAGGCAGAGATCCTCCCATGTGAAGAGAGTGAGAGAAGGAAAGCATTTACACTTATATGACTCATGGGAAGTGTAGTTGTTAAATGGCATTCACACACTTATACACTCACAGCATTAGTGTGCATACAGTGGCTTGTAAAAGTATTCATACCCCTTGAACTTTTTCATATTTTATCACACTATGACCACAAACATAAATATATTTTACTGGAATTTTATGTGAAAGACCAACACAAAGTGGCATACAATTGTGAAATGGGAAGAAAATGATACATGATTTTAATATTGTTTTACAAATAAAAAACTGAAAAGTGCAGTGTGCAAAAGTATTCAGCTCCCTTTTCTCTGAGTGCAACCAACTGCCTTCAGAAGTTGCCTGATGATTGCTGAATGATCAAATGTTGATCTAAATAGAGTCCACCTGTGTGTAATCTAATCTCAGTCCACATACAGCTGTTCTGTGATGGCCTCAGATGTTTGTTAAGAGAATACTGGGGAGCAAACAGCATCATGAAGTCCAAGGA
>JAPQRP010000005.1:22816272-22851827 GCA_037367295.1 Apogon hyalosoma | reverse complement strand
TGTGTGTGTGTGTGTGTGTGTGTGTGTGTGTGTGTGTGTGTGTGTGTGTGTATATATATATATATATATATATATATTCTCCAAACTACAAAATGTCACCTTTATGGAAGCAAATGATTCTTCCTTCATGACACAATAGATTGTAATATAGAAATAATTTGTTTTATCAGTTTTATAACTATATATCATAGCCATTTTTTATCATGTTAAATTAGACAAATAATTTTGTTGAGCTGTTAACTTTTGTCAAAGTAGTAAAGACACAGGTAGAACATTTATGCTAACTCTGCCGAATATGTTATTGATTCACTATTTGATGTAAAGTGTCAAGAATGTAGACAGGTGTTTCCCCAAAGTTCTCAAATCACCCTCAAATGACTGAGTTCATACAGTGGAAAATTTTGCTTAAAATTTTTTAAAACACATTTTTAATCAAGGTATCCACAGCTGCATGTACAGAGGAATATAATAGGATTTTGGGTCAATTCAACCACTGTAGCTGCAGACACTGACTTAATCAACTCTATACCAGCGACCATTCTATACCTGCTCTTTTCTACACATGCTTCTTGCATTTTCACAAACAGCATCTGTGTTTGTTAAAGGAGTCGTATGTAGGATTGTGGCCAAAACTGGCACTGTAATCATATTCAAAATACTGTAGAGCATGGTATCCCCTCCACCTCCCCCCAGACTAGGGGTTGCCAGATCCAGCATGAGCGTCTACTGCAAGGAACTACCATGGCAAGCGACAAGTCCAACATCGGTACTTATGTTGGGCCCAGTCTCTTCACCCAGTCCTGGGCTGTGGTCTCTTCACCCATTGGCTCTCACCGGGTGGTGAGACTGCGGCCTGGCCCTGGAAGAAGAAACCGCAGCCTGGGAGAAGAGACAACGGCCCAGCCCCGGGTGAAGAGGCCGCAGTACGGCCCCAGGAAAAGAGACCACGGCCCAGCTCTTGGTGGCTCTTACCATGTGGTGTGACCACGGGCCTGGGCTGCAGGAGACGACAGGAGGGCCTGTGTCGGTCTTTAAATTCTTCTCCGCTTTCAGTCATCTCCATGTTTCAAAAACATCTCCTATACATATCCTTGTTTTGTTTCTCACTTTGTCACAAAGTATTTGGGAATAATAAGAGGCCTTTTAGTTTTAGTAACATCAGACATTTGTGATAAGAAATGTTCCAGATGCAGCTCAGTGGGAACTGGCAACCTGGATGCCCAAACACTATTGACTTTGGGAGATAGGTGATGGGTGGAGCATCAACCAAAACACAAAATAACAACATAAACATTACTTGTGGGCTGTGACTAAGCTTTTAAAATGTTAATATTCTGGCTGGACAACTACTGTCAGTGATATCAGTATTTGAAATGAACATGATTCCTTAATGTCTGGTGACAGTCAGGGTCGTTTTATAATTACTTGGAACATAATTCTTACATATAGCTCCTTTAAAGTTACTGATTTTGATACACTTCCATTGCAGGTTGTTATATTGATTAACTCTGTGGCTGTGAGTACAAGAGACCAGCACAATATTATATGAACAACTGTATCTGACTTAGTGAAAATCAAGAATTCATTACATTCCTGGTGCATCCAGCCTAAAATTAAATAATTACCTCAGTTCATCTGTTAAAGACAGATGGTTCTGATTCCTGCACGCAGGACTTGTAAACTAGATCTGGATGATTTCTATAAGTTTGTGTCGTTTATAACAGAATAAAGACACAATCAAAAACCTATAAATTCATTTTCGCTACTTCATGAATTAATTTTGGTACTCTTGACTTTCCGTAGTATTTACATCCTGCGTATCCAATATGGCGTCAGACAGTCAGCTACTTAGCTAAAGATATGCACAACATGTAGTATATTGGTTTTCAAGAAAACACTGGTTTTCCAGCTTAACTACCAGCGGTTATGTCTTAGAATAATGTAATTGTGTTTACTGTGGGATAGATTTATGCTTCTCAGTTAAAATAATTGCTTTTTCTTACCTAGACGATACTCTTTCAATTTGCTAACGCAATTAGCCGTTAGCTCGCTGTGGTCGCCGGAGCCGGTTTTCGGCTTTTTCTCGGGGACATGACTGAGGTTGAGGAGTTGCGGCCGGTGCCGCGGGAGAGGGCCATCCTGGAAAGCTTCTTCACACAGCTCGGCATGTTTTCTTTCGACCGGGCCAAGGACTACGTGGAGAAAGAAAAGGACAACAGCAAGAGCGCCGGGGCTATCTGGGCTGCTCTGCTGGCCGCCCTGGCTCACCTGGCGGCTGCGGAGAAGGCATACCACAACATGACATTTCTGGGACAGAAAATGGGTAAAATGTCGATTACCACATCGAATAAATTAATAAACACTCAGTAGACCTCAGTTCAAGGTAAAATGTGGAGGTATGGTGGCGTACACAACTTCATCTCTTCGGGTCAATTTGAAACTGATCTTACTGTATTTTACATCACCTGGTTGTAAGATGGCTAGCCGTTCGTAATTTAAATGACGAAACCGTAATTTATTTCTTTTTATTTTACCCTTTAATTCTGTCAATTATCAATTATAATTGTTCAGGCACTGCAGAATGTGTGCTTTTTCTTTTAGTCAAATTCTTCAAATACTTGTATCTAGACCTGGAACTGTCAGTGAAAAATAATGACAGTTTGGAAAAGAGTCATCATCAGTGATTTTTGAAAAGTGAGGATGTCGTGCTCTTTCTTTTTACCGGAATTATTATCATTACATTTTAAAGTTCATGTTAGAAAAAGATCCACAACTGTCACAAAGGCCCACAAACTTTTGTTGCTTTAAAGGGGAGCCACAAACCTCCAGGTACTTAGATTTCCCCGTCCATTTTAAGCAGGTACTTACAGGTTAATTCTCTTGTCAGTGTCCTTGGCCATGGTACCGATGAAGATCTGGAGTTGCTAGATCTGGAGTTGCTGAGTGTCTTCAGTGGCAGCTCACTGCTCCTAATGTGTGCTGTCTGCTGATGCTATGTGCTGGGTGGGTCAAATCGAGAAACCCTATTTCTCTAAGGGACAATGAAGTGAATTAATCTTTAAGATTGGGCTGCTTTGTTACTGTTTCGTGAGAACAAGATGGTCCAATATGATAAGCACTCATGGAGAACTAGTTTGTGTACTTACCTATCCACTGTGGTGATACTGTTTTTATTGATGTGTTCACAGCAACAAAATGTGTAATTATTTTTAAAAGCCCCACTCAGTTTTTCATCTAAACTGTGAAAATATTTGTACTATTTACAGTCATAAGAAGAATAGTTGTATAACTGTCCATGTAATTGGGAGAAAAGCCATAAAAACCCTTATGACTTTGTTTTCAGCATAAGTTGAGTCATAAAACAGAATATTTTCAGCACCAGATGGTGCTGTAGCATAACAATTAGTCAACCATTTTCATCTCATAGTAATGTGTTATGCATAGCAACTGACTTAAGGTTTATATTTGTAAACAGTGGTTTCCTTTTCCTCTGGGCAGGTGGTCAGTCCTTCTTCAGTCGTAAAGACTCTATCCGAACCATCTATACCTCTCTGTACAATGAGCTGAGGAAAGTGGTAACTATGGGGCGCCACAACCAGCCAGGCTCCGCCTCCTACTTGGAAGACCTGCTGTCTCACCTTTCAGAGCAGCTCTGCCACTTCACCCAGGCCAGGATGGAGATGGCCGACCTGTATGAGAAAATGCATTCACTAGGCAGCCAGAAGAGCATCAGCTCAGAAGAGCTGGTCACCACGCTGGAGGCAGTGCTGGAGAAATACAGCTCCAAGTGTGTATCTGTTTACATAATTTTTTACTTAGTTTTTAAAGCTAAAATTAATGAGTATGGTGTATGATAGAAACTTGTAAAAGAGAACATGACAGTTTGGGGTTGTAGAAGAAAGTTTGTGCTGCATCCAGCAAATTTTGAAATGTGGAAACTTATTCCCCAGAGAAATGACAGTAAATTGTTTTCTGCAACTGTAGCAGGAACACAAATGGCACGGTTGAGCTCAGCAAGCTGCAGCATGACACACTACACATCACTAATGTGAGCGTGCACTGAAGGGTGAAGGGGATGTTCTCATCAGCAGACCTGCAGAGAAATACGGGGGCTAAAATAAGAATTGACTGCAGGCTCTGATCCAAAATAAAAATGCTGCAGTCTGGTCTATATGAAATGTGGCCAGCTTTTGTATTTGTATTGTTCAGTTTGTGTTAGTCTGTTTCATTAGGAATGTCCTTGTGCTCACTCCTCCAGATTCCACCATCCCATCTTGGGCCGTGTGGAGGAGTGTTTCCAGACAGAGGTGGATGTGGTGACCCAGTTGCTTCGCTGCCAGGCCCAGGTGTCAGAGTGGCATTTCCTGCCCGCTTTGCTTAGCCTGCATGGTGCTAACTCCAAGCTCACCGCCTGGGGTCAGCTCTTCCAGCGGCAGAAAGAAACCCGCAAACATCTTTTTGGAGGTCAGTCCCAGAAGGCTGTGCAACCTCCACACCTGTACACATGGCTGCAGCGTTTCCAGGCAGCACTCCTTGCCAAGTTCAGCTTCTATTTTCATGAAGCCCTGAGTCGGCAGACGGCCCCAGCTGATATGAGAACTCTGACTGCCCGCACCACACCAGACTACCATGGCAAGATCTGCTCCTTCATCCGCAAGCATGATGCGAGCAATGTATCTCTGGTGTTTGACAACCGTGGCTCAGAGAGCTTCCAAGGTCATGGTTATCACCACCCACATTCATACAGGGAAGCACCAAAGGGTGTGGAGCAGTTCCCCGCTGTGGTGTCCCTGCCGTCAGGAGAGCGGCCGCTCACACATTGGCCTAACGTCATCATGATGATGGGAGATCGGGCAGCTGAGCTCAACACTCTGGACAAGGTGGTGCACTTTTATGATGATAAAGTCCAGAGCACCTACTACTTGACTCGGCCTGAGCCTCACTTCACTCTGGTGGTAATTTTTGATGGCAGGAAGTCTGAAAAGGATTTGCACATCACTGCCTTCCTGCAGGAGATCTCAGGCTCACTTAGGAACTCCAAACCCTTTAGCACCCTCAAACCTGGGTCAAAGGGCTGAGTTAGATGGTGGTCTTTGAGGTGTATGAAAAACTGATAGATACATGCTTGAAGAAATAATTCAACAGTGTTGGCAATACTCAGATTGATTTGTTTCTTCTACTTTCAGATAATTTTTTGGAAACCATGTTCTATTTAGGTTGTTTTAAATTTGCCAAAACATTTTTCAGACCAAAGAGATCCTTGAGTTTTTACTCTATGCACAAACTGTGGTCATGATTATATGACAGTCTTGTAAGGCATAGAAATGCTGCTAATACCTAATGCCTTTGTTTAACTTATAAATTACTTTATGTTGAATCAAATATTGTTTCCACGTTTCTTTTTCTACTATCGCACTGTACAGTTCAGACACAAAGTTTTAAGATGTCTGCACTTTGAATTCCTCCTCAGAGCAAAAACTAAAGTTCTGATTAAAGCCTGACTGTAAAAGTGGTGGAAATGAGCCTTTATCAACTTATTTTGCATATATAAATTGTAAGGCTAAGACCATGCCATGTTAATGCCATGACCTTATAATGCTATGCTTACAGTATTATGCATTTGTAAATCGCAGTTTCCTTTTCCTTTTGGTAGATGATCAGTCTATGCAAAAATATTTGCATAAATTTAGTTTATCTAAAGTCATGGTTAGAATAAAAAAGAAATCAATCACCTGAGAAAAAGGTTTGACAAATATTGTATCAGTGTTTTACAGACCTGACTGAGTTGCATTTGTCCTAATCAAATATAGCTTTTATGTAATCAAAATAAAAAGTTACTGTTACGATTTCTTGCATTTCTGTTTTGAGATTGTAAACAAAATAATATTTTTTGGTTTTATAAATTGTGTTAGTCAGACAAAACATTACTATTATTCACACCACTCATCTAAAGTGGTCATGTACATTTTTCAGAATAACTGCTGGGTAGTTGCAGTCATTTATGTTGCACAGATGGAAACATTTATTTGAATATCTCTAAATTTGTTGGAAAATGTGGATTACATAAAAAGCCAAATTAATATAATTTACAAAGGCAAAATAACCAAACAAATGGGATTCCATTATAGTAGCTAGATGGAGTATATTGACAGATTGATGTAAAGATTTGACTGGGCCAAAAAAAAAGGTCCAACAGAATACAATGGATGGACTTAAGTTTTGTTCAGAAAATGTGTCCAGTGTTTGCAGTAAATGAGGACACATCCACAAAAAAGCCCTTCTCAGTCAGATGATGACTTGAATGCTAATTTATTCAGGTTTATTTATAATATAAATACAACACGTTGATACAATCCATTTGGCTATATGAGCTCATCTGTAGGAAGCTCAGGTTTCAAATACAGCAACACTAACAGACAAAAACCATTTCCTTTATTATCAAACACATTCAAAGAAACCTCCCTTTGAGTTAAAATGCACCAACATGTTATGATGCTACATGCCAAGTACACAATCCTATACATCAAAGTGCAATGTCACAATGGGTTAATGCTAGAATTCATAATTCAGTAATCTACTAAACACTTTATGATTATTTCATTCGGAGTGCTGCTGCTCTTCGTTCAGGACATGCGTGAGTGGATTCACAACTCCCCAAAAAAGACAAGGATTAAAAAAAAGGCACTTTCACAGATACACACTTACATCCACACACACGTATACACACACAGATGTGCATCCATATCCCATCTCAGCAAGTCACATTTTATTTTAATCACCACACTCACATCAGTTACCAGCCCGGTTGGAGGCCACATTCAGTGTGCTGTTCAAGTGTTTTTTGGGCGTTTACAGACAGAGCCCCACCCTGTTAGCTTACTGTGAATTTAAGGTTAACCAGTGACTTTAGTGTAACAAGCAGGTAAACCATTAACACACACATATACACACACTCAGAGAAAGTGGCATGCTTTTTGCACTCGCACTGCTTTCCCAACTTGCGCTTGTGTGTGCTGGCACTCAAGGCAGGCATGAATTATCTATTATCTATCACTATTCTAGTGCTTCTGCACTTACAAGGGAGTAGTACAAGGGCAGGCAAAAAAGACACACACACACACACACACACACACACACACACGCACACACACACACACACACACACACACACATTCTTTTTGCACACATACATAAAGAACAAAGAAATCATACACCCACCCCATCGCAGAAAAAGTTCTGTCCAGGCTCCTAACTCCCTCCACCGATAAATCCACCCTGTCTGAAGCTCCGGTCTGGGTGTGGGTTTCCACTTTTAACACAAGGCTGTTAAAAAGTTAAGTGAGTCGCCTCCACAGCTCACTGAACATTCAATAGATGGCTGAACAGTCGTTAAATACTGGAAACATTCATTAAATAGCTGAACATTGGTTAAATAACGTGAGTTTTGTGTCACTGACGACCTCAAGAGGCGTTTCGTGGTTTGAGGTGAAAGTGAGCTTAGCAGCTGAACCGAGTGAAAAAATAAAAAAATAAATTAAGTCACACAGACGTTGTTGAACCATCGTTGCCTTCACTCTGCCATGTTCTCTTCTTGTTCTTTGCGGCTTTTAACCGAGTCACTTATACAGATACAGCAGCCAAGCCAGTCAGGATAGTTCTTTAAAAACAGCAGCCTTTTCCTGATAGGCCTGCGTTATTCCAGAGCCTATCGTCATGACAGTACAGCCCACATTCACGTCACTGAAACTACATTTTACTGGAGCTGAAATACACTCTCCATGTCTCTCTATTTAATATACAGAACAGGATGCCGTATCTACGTTCGTCCCTGTATCTCTTTATCAGCTGTTCTTTTAGCTAACCTTTGATAAATGCTTCAATACATGGAGAAAGTAAACTCCTACACACCAAGAGAGTACACACCAACCTGACAACACATAAATATCATGGCATATCATATCATAGTTCATGTCATATTATATTTTATTACTACATTAAAACCCTTTTCGTCTTTCCTACCCTTTCTACCCTCATGTTGATTATAAACATTTAGCAGTACCCTGATCTCCTCTTCTGGCCCATTTTTGGCCCGGGTAGGCCTGATTTGGCCTATTATTGGCCAGGTTTGGCTCACATGGTGCAGGATTTGTCCAGCGGCGGGGGCAGAGGCGGAGTGCTGCTCTTCGGTGGGACCATAGGTTTGGGCCTAACTGCAGGAGGCCGGAGGGGGGCCCCCATACGGGCAGCTGCCACAGGCTTGAAGGAACCCAGGGTGTCAGGGGAAGGATTGGCCGGTCGGGGAGGTCCAGGCGGAGGTCCAGGGAGCGGGCTGATGGGGCTCAAAGGACTGAGGGGGCTTGGCGTGCCAGGTGTTCCTGGAGTACCAGGGGTGCCGGGTGTTCCTGGGGTTCCTGGGGTGCTGGGGGTGCTGTGGGGGCTGGGAGACTCAGAGGAGCAGGTGGCGATGGGACCGTTCTTCACCTGTTCCAGAGTGTCCAGCACCACATCGGGCGCCGGCCTGCAGCCCTGCCGCTCCAGCTGCCTCAGCTCCCCCAGAGCCACTGTCACCGTCTCTTCAATGTCCTGAAAAAGAAAGAGGTTCAAGAAAAAGAAGAGTTAATCAACAGGGAAACAAGAGTTCAACTAAATCTGAAAAAAAAAGATCAGTACATGGCAACTTTAAACAGACAAATTCTCATTTTTCATTCTTGTGACTGATCTGATTATAGACTTGCAGAAGACCTAATCACTTCGAGCAGCTTTAATTTAATCTGTCTAATGACGGTTCAGTTGGATCTGTTCATGTCTACCTGAGCCAGCGTGTCGGGGTCCAACCCTCTCGACCGATGAGAGTCATTGAAGCCATGCTGACCGCTGCTCGAGCGTCGAATGGGCGTGTCCTCTGGCCTCCTCAGCGAATCGTGTCGGCTGACTGTCATGGTCACCGCTGCTGCAGAGCGACGGCGGCGCTCTGGGCTATCGAGGGGCGGGGTCAAGCCTTGACCACGGCCCAGCAACAACTCCCTGGGACTGAAGTGACCCGTCACCGGCGGAGAGCTGCGTTCCATCACACCCCCGTTGCCATGGCAGTAGGTGTCATTAGAGCGACCAAGGGGGCGGCGGAATAAACCGTCTGTTCGCTTCCTCCGGTGACTGTCATCAGAAGAATGAAGAACTCAGGTTAACGTAACTCAGACTTAACAGATGAGTGTGGCTGTGATGACAGTGTGACATGAATGAAGATGTCTGCTGTGCATGTGACGTAAGGGTTCTGGTGGAAGAACAATGATCCAGTGACCCAGATCCACAACAAAGCTGAAAACCTTTATTCCTCATTTCTCTACCTACAGTTCTGGTCTTCTCTCTTTACTGTTGTCTAAAGGCTATATATCATATTCAGAGTACTCACTGACAAAAGAGTTTTAACTAGTTCAGTGCTGTTTTTAGCCTCTAGTAGTGATAGTTTAATAGTAAAAAATTGTGTCCAAATTGTGACGATTTACCAATTATTCCATTTTGTGGAGATTTGAAAGTTTGTGTCATTTGATCTCAAGTCTTTAATGTTGAAGTCAGTACAATTCAAAGATACTTGAAATTTCACAACAAAGTATCAGTGACCACACTAACTCCCCATTTTCTCTTACAAACTATGTAAACTTTGTAAATCTGGGTCCCTTGGCCCAGTTCAATAAGCCAACCATCACAAACCTTGGAGTTAAAGTGGATGCTGATCTCAAGTTTGACTGTCAGATCAGTTCAGTCATTAAATCAAGTTTTTTCCAGTTGAGGCAGCTGGCCAAAATTAAACCAGTTATTTCTAGGCAGGATTTTGAAACAGTCATCCATGCTTTTGTGACCACCAGGGTGGATTATCACTATGCACTTTACGTGGGGGCTAGTGGCTCCTCCGTCGCCTGTCTTCAGATGGTGCAAAATGCTGCTGTACGTCTTTTAACTGGCACAAGTACACACAAGCAACCACAAGTACACCAATTTTAGCCTCTCTCCACTGGCTACCCATACATTTTAGGATTAGTTTTAAAATAGTTTTATTTACTTTAAAATCCCTCAATGGCCTCACCCCGCCCTACCTCTCTGAGCTGCTGCAGCTTTAAACCCCCCCCAACTGTGCTAAAAACTGAGCATAAGTTCAGGGGTGACCGTGCCTTTGCTGCAACAGCTCCTAAACTATGGACCGATCTGCCTCTCCATATCAGACAGGCTTCCTCTCTGTCGGTTTTTAAATCCCTTCTTAAAACCCATCTTTTTCCTTGACTTTTGAAACCATGTGAGAATTTGGAATAAATTATTTTTATTCTATTGTTTTATTTGGTATTTGTTTATTGTTCTTATTTGTTTGTTTTTTTGGTTTTTTTTTTACAATTGTACAGCTTTTTATGTTTTTTAATCTATTCTTGTATTTTATTCTTTTATTTAGGTTTTATTTATTCTTCTGTACAGCACTGTTTTATTGTACAGTTGTTCTATATCTTCTAATCTATTCTTGTATTTTATTCTTTTATTTATTTATTTTTTTAAATTTATTCTTCTGTACTGCACTTTGGTCCACTGTGGTTGTTTTAAAGTGCTTTACAATTAAAGTTGGATTGGATTGGAAACTATCTTTTTGGATGTCTAATTCTCCTAAAAGTGATGCATTTACAAGTATTTTATCAATATGGCTTTATTTTTCCAATAAATTCTTGGCTTAAATGTGTCTTAAATGCAGCGTTATCAGAACAGAAAATTAATATAACACTAATAGCGTTAGCATAAATACAGTGTTTTTAACATTTTGCTACTGTATACAAAATGTGGCAAACAAGAACAGATACTTCTCATTCATGTTTTATTGCTTTCACCCCTTTGCATGTCTAAAAACAGTGGTACTTTGTGTTGCTGGTTCTTATTCAGCTGGATATGAGTTTTCTTCTGTTAAGTAGTGAAGAAATTAAAAAGTAGCATGAAGAGTAAAAGAGAAGCTTAAATGCTGATAAGTTAGTTTTTTTTTTTTTTTGTTTTTTTTTTACAGTTGCTACATAAAATTGACATGATGATTTTAGATTAGATAGAGTCAACAGTTGAGAGGGGGCTTTTTAAATGCTCTTAGATCAGCAAGCACTTGGTATGACATATTCTGATGCTTTTCTGTGAACATGTGATAATGTTTCAACTGTACAGCTATTTTACAAAATGCTTAATATCCATCAATCGAGGTGAAATAATACAGTTTGACAGCCACACCTTTTTCATGGATTAGGTCAATGTACTTAGTTTGCAGTTTCCCTCTTATCAGATGCTGGGAATGACTCTGAGAAAGTGAAAGGTGTGTGATGCTGTCAGACGGGGAAACAAGTCACATGAGATACAGCTCTGATAACAGCATGATGAAATTCGCAGGTATTTTTAGAGGTGACAGAACCAGCACAAGAATGAAATTAACATTCACTGCAGCTAAAATGATCATCTGTCTTCTGATAATGGAAGATGTCTTACATGACAGACCTGTTATAGGTCTCTGGTGGTCTGATGTCCGTAGGGGAGCTCAGCTCACTCCTGGACCTCTTATCATCAGTGCTGCTGCTCCCTCCATCACTGTCTGCTTTCTGACTGAGTGTATCTGACATGGCGTCTGCCCTAAAGACACCAAGCACACCCCGATCAGGACAAATCACTCTGGAAACAGGAGAGCTGAACCCACAGAACACACCAGTCATCAGTTAGCTGATCAATAGTCTGCAGTTACTGACTCCCTCAGTCCAATAAGTTCATTAATCAACAATGTGTGTGCAATCCAGGGAGCAACAAATCCACACAAATCACTGCAACTTGTCAATTAAACAAATAGGCCAATTATATCAAGGACCCTCTGTAAATATGACACAAACCATATTAACAATGCATCTACATATCACAATTTTACACACACACACACACACACACACACACACACACACACACACACACACACAGCAAAAGTATTTTGAGTTTGCATTAAATGGAGTATGTGATGAACTGCAACTATCACAATTTATGTATGATTTTAATAATTGAAAATAAGACAACTAGCCAAAACCTAAACATCAAAACATTATTGTCAACCCTTAGACAATAAAAATAAATTAAATAAAGTTAAAATTTCTGAAATTGAAAATGAAAAATTTAGGACCGGTGCCCGTAATATTGCAAATTTTAAGCAAAGGCAAACAAAAATATAGACCTTAACACAACTTGACAGACCACTAGCTCTACCACTATCACTTCCAATGTTGTTTGTTTGAAGGGTTAAAAAAACATAACATACAAATGACAATGAACCATGCAACACGGAAAAAGAGGTAAAGGGTAAAAATCAATTGTTTGCTTAAGAACTTTGTCCTAATAATTATGATCTTGAATGAAGGTGACACATGATGCTAAAGATTAAAATGTGTTTGCACATTATGAAACCTTGCATTTGTTGGTAACATGATGTAATGCATCATATGTGCATTGGCATTTCTTTCATCAAACCCTTTTAGCGTCTCCAGTTATCCTTCACGGTACCTGTAAAACTAAAACTATAGAAATTCATTATATAAAAATTAAATATAAAATTGTTAATTTATAAAAAAAAAAAAAAAAAAAGAAAAAAAAACCCAACTTCTGCACTCCTAAAACCAACTAAGACTAAACCAGAATCAAAAACAAAAACCTGAGAAGACTAGTAAAATGAAAACCAAAGGAAATGTCTGAACCATAGGGTAATTCTTTGGTTTCTGTAGAGGTATGCCAGTATATTAAAAACTACACTGTTTATTCATGTTATTAAAGGATGGTGAGGCTCACTGATGTGTTTTAATGTTATTGGACAACAGAGGAGCTCTAAGGCACAGAGGCAGAATATGCTGTATATGAGACAGTAAATATACTGATGACATTATTGGCTGGTTCAGTTCACTGAAAGTAAAAACATAAAGAAAATCACCACAACAAAAATGTAATTTACAGATTTTAAAACTTAGACTGCATATAAAAATCATCTTGTCTGTAAACTCGCCTGTCCTTCACCACGATGTACTGATGAGGCACCAAGCCGTGGTTGCCATTGTGGCGCCCCTCCCACCAGTCATGTGATGCACGCTGGAAGAGCTGCAGGGACGCTCCCTTCTTGAAGGAGAGTTCCCGGCCCGATCGGCCCACGTAGTCGAACCTTGCCACCGCCTCCACCGCCTCCCCCTCTGCAAGACAGACATAGAGTGGAGAAAGGGGGAGGAGGAGATGAAGATAAGACCCAACCATGAACATAAAGGTGAACCTGAACATGTCAATCATCTGTCTCTGATCCTTCTGGCTGTCCGTGGCCTGGCCAATAAGAACAGAGCATTAAAAAAATTAAAGGTTTGAGTATTTCTATCAATTCAGAGCAAGAAAAGAGGAGGAAGGGCGGGTGGGGTGTGGAGGGAGGGAGCGAACAAGGAATGAGGGGGGCGGTCTCCATAGCTGCTGTTGCTGTGGCAACCACTCTTCACCAGGACACAGAGGGATGGGAGTGTGAGCGAGGAGGCCCGCTGGGCGATTGTGTGAAGGTCAGGTGTCACACGTACCCTCATCGCTGGTTTGGGTCTCTGTGCCGGCGTCGGGTTCGGCTTCCTCCAACGCTCCTGGCTCGCTGAACGGACTCTCACTGCAGGAAGAAGAGGAGAGGCTAAGGCACTGAGGGAGACCGACATACTGTCCATTCAACGTGGGAACAAAGGGAGGAGGACACAAGCACAGATGGAGATACAGCTGCTAACAGGGAGTGAGGATGTTTATGCAACAATACAGAATGTCAAGAGTTTAGTTTATGATGGAAAAAATACAAGAAAAGGAAAACAAGAACACGGTGCTTAACAGTATATATCAGGCTGGTTTATACTCTTATATCCATCACTGACTGGCAGGTACTAATGTACTGTAAATCAATAATTCCCAATCAGGGACATACTTCTGCAGCTGCTATGAGGTAGCTGCAAATGAGATTTTGCATTTGAAACAACCAAACTGGATTACAAAGTGTTGTCATTCTGATCTTTAGTAAACGTATAATAACAACTAAGCTAAGCTCAACCTGAGTCAGAAAAAAACCCTTCTAACACAACACTCTGTTGATAAAAGCACATAAAAACTACTTAACCTGTAAGCAGACATGTACATGTAATGCGTGTTTCATATAGTGAGAAAAAAGTGAGTCTAAAAAAAGTTAAACTGACTTTTCCATATGTAAGCTACCATAAATGTTGAAATAGCTTAAAATGGCTTGATTTGTATGAAAACATAGTGCGTCAGGGGACTCCTATGAGAATTAAAAAGCATTTTGTTCATCATATCTATGAATTTGTGTTGTCAAGTAGAGTCAAGGTCAAGGAGTATTTGAGTTGATGTAACTGTGCTCTGGGTTACACCTTCCAAAATAGGTTGGGGACTAATGCTATAGAATAAACTGATCTCTATAAACACAAAACCAGTCAGCTGTTACAACCACTACATGAAATGGCAGCAGGTAATTATAACAAGACTCCTGAATTAAAGCATTATGTTACCAGTTAAATGATGACCTACTTAAAAAACAGATTAATATGGGAAAACAAAGTACAGATGAATAGGAACTTATATTATGTAAGTATAACATGTATAAGTTATATACATCTTATGGATGAATTTCATGCCTTATTGTCCTACAGTGTGGATTTTTGTTTCTCAAGTGAAACAACCAGTTTGATTAGGGTAAAAACATTAGAGATGTAAATGAATAACAGGTTACGCACAATATTGTTAACAACTGACAACATGACTGACAACATGAAAATGATTAATGAATAATGAAATTACTGAAGGAGTATGAATAAAAGGCTTATGTTAGCGTCTCACCAGTACTGATCTCCTGTCATACACTTCTCATAAACTGGACCAGGCAGCTCCTTGGTGTCTGGGAAGATGTTATCGTGGTTCAGGATGACCGTTTTGATGACCTCATTCACATGCGCCTGGCACGCCACCTGGTCCAATGTGTCCGGTGTGGGCAGGAGGGTGGGGCCAAACACGATGGCCAGGTTCCCAGCATCCATCATGTTCTCATCGCTGTACTGGGAGAGGCTGTGGCAAATGATCAACAAACCACTTCTGTATTTAGCTTCATTATACTAATTTTAACATGTCCATCCGTCACGTCATACAGTAGAAATTATACTCAAAGTACACTTGCGATGCCAATTTACTCACATGTAAATCATGTATCATATTAGGTATAAACATGACTAGAAACAATTTATAACCTAAATGTTGTTCACAAACAGCTGCTCAAAGGTCACTAATTCACAGCTGTTTGTTGTTTGTTGAAAATAAAACTGATGACCACATTTGGGGGAGGTCTGAGAGCTCTACCTATCTCTGTTTTTGTCTCTTGGGATGTTGCCACTAGATAGTGTATCACAGAATCCAGAGGTTAAATACTGATGCAGATAAAAATATTTTCACTCACCTTGCCATTCAAGATGTAGTTTAATAATATTAAAACTGAAGGCATTACATAGCCCTGCTAATAAACGCACCAATACATTAAGCTTTCACATCACACCTGCACATCACACTTAGTTTCCCTCCTGTTCACACCTCCTGCTTCTCCATCCCTCGCTGCCATCATTCTATATTTATTTGAGAGGCTGCAGAAATGAAATGAGCTCTGTTTTTATCATCCCTACATGTTTCAGGAGTGCACTTCTATCGCTCCTTACTATAACAGAGGTTTATATTCTCTCCCACCTACTCTCAGCTTTAAAACCACATGGGGAAAATGGAAAGAGATTGGCCATTATCATTAACTATGAGGGCCTGTGAGGGCCTCTGTTTAAGTAGACACTCACTGGTTGAGGAAGGCGAACAGATAGCGCATCACCACCAGCGTTGCCCTCGGGACACCCAGCAGGATCTTACGGATGCACTGAGCTCTCTCGTACAGGTTTTCTATCCCTGCGGCAAGAAACACACAGTTGAAGTCAATGTAGGCTGTAGACAAAGTGACAGCCTGCTTTATGGTATCTGTGGTGCTGTAGGTATCGGAAAAGTACCCGTCTAACAAATAGTTTTGCAGGTGGCCTAAGCAGATCAACATGCAAGGAAACATTTTCTTCTCTTTATTGTTGTAGTTTTCATACATTGCTGCTGTTAATTTATTCTTTATTTTTATTGTTCTGTGATGATATCATAGTTTGATGCTACCTGTAAGCAGGGAAAAAGTAAGGAATTATAATTAATTTGGTCTGAACTACATTTTAATCCATTAAGAAGTAGGTGTACTGCAGTTTCAGGTCATTATAATTTGAATTGCCACCATTAACAAACTTTTCTTGCAGGTCAGTCACTCATTCTAGATCAGGGAGAAATAATACTGTAGAAGATTTTTACTTTTAATAGCCACACAAGACCTAAATCCTGAAACTGAATCCCAATCATGATGAGCATGATGAAAATCCTTGGCCACTGTTAAAAGGAGCCATTCAAATTCAACTCCAAGAAAGGCGACAGCTTCATTATGCAGCGTGAGCTTCATCTGTCCAAAAATGTGGGTATAAAAAATGTGCCACTTGCACAAAAATCTGTACCCAACGTGCAGATTTCCAATAGCAGTATGTAATCGGTAATGATTTATTGATGTGTTGTATTTGTGAAATACACCAAAGATATTTCCATTTTGACCCAACAGAGGTTGTGCTTTGTAGGGCTGATGCGAACATTAAAAGGTTGACATTTTAATGTTACACAAAATATAAAATAAGTAACCAAGGAACTTTTACTCAATGTACATTACAAATATGTTACATTTTACACTTGAGTGTATTTTTACACAAGTATTTTTTTATTAAAGTGACAGTACTTGAGAACTATTTAGTACTCCTCACATCTCTGCCTACAGGTTAAATTTTGTACATCATAGTCCTGTGTTTAGAGCAGCAGCTGACTCTGCAAACCGTCAGCCGACACCACCAAAAGAAAGACAGCGGTTCAATATCTCTGCTATTGGCGAGATGAATAACAAAGACAAAGAGACACTAAAAAGAAACAAAAACAAAGAAAGTAAGGAGGGGAATGAGTGTGTGTGGGTGGACAGTAGCTATTCATTTTTGTATTAAAAGCTGCAGTGTTTTTTTTTTGGTATCACTAGGCACTAATTCCATAATTTTCTTTCAGGATGTTGTAATTCAAGTGGTCTGAAAGAACACAGGATTTTCCATCTATTCTTTGTCTGTTTTTTGGGGCTGTAGACAATCTACCTCGTTAACCAGATTTTGTTTTTTCACAGGTGTTTTCAGGTGGGAGTACTAAATATATGAGTGACAGCTCTAATTACTGATCACTGATCCGATTTTGTCAGAGGTAACATGGCTGTGGTTTTAATGCTTTATTCTACTGCTCAGTATGGACACTTGACAGTCTGAAGCAGCATTAGCTCATCTATATAATATTTAGTATTTGATTTAGACTGAGAGGGCAGAGCTACAGAAGTAAAGTGTGTATCTTCAAATTCTAGTGTATTTGGACCCCTCAGCTTTAAGGGCAGTATATATGTTTTGGCTGAAGCTAATATAGAGATGGAAACAGCACAAATGGTCCAAACGTGTCAGGTGTTTGGACCCGTAAATGGTAAAACTGGACCTGCACTTTTATATAATGACTTTCTACCCAGTCATGCACACAAACACTTACACATGTACACTCCAGTCAAACAGTCACACATGTGAGCCTGATCATGTCTTCATCTATCCCTGTCAAACTGTAACTTAAATTGTAGTCAGATGCAGGCTCTGATGCACTTGAATCTACAATATATAAAAATATTAACATATATCAAACCTACCGGATATCATGGTCATATGAAGAATTATTTTAAGATA
Source organism: Apogon hyalosoma (assembly GCA_037367295.1). Taxonomy (NCBI): domain Eukaryota; kingdom Metazoa; phylum Chordata; class Actinopteri; order Kurtiformes; family Apogonidae; genus Apogon; species Apogon hyalosoma. Next base: position 22,833,915 of record JAPQRP010000005.1, on the reverse strand, counting down.
CAGTTGTAGCCAAAAGTTTAGGCAGTGAGACAAATTTTGTTATTTTGAGCTTTGCCGCTTCAGTTTTTTTTTAGATTAGTTCCATGTGTTTTGAGATGCACTGAAGAACAATCACAAGCATTTTATCAATTTTACTGCCAAATAAATCCCATTTATTCAAAGAGTCACTGCCAAAACATTTGGCCATGACTGTATATTAAAATGACGCCAATCAGAACTGATCCAATATTGACCAAAAACATGGAGCAACCAAATCGATTATAATAATGATTTGATACATAGAAGAATCTAATCTGACAGGCTACTGTAAAGTGGATTAGCAGCATTCACAGTCCTGCAAGTTCATGAGAACTGCTTCAGCATGTCAGTAACATGGAGGGTTTTCAGACTCACTGACCCAAAAATAAAAATGCTCAATGCCGAATATGCAATGTCAGTATTTGGAGCAGAGGCACAACCACCTGAAGCTTCATTACAACAAACCCCATTAATCAGCTGGACACACATCACATAGACGAATATGGATTTAAACAGACAAGAAGTAAAACAGATTTTTAATGGTTTGTACTTAAAAAGTATGAGTAACTCTGCTCAGACAGCAACAAAGCAAAATGAATAACTCATAAGCTCACTAACTTTATTACACTCATTAAAATATTTGATTAATATTGTGCTTTATCTATTCATATTTATGTTTGTGGTATTAGAATTGGTATCAGACTTAAATAGCAACACTGAGCTACCCATAATATGTATATAATGAAAACAGTCAAGTGCAGGCTTCATGAAAGCCAGCACAAAATGTGAAACCTCAGTCCTAAAAATAGCAGCCACATTGGGTTTTAAAAAATGTATTAAGCACTTAAAATGTATGTGTCCGTATGTTTGAACGGTCTGTTGTACTCACGGACACATGAGATGAGGTCATTAAACCGATCCTTGGGGAACAGCGGATTTTCCAACCCCCTGAAGTAAAGCTTTAACACACCTGCCACAGAGTTGATGTCGTGGTTGCTCTCCTCGTCGATAAGTGGGTCATTACCTGCACCACAGAAAAAAAAAGATTAAAAAAAATCCCAACTTCCAAATGTCAAAGAAAGATCAAAGAATTTCCAGTAATCACTACTCCAAATTCCAAGTAAATGCCAACCATCACAAAAATTCCGATGATAAAAGAAGACAAACATAACAGAAATTCCAACGATCCAAAGTCCAAGTTTCAAAGGCATCAGCCTCTACATGACCCATCAGACTCTGGATCAGGTGACCGTCAGGTAATGTTCCAGTTGATCACTCACCTCTTTCAAAGGAGTTCTTGATGTCGTTGACCTCCACTTGTGATCCTGACACCCGGAATATACCCTGATGCTGAAGACCTGTTAGAAACACAAGGATATTTATTGTTAAATGTTTAGAGTTAATGCTATGTACTGTGTTAGCATGAAGCCTACTGTCAATTCAATGTTTATTATTACTTTATATAGTCTGAAAATAAAGTAAAAAACACATCCAGTGAATTCCAGGGAACACCAGTTAATATGAGCATTACACTGAGTATGGTCTACATTTCTAATGTTTCTTCCTATTTCTTTCTTGACATCAAATTATGATTGAAACGACATAGCATCTGTGCTGTTTTGTTTGGGCAGATGCCATCTATTGCCTGATCCATGGGAATTGTAAGCGTCCAAGATTATCACTTCCTTTCATCAGTGTCGCCATGGTTATGTGATAGTTAAACAGTTCTTTCAAGCTGTCACATGCAGCAGGTGTGACTGAGTTACTATAGTAACCAGTACACTCCATGTCTCACTCAGACTGTATAGAAAGCCTATCTCACTCTGAACCTTTCTTATTTTTACCAACAATAGGTTTAAGATTAGTGTGTCTATGCAAAATCATGAATATAATGATATTTCAACACTGAAGTCTAGCAATTCAACATAGTTAACTGGTAACACAGTTATACTACTGTAGATTCATCACAACACTGTAAATAAATCTCAAGCATAACTGTGAGATGTTAAATCATAATTAGAGCACTATTAGTATTAGCGCATCATTCATAGTAGGAGTAGGAAGGGATCCAAACACATCTGTGTAGTCAAACAACTAAACACAGCAGAGGAAAGCATCACTTCCACTGATCCAATTTTAACCAAACACACCTTAATAAGATTTTTATGTCATCTTTTAATGTTTCCAGTGGCTCCTTAAACTGAATGTGAAAAAGTACATCTCACCATGTAGATTGATGTAGCGGATGCAGCTCTCCACAAGCAAAGGTATGGCTTTAGTAGAATCCTGTAAAAACAATCACAATTAGAGTCAGCTATTGATTACATTTTATTGATTCCCACTCTGGGTTAGAGCTCTGATTCTTCTCATTAACAGTCAGATCTCTGCTGACATATTAACTGAGTAAATAAGAAACCATTTTTTAAGGGATGTCAGGCTGAAAATGAAAATTGTGTTGGTAGTCTGTTGCTGTTTCACTAATCAATAAATATCAAATGCTGATTTATTTAGGTTGCAGGGGATTTTTATAATGGAATTTTACAGCTTTACATTTACATCCTATTTCTTTTATGGGATAATCACTGAATTTTTGATACCATGCAGATGGTGTGGGTCTGATATTAAGAATTAAAAATATAATGTTGTCTTGCATTTTAAAGACAAAAAATACATTAATTAGATTTTTTTTTTTTTTTTTTAAAAGGACACTGTATTTAGAACCAGCACTTGAAATGCAGGAATTAGTGAGTCCACAAAGAAATCAATTAATAACTTTGTGTATTTCAGAAAAACAATTGAATTTCACAGGTTGCAGCTTTGAAACTATGATAATTTTAAGCTTTTTTTTTTTTGTTATAGAAAACAGAACATGTTTTTGTTTATTGACAGGCAGCTCAATAAAAAAGAAAAACTGAATACATCACACTGGCCTGAAGGGGAATGAATCAGTAATGAAAATAATCATTAATTGTAGCTCTGCAACTCTATACACAATATTCTGTCACCACAAACACAGACAGACAAACAACCTGAGGTCAGGGGGAAGTAAACCTACCTGATGCTTGCTGTGGGAGTTCTTCCGCCCACGACTGTAATAAGCAGAAAACAGAGGAGGAGGAGGGTCTCAGTGCCAGAGCTCAGACTAAAATGGTGGCACATAATTATTAGCGTAAACAGAAATATGTATCATGATGAAATGCTTACCTGGTAGTGAGTAGTTCAGCTTTATAGCCTGTTAAAAAATTAAATAAAATGAAAAACTTTAGATTCAGGAGAAATGACTAATCACTAACTGTTAATACTGTCTGGACAATAAATGTGAGTCAAAGAGAGTTTCCATATGTAGTACCTTCTGCTAAGGCTTTCTTCAGTGTATCATGTTTGGCCTGAAGCTTGGAAATTAGATTACTTCCTTCCAAATATTCACGGAATTTCTGAGGATTAAAAAAATACAAAAATAGCAAATAATTCTTTAAAAATGACCATTATAATAACATTTGAACTTGATGCTCTTCTGTTTTCTCACATTAAAGTAAAACAGCTCCGTCTCCTGCTGGTTGGCCCGTCTCTTGGCCAGACTCGGTTTGTTCAAGTAGCCATCGGACACGCTGGACTTGACTGACTCTGAGGACGGACTGTGGGTGAAGCTCTGGGAGACGTCATAGTCGTCCAGCACGGTCATGTCTTGTAGCGTGGTCAGAGTGGCACCCCAGGTCTTTTTCACCTGGTGAGGAAAGAAAGAAAGAAAGAAATGAGAAAAAAGAAAGCAAAAGAAACAAATAAATAAAGAATCAAACAAGAAAGAAACAAAGAAGGAAAGAAACAAATAAGAAACAAACAGAAGACAGATAAAAGATTGAATGTTTCCTTGTATTTCCATTGAATAAAGTGTTTTAAGGTCTCCTCCTCTACTTTTATCTGCTGTTGTTGTGTTAGACATTCTTCTCTGATGTAAGAAAGATCAACCCAAACACACCAAATCAGCGGGGGAATCTAGGATCTGCAAAATCATATTTTATGGATCCTGATCTTTGTAAATCTTTCCAGGTGGAGTTTCAAACATCTGATACAGTGGATGCACTCAAGCTCAAAATCTGTGTGCGTGTACTACATATGCAAAGTGTGTTTGTATTTACAGCAAGGATAATAGGTGTAAGTAGGTGTTTTTTTTTATTTGTACATGATAATCAGGGCGTGTTTGTGTGTATTGGTGAGCTGCTGAGACGTGCAGATGCAGCTCATTAATCCAGACTCCTTCAGCATTTTTATGCCCTTCAGGGTGAGTTAACAGCTGCCCTCTGAACACAACACGCTAGTCTGCTCGACAACATCACTGAGGATGCCACAGCCTGCAGCACTGAGGCATTTTCAGACAGCACAAGCTTATTTTTAGAGGGTACATCTGCTATATTATGACCCTATTAAACCTGAATAAATTACCATGATTTTGTGCAAAGTTTGTGTCAAAAACAGACAAAAAAAAAAAACATTGAAATTTGTAATTGAAAAGGTTTTGGGACAGTGAAAAGTCCAAGTATAGACTGAAATATGCCCCAGATTCTCTCAAAACATTCAATCACATTTAACTGCATTACAATTGCAAAAATGTCTGTTGAATATTTTTGTTAAAATAAAAGGTAATATTATAGCAGTATCAATGTAACTTCCAAGGGGCAGAAATTGCGATCCCGAATGTAAATGTTTATTTTTCACATACTATTTGTGTTTTGTTTCGTAACACTCATACCAAACTACAATCTTTTCCTAACTTTAAGGCATTTTTATTGCCTACATACAGGCAACTACCAGCTACCTCCTGCCTCTTAAGGAATGCTCAAAGTAAAGATGATCTGCTCTTTCAATAACTGCATTTTCTTTCAACAAAATCAAAGAATTGATTGCATTTTTAAAAAACTTTCCATAACTTTTTTCTTACTATTTTTGCAGTGTAGTTAAAGGAATATTTCAAGCTGAGCATTTAGACATACTGCTAGTGACACTGACACGGACAATATATAGACAAAAAACCCCCCACAAAATAAATAAATCCAAAATAGATATGATAAGCCATGTTTCCAAACCAAATTTACAAACATCTATTGTTGTTTTCACTAATTGTGTTTCAAATTTACTGTGCATTGAATTTGAAGCAGTCGCAAAGTAACAAAAATTATACTCATGTAAAAAACTAAAGCATAAAACATGCAGATGGAAACAGGGCTAGTAAGGACATGTTCCATGATCGGAAAAAAATGAAACAATTAAAGCTTTTCAAGTGACATTTAGGAAAGGGGAAAATTACACTATAGCTGAACCAGATGTTTTTTTTTTGTCCACTTGAAGTATTTCTCAACAGAGTGAGTACTTGGAAACAGGTTATTTTGATAGCTAAATAAATTAAACTTGTGAGTGTCTGACCTCTTCATTTTCTATCTTCAGAGACGCCAGGCGGGTTTGGAGCTGTGTGAGGCGGAGGGTGAGCTCAGCCTGAACCTGTGGCTGAGAGGCAATCTGGGTCACCTAATAAGAAGTGCAGCAACAGGTAGAATCAGGAAATCACAGTCTATGGGCAAAAATGTAATTGAGAAGTATCTTTGTGGTAAAATGCACTCACTGCGTCACCCATATGGGCCTGGAAGCTGAAGCGTTGTGGAGGACAAAAGGCAGTAGGATACAGGCCCAGCAGACGCTGCCTGTCACGGGCAGGGTCCAGGCCTTCAACGGCCCCTTCCAGCACCTCCAGACCCGCCCTCCTGGAGGCTTCAAGGCTCAGTTCGGCTGATAGGTAGGTCCTCAGAGCCCGGCTCAGACTGGAGTGGTACCCTAGGTCACAGCACTGAGATAAAAGATGGGCAGAGAAAGAGTCAAGAAATGATTAAGATCAATGACAAAACTGTTTCTCCCACTGGAAATAATTGGTATCAATATCACTCATGAGTACAGACAATATAATATAATATAATACAATAATAAGGCTACATTTTTTATTTGAGAAATGCCTCCAAAATTTGTACTTGGCCATGGTCAATACGCACATATTTTGGTGGCTTATCAGCTTGTTAATAACCAACCATGACACTTAAGATCTAGGATAAAAATCTTCCACTGGAATGTCAGGAAGGATGACACACCATGAATCACAATTGGCCACAAACATTCTATATCTACTATTTGGCCTAGATTCAGGATACAAGATATGACAGATTGGAGTGAAAAACACTCAGGTTAAAAATTCTAGTCTCAGACAGAAGAAAAACAGCATGTTAGCATCACAATTTCTTGAAATGTGAGCAAAACAAAAATCTCTGTAAAACAGAGGACTTAGAAAATGGCAAGTCTTAATATGAGCCCAATCTGACTTTTCTATTCTTGGTCATATTAAATGTAAGAATAAAAGCTCAAATATACCACTGTTGTAATTTTAATACATCTGAGTGGAAATTTTAGCCGTGATGCTCATGAGGTTTGATGAAAGGTGCAGCATGTAAAATTTAGGGGAATATTCCATTCTGTTAGCAGAAATTGAATTCTATGTTTTCACTAGTTTTTAATCAAATGAAAGTAAGAATCATGTTTTTCTTGCATTACAATGAGCTCCTCATATCTACAGAGGGGTTGGTCCTTGTTCACAGGGAATGGATGTTGCCTCTCTACTTCTACAGCACATGAAACAAACCAAACACTGGCTCTAGAGAGGAACATATTTTCCATTTTAAGTAATTTGTCCTACTGTCCTTGAGGAAGATGGTGAGACACGGAGTACTGAGTTGACAGCATTATGCAACATCACCTCTAGATGCTTCTATATCCTACTTATTGCAGCTTTAAAGACTTTTTTTTTTTTTTTTTACACACACATCTAGATAAGTAAATATACTTACGTCTATGATATCGGGCAGGTCATGGATGTAGTATTTAAACACAGAGGCATTAGTGGCCTCCAGGGTGAGCAGATACTCATTCCTGGCTTTCAGAGTCTTCAGTTTGTTTTCCGAGTATTTTGCCTTCCTCTAATGAAGAAAAAAAACATTATTAACATTATTTCTCAGATTAAATTCAGACTGAATCCTGTATTTTACTTCCTGTTCTAGCTTCTGTACCTTCTCTCTCATCTTCTCCATCTTGCGGGCAGCGTTACGTCTCTGATGCCGCTCTTCTATCCGCAGACTGAACACAGGCTCCACTCCTCCACCTGTAACTGACACACCCTTGACACGCCCCTCCTGACGCTCCGCCTCCCGCAGCTTGGTTTCAGCATTGATCGTTTCCACGTGGTACATGTGATACGTCTTCATCACCTAGGTAACAGCAGTGCATAGTAACACAGCCTCTGAACCAGACATTTTATAAACAGCCTGGAGCGACTGTTTTTACCTCTCAAGGTTATCAGGGCTCTAATCTGATTTTCAGTGTTTACTTATTTAGACAAGAAGCTTTTAAGGCCAGCACTCTGGTTTTAAATAAACCTTGCCACTTGATGGACAACAATCAAAAAGATTTTCTCCGTCAAGGCTTTCCGCAGACCCAAAAAATAATGACCTCATATCAGTCACATATTAAGTACTGGCAACAGCCAAAATTTTACATTCCTGGATGGGTTTTCAATGATTGATGAGTAACAATCAGCTGAAGAACACTTGTCAAACTCTGGAAAAGGACTGTTGTAATCAAAATCTGAACTATGATCCAAAAAATTGTGTGAAAAATGAATAATTATGACTGCAAAAGCTGTAATGTGTGAATGTATTTTACATATGAAAAACTGTCAATAAATAAACATTACTTTTCAATATTCAGGCTATGAGAGTTAGATAGGGGATTATCTGTTAGGTTGTTTTCATACTATTAATTTAACTGAAGTATGGTTTTCAGTAGTTTTCCTGTTTTTTAGGATTTTAAGCACTGCTGACACCCTCCTTTAGAATCACAAAATCTTAGTTCTTTTGATAGATTAATAACTTCCACTTACTGTGTAAAGCTCATTCAGAAGCTTCATGAGATCTTCCTGAAGCTGAAAAATGATCTCCTTACTCTAACAGAGACAGAAAATAATAAAGGAGAGAAAATCCAATCAAATACATTCAATCTTCCATTCTCACAGTGTCAGTATAAAGAAATACCAGTGGTCCATCAGACAGGCTGAGCAGCAGATAAATAAATGGATTTGACCACACACAAACAAATGAATTCATAAATGAAACATGCCAAGGCTGACTCCTGAGCTCTGCTGCCTGCGCTCCAACTGAATTTTTGTCTCATGCATTAAACAGCCTTCTGGGTTTAGGGACGGAGTTATGTGGCTGCATGGTGCCGCATTAATATTGCATTATGTTAAATGACTGTGGAATCCTGGGATGGATGGATTCTGTTCCCATAGAATCCACTGAGAAAGGATCAGCTGAGGCTGTCGCCATGGCCACAGGGCAGTTGGAGCTGTCATGGCCACTCAGCCGTCCGTCTGTCTCATCCTGAGCTCCAGGTGACAGTCCAGCGGTGGTGTTTTTTTGGAGGAGTTAGACTGGGAGGCCTTACAGTATATAGCTGCTGGCAGCCGCTGCACTTTAGTTTGCATGAATAAAAGACGAGCCGGAAGAGATTAATAATGAACATGTAGAGCTAAACTTAGAGGCAGTTAAGAGTATGCATGCGTGTTTAATTTGTTAAACTTTGAAGCAGGCAACACAACCCTGGGGAATACTGACTTTACATTTCATTAAAATCAACTTCACTACTTAAAGCCATATACATATATACACACATACATACATATACATATACATATACACACACACACACACACACCTATACATATACACACACACACACCCCTTTAGATCTTCTTGTAAAGGTAACTACCCACTTCACTCCCACTGAAACTCCATTTCCCCCCTCTCAGCTGTGATGAAAACTGATACCCATAAGCTTTGCAATTACATATTAATGCATGAAAACCAATTTATCCAGCACAAATTACACATGTAAAGAAATAACAGGATTTGTTAGATTTTGATTTTTCCTCTTTTTTGCATTTCTAGAGTACATGCTTGACTTCACAATCTATTACTGACAAATGCAACCAATTTGGACCCAGACACAGAAGGGATGCAGGGAAGTGGACTTTGACCAGAATACTTATACAGATTAAAGAAGAAGTATTGCTTTATTTAGGCTAAATCAGACCAATGTGGTCATTTAAACATCACCAAAATTGCATCCTTACAGAGGATGTTGGCAACCTGTGACATGTTGTGTCAGGCTTGTTTCTCTAACTAATCTTTTAAAGTCTGAGAAACATCTGTACTTTGAAAAAAAAACTTTCTGGTTTTGAAATTGATAATAGACTAGAATTTCTTACATTAGCATGACACAGCTGCTAACTGTAGTAGAGTCATTGTACCATATTGGTACAAACTGCAAATCTTAGATGAATACAAAGATATCTGTATTATCTACTGAAACCCCACAGAATATTTGAGCAGAAGTAAGTAAGTTTAATATATATGATATGGTTTATGGAGAGGCTAAACCTCTAAATATCAATTCATGGAAACGATACTATAATCATGTTTGCATATTTTTCCAGTCTTTTTCATTTGAAAGACTGATCTTGAGTCCATGTGCTGAGACTGACTTTAGCTATAACTCTACTCTCTATTCTTGTTCAAACATTATGCCTGCATCCTTTCTGTGAATCATCACTGTGGAGTCATGAAAAAGAAGGACAGAGGTTATGGGTTGTGATAAACGTTATATCGATATTAAGTTTACTCCTATATAAAATATTACTTTGGCTGAAGGATCATAGTAAACATATACTATTTGTATACTTCCATCTGGAAGTAAGGAAGAAATCAAAAAAAAGGAAAAAACAGTACGTGAAAACACCCTCACTGACTTAATTGCATCTAACCAGACAAGCACAGAAACATGCATCTGTACAACAGCCAACAGAAATGCCCTCTCTATAAAAAGACCAGTGATCCACCTCCGTGTTTCATGGGCTAGAGCCTGAAAACAGAGCCAGAAACTAGTATCTTCTCAGGTCATTTCACATATACAGTACACTGCTGAAGATTACGTTTGTTTTTTTTTTTTAGTTATGATACAACCACGCAACCATGTGCAAGACTGAAATCAAGACAGAATGAGATCTAGAGCACAACACAGCGGACACCGGACAGATTTAGTAGAAGTGTTGAGTCTAAACATCGGCTCACCCTCTTCAACAGACGGGCTGAGTCTTCACTGATGTGTGTGAGGCGAGTGATGACGTTGTTCAGGTACAGGTCACTGAGGGTGGCGTGGTCCTTACTCTCCCTCCTCACCTGGAAAAGAGAGAAGCGTGGGTGAATAATCCTCATACATCCAGTTAATTTCTCCTACTAAAAACAATCAGAGAAACTTATGAAACTGACCTGGTTTAGCAGCAGGTACCAGCAGTTCACTGGAGAGAGTAGGTTTTGATCTTTTCTGGAAGAGAAAGAAGAGCAATATTACTACTACCATCAACACAGATTAGAATCACACATCAGAGCCATCTATTTTACAACAAGACCACTTAGTTTTATCACCCATTAAATCACTGCAGTCTCTGTCTCAGTATTTCAGAGGACCAAGTGCTGGTTATAGCTGCTCCTCAAATCAGAGCTGTAAACAGATCACTTTAGTGTATGTGTAGTATATGTATAATGAAAAACTCACTTACATCACACTTAACCAGTTTCAAGCAGCAGTAGAAAACTGTTTTCAGCAAAATGGCTCACAGGAACAAAGGTAGTTTAGTTTTACAGACCAAACAAAGGCAAAAAGGGTCAATATGAAAAATTCTTTGTATTGGATGTTACTCTGGGTTGCTATTATAATATCAGGTTATTTAGACCTTGAGGGCTGCTGTGGCTCAGTTGGTAGAGCCAATCGTCCAATGACCAAAGGGTCAGTGGTTCGAATCCTGGCTCTAACTATCCACATGTCGACACTGAACCCTAAATTGCTCTGGCAGCGCCTTGCATGGCAGCAGGCGCCTACTGGTGTATGTGTGTGTGTGTGTGAATGTGAAGGTAAATGTGAGGAATTGTAAAGCCATGCATGCACCATGAAGGTGCATAAAATATATAACATGAATGTCAACTGGGATGAACAATGACAAAGGGTGCCTAATATAAAAAATTAGTTTTTGTCATTACTTCTCATGTCAGATACACTATATGAACAAAAATAGTCAGACATATCCAGGGGCGCCGCTACCAATTGTGGGCCTCATGAAAGCTAAACGTTGTGGGCCCTTTTCATGCAATTCAGTATCTTATCAATCTGTAATGTCACTTACACTAGTGTGAAAACGAAACTGAAACATAACATGCTTTCAACGTCCGATTCCCGACTTCTATGCCTCTCTTTTACTGTGGATCTTACATGAAATTTTCACAACTTCTAGCCTCTATCCACTGGGCCCCCTCCTCTGCTCTGTGGGCCCCCCACAAATGCTGGGCCCCATGAACTTGTCATGTTTACCCCCCTTATCGGCACCCCAGGACATATCACACCTTCAGTTTGTAGGACTACCTGTTCCTGTTGATTTTGTCAATAATTACCATGAAAAATGTCCAGTCAGTATTTCTTTTAAGTTTAAACCCTGACTTTTCTTACCTCCTTGGTTTAAAACAATTATTTATGGTCAGAGTTTGAAAAACATTTCAGAAATCTAAAGTTGGAACATTTAAAACAATTACAATGATGGAAAAATCTGATAAGTACAATTATGCAAAAACATTTTGTAAGTGTAGATGAAAATGTAAAGAAAATTAACCCTATACACAAAAAAAAGTTTGCTGCATTATTTACCATAATATAAAATTATATCATGATGTTATTTGTTTGTTTTTGTAGTCCAGCCCCCTGTTAACATTGAAACACCTGAATTCTTTATGTTCAGATACTTTAAGTGTTTATTTAATGGCCTTTCATGTATCACTGACTGAAAAATCAGGCATTAGAGCTTTAAGTAGAAAGATAACATTTTGGAAATTACACCCTCACAAAGGACAGACTGATGAGGAAGTGGTCATCCAGTAGGACATGAATGAGGCCTTTAAGCAGCAGGTAGCAATAAGCAAGTTCACACCTACAGTGCAGTGTGCTCTAAATGCAGTGATGATATCAAGTTGTGGGTATTATCACCAAAGAAAGACTTTCTTGTTTTGATAACACTCTTAATCTTACTGAATAAGGTACATGCATATTAATTTCTGGTGTTGACCAGTCCACAGTCTTACTTGTATTGCTGATGGTCTTTCGTGCTGCGTGTCTTGGCCATGAACCTCTCAGCCAGTTTTTCCAGGTTTCTGGAATATTCTGTTTCAATCTCAGCCTTCTTCCTGAAGAAGTCCTGCAGATCCTGAAGAAGCTGGACCCGCATTTCTGTCTGCTGCTCCAGACAGCGCTGCTGCTCGACCAACTGGGCCCGTACATCTACAAACACACAAATCATAAAGGGAGATGGAAGTCAGTGTAAATCAGACTGTTTGGCACTTAATTTAACCAAAAATTTTAAATCATTAAGGCAAAATATTGCAAATTCTTCTGTGTTACATCTGAGCCTGAAAGATATCCATGAGTCCATGAGATTTTTTGCAAAGATCACTGGTTTTATTCAGTTTAAGTAGAGCAAAATTTAAAATAAAAATAGAAATTAAATTTTTTTCTTTACCTAATAAATGCTGACTTTTATCACTAAAATGGTAAACTTTTGGGAAATCTGACAACAATTTAAAGCAGGAGTATGGTAGAATATATCCCAGCATTGCTCTCATCTCTGTCCAAATCATTAGACTAAATATAAACATACGTGATATGACATTGTTTAAAGCCACTCTGAGAAACTGAAGCCAAAATGTTGCCTCTATGTGAGCTGCTACATTACTTCAGTGTTGAGTAGAGACACATCTGACTGAATCTCAAAAGTGACATAGACTTAAAGCAGTAAATCACATATTTAACTGCTCTCTGAAAACATTGGCAACCTTCCAAAGCCTTCATTACAGGGCAGATTTTGTTACAGGTTGTAAACAGAGTGTAGAGAAAATGCAGAGGTATAGTTTTTTGCAATGTCCTGAGAGGTAATTATGGAATTTTTTTTTTTTTTTTTTTTACCATTTTTTGTAATAATTAGTGCAGCTTCTAAAAAGTGAAATATTACAGAAACAATCTCCAGAGGGTGATGAAGCTGGACCAAATCTCTTCTTAATGGCAAAAGGTAATTATTAAGCAAAAGCTGAAATATCATGAATAAAAAGTAACACTTCACAGCAAATATCAGTTACTCAGTTGTGACAAACTGGAAATGCCACATCATGAAAATATTAGTCCTGTCAAGCAATTAAAACTTTTAATTAGTTTAATCACAGGGCTGCTGTGGATTAATTTAGATTAATCACGATTATATATCATTCATTTTTTATCTATATTAATCACATTTCATTTTGCATGAGCAAGCAGACTCAAGAAAGAGGAAATATATACGCACTTAATGTGTTTATTAAACACCTTTAACAGTTTCAACAAAATAACTTGAAACAACTGTTCCATCTTGGTTTTTTGTCCTCATATTTCCATCCAGAGGGCCAACGTGCTGTTTAGCGTCTTCCATCTTTATGGGTTGGTTCTGCTGCCTGTCTCTACTGGATCAATTGACCATATCTACAAGGGCAACGTTAACTCTGCGTGGACAAACTGGCCCAAATGCATGGCCAGAGATGTTCAGAATCATTCTGCGCTGCAGACAAGTTGATTGCATTAAAATCTTTAATCAAACTAATCATGATGATGGATTAATCCACGTTAACAAGTTAATTTTGACAGCCCTAGTAAATATCATATACAGCCAATTATTAATGCAAAGATTTACAACTAGTCAATAACAAAGCTTTTCATGAGAAACATTTCAATACAAGGTGTCTGAGTGGCATGTTGTGATAATGAATAGTGGACAGCAAAAATCACTGCATTCACAAGCCTTTGTCCCTAGATATGACACAAACTGCAGCAATTAATTAATTAATACATTAGTAAAAATAATAATAATAATGAACTATTTTCACTGAAACAAAGATCTGATACTTTTTCTTTTTTTTAGATCATTTTGGGATTTTGGGATGTTGCAGCAAAACTAATTTTATGTGAGTGTTTTTTTGTTTTTTTTTAAATAACATTTTATGGATGAATATTATTCAGGTTGTAATTAAACCTTAAGGCAAATTCTTTTAAAAATGTCTTGTGACAAACAAACATAGACCTGTGATCCTGATTCAGGTGTAGCAGCAGCAACAACATCTTTTTTTGGACACAACATTATTTGGGAAATAATAAGATCAAAGTCTGAGAGGTATTCTATCTTAAATAAAATACTTTTTATTCATAAATTTCAATTAGTTATTCAGAATTGCATTCATCTCCAACAATTTTGACATCTCACCAATTTCATTTATTATATATTTACATATATGTTTCATATATTCTGAGGTTTTTTTCCCTCTATGACAGTGAACTCTTTGGGTTTTAGGCATTTGAACATGACATCATGGTTTAGGAAACACTTTTAATCATTTTCTGACATTTTATAGACCAGTATAGATAGGTATAGTATAGACAAGAAATATATTACTCAGGAAATAATGGACAGATTAATCAACCATGATTTACAACTCCATACATTTTCCACAGAGATTTTCACTGTAAAATAACTGCCTGGTATCTAAGCAAGAGTCATGCATATTTTTTATAAGATCCTAGAGAGCTTAGCCTTTTTCTTTAAGTAACTCCTGACACAGCCTCTTTTATTTTTTTACCTAATTTAATTATATTTTGGCTTTCACCTACATTTGTTAAACCAGTTATTAAAAGGTCATACAGAAGAGTGTACTGTTAATTGTGGCTTTTAAGTGGTCAAGCAATTAAATACACAGCTGAAGCATATTACACAGCCAGTAAACAAACTTACAAATATTAACTGGGTCCATGTAGCAACTGCTGTTGTTGTCATCCTAGATAACTAGGTGTTTTCTATAGACTAGTATGTAATAATTCAGAGAGCAAACACCATTAAGCCAACATGTATTCTTGAACAATACATTTAACATACAATAGTGAACTTTACCATCAATTAGGGCTGGGCGATATGGAAAAAAAATCATATCACAATATATTTTTTTTTCCATATCAGACATTATTGATATGTATCACAATATAAATCAAATCACTATTTTTGCCAAGCTTAAATTTTCTGTTACTCATAAGTTAGTTGTGAAGACATCAGAAGGTTTTTTTTTTTTTTTATTTAAATATGATTTATTTTCTGTCAGAGGTTGAACATGACAGATGTGATGAAGAACATTATACAACTGTTTCAGATCAATAAAACAGGTATATATATTTAAAACTAAACTAAAAGTCTAACCAGCAGGCAAAAGCTCTAAGTTTTAAAAGAGAACACAAACAAAACAGACCATTACATTTATTGGTCAACTTCAAATAAATAACATCTTCATTTCATAAAAGTTCATGTGGAAAGGCGAGTGTTTGTGTTCTTCACATAGACTACATGTATTCTTTTGGTACACCTCTGTATAGTATTAAAGGCCCTGAACCAAAACGGTTTGATGCAAACAAGTGCACCGTTACACCCCTACTTTTCAGTAACCTGGGCACCCGAGTTCTCAGTCAAATTTTCGCCTGAGGGAACACTCATTACCTCACGCTGCAGCCCAAACATTAGTGTGTGTAATGCAGCTGCTCTTACGCCTGTGCTGTGTGCGTCAACCTAACCTGACGTGGCTCTAGCGTGATTGGTTCGGTACAGCACTGCTTAATTATGATTGGCTGTTCTCATGTTTGTCAAAACATGGATGAATGAATTATATCAAAATCATATCGAGCATGTCTCATATTTCTATTGAGGAAAAGTTTTTTTCGCGATATATATTGTAATCGTTTTATCACCCAGCCCTAGCATCAATGTTGTTATGGTAACTAGATAACTACTGCAACAACAATTTAGGAGCATGATTAAATATCTGATGATTGGGTACACTCCAAACCACATCAGGATTCTATATTTAACCAAGAAGCTGATGAGGAACATTGTATTACATCTGCCCAGAGTAAAAAGCATTACATTGCAGCAGACATTCATTTATATGACAGTGTTGCAGATTTACACATTCAGAGGAGATGAGAGCAACATCAAATGGCAGCCATTTTAAATTAGAGAGCTAACAGCAGGATTCTGGTGCCAGAATCAATATGCACTCACACAAACATGTACAGTAATAGAGACAGTTTCATACAGTTTGAGGGACTAAAGGTCATGGCATGTTTTCGATAGCGTTCTATAAAGCATGATGGAAGAACTGTGTGGTTACAGCAGGCTTGTGTGTATGTCGATGCGGCAGATGCCAGCTCCAGTCTTCACCTTCCTCATCACATGGTTCACACACAATGTGTGGTTGCCAAGACAACAGGTAGTGGAGTGGATAGGGTCCTCCAGGGATTGGTGTGTGTCTGTCTGTCTGTGTTTGTGAGTGTGTTTGTGTGTGAGAGAGAGGTGGGGTTATCATTGTGTATTCTGTTCCCGCTCTCTCTCACTGCCGCTGCAGATAGATCCAGCTCTGAACCAGCATGACCAGTGAAGCATGGAGCCAAGCATTACCATGCTGACTGTACAACCGACTGAAGGTGTATGCGTCTGTATGAGCATGTAGTGTGTCCATACATGTGGGGTTTTTAATGCGGCCGGAGGATGTCGTCCAAGGTGACTCCTCAGAGTAAAGTGGACAGTCCCCATTAGTAATTAAAAGGGATTAAAGAGATGAAAGAGAGTGAAGGAGCGGGTGACGCTGAACAATTAGCTGATTAATCGATCAGTCCATTGACAGAAAATTAAATAATTGAGCATGCAATTTAAACTAGAGGTCGAATGGTAGTACATTTTTATAGGAATAATTTGGAGTAAGAAAAAGCCAATAGCCTACTTGGCCAATGTCATCTTTGTCCTTGTAAACTTTTAAATGCATATGTGTACCTGACATGAACTATCACATCATTACAAAATGATAAACTATTTAACTGAACATCTTATTGAATACCTCAATGTATAAATGTGCATAACTAAACATTAAATAAATAGTAAAAAAAAAATCCATCTGGGAAGAATTTTAAAATTTTGAGCAATTATTATTTTCACACTCAAATAAATATTTCTAGTTTGGAGGCCTAATATTAGCTACTGGCCAATACTACAGTAATACTTCTATCTGCTCCAATTTCTGCTGATAAACAGTTTATAAAATATCCTACAATATCAGATTAATCACTATACCTATAATTTCAACATTTTATTGCCATATCTTTTCCTACCTTGACAAATATGTTCCTTTTTTTCTAATTTACGACACACCTATCTGAATATTTCTGCATTTTTAATTTTGAAGGACCTATGAAAAACAGCAGAGATAATATGCACATTTTCTGTTTCTCATCTTTGGATGGATTATTTTTTTCTGGCTTTATTTGATAACCCAGGGACATTTCAATAACAAAAGCAAATGCCATAAGATTTCCAGCTTCTGAAAT
>JAPQRP010000005.1:22755461-22766452 GCA_037367295.1 Apogon hyalosoma | reverse complement strand
GAGAGAGAGAGAGAGAGAGAGAGAGAGAGAGAGAGAGAGAGAGAGAGAGAGAGAGAGAGAGAGAGAGAGAGAGATTTACATGCAGTTATCCCTGCTGATAGCTTTGGACCTTTTCGGGTTCTGCCACTGCTTCGGTAAAATGTAGGTCAATAGAATTTTTCTTGCTCTGCTTGAAGCAATAAAAACTTCATGATAACTTATCTTTGAGGAAACAGCTTTACTCTGACAGCTGGCATAAGTCTAAATAAGGTTTCCAGTAAACATTACCAGTATAAGTGCTAAGTCTTTTTCAGCTTTTTTTTTTAAAGTTTTTTTTTCTTACTGATACACTTGCGCCGATATTTCACTTATGTGTTTTTTCTTCTGACTTCCAAGCATCACCTTTCATCCTAAGGATTTCTATTTACTTCTCAAGGATATTTCAATTAAAGCACTGATGTAATTTTCACCAAGACATGGCAGAAAGTGCAAATGGTTGGGCCAACAAAACATTAAGACTACACTGTTTCTGATTGAACATGAGCATTGTTTCTATTCATCACATGCTCATTGTTGTGATGATGACAGCAAATGTCTTCTAACCTGAACTATTTACTTTAACACAATTGCTGTCATCTGCTGACAATAAACACAGCTTACTTCTTAATACTTTTCAGGATCATCTGACACTTTACACAATATTTTCCACCTTTTACTGTCAATATCCACCGACTCAGTGATGAAATAAGATGTTACCTTTGTACAAGTCTGCAAAACAAAGCGAATACACATATTGTATTGTCAGTCTCATTCCATTAATGTCAAGTAATTTCTACCTTGGAACAGATGAGGTGAGTTTACAACATCCAGGACTTTATCATCAAATACTGGACATCCCCTTATCAGGACCATCCTACTGAATGGGAATTATTAGAAATTATTAACCCCAGAGATATGGAGCAGTCTGCTGCACCAACTAGTAGGTTCAAAAGGCACCTATCATTTTTCCAAACGGTCAATAACTGATGCGAAATGTGTAAGACAACTCCACATTTACTCCAGTAGGAATACAACCTCCACAGCAGGGTGTTTTAAGGCCAGATGTGTTCAAATTAGAGCATTTAAATGGTAAATTATTTAGTCGCTGAGTAAGCAATGCAGAGTCTAATACTGCTATTATATAAACGTAAACATAGGATAACTGTTTTGCAGTTGTATTTGCTTCATTAGTACATTTCAGTCATATTGTTGTGATGCTAGCTTCTAGTTACTGCAAATAGAAACTAGATTAGTTATTAGAATAGAACATATAAATATATTGCTACAATAATATTAAAAAATACATTCATTCATTTTCAGAACCTGCTTTATCCTCACGAGGGTCCCGGGGGTTGCTTGGAGCCTATCCCAGCTACATACGGGCGAAGGCGGGGTACACCCTGGACATTTCGCCAGTTCATCGCAGGGCTGACATATAGAGACAAACAAACACACTCACATTCACACCTATGGACAATTTAGATTAATCAATGAACCTATCAGTGCATGTCTTTGGATGGTGGGAGGAAGCCGGAGTACCCGGTGAGAACCCACACAGACACGGGGAGAACATGCAAACTCCACACAGAAAGGTCATCGACTGGTGTTGGAATCGAACCCAGGACCTTCTTGCTGTGAGGCACGAGTGCTATCCACCACCGTATCGCCCTAAAAAAAAAATAAATACAAAAATACAAAAAATACAATAAAATATCAAAGGGAAAAACTAAAAAAGAAAGTAAAATACATAAACTCATACACAAGATATTCCATATGGTATTTTCAATTATTACACAATTCTCTTTCATATTGCACAAAAAGTATTTTGTATCTGTACAAAATCAGGTCTTAGGGGCATTTAGTGAAGACCTGACTTTGGATATAAACTGTTTTTGTTTTTTTTGTTTGTTTGTTTTTTTTTCATGTTATTGTCCTGTAACGTCTGCCTAAGGTCAGGAGTACCGACAGATGACATTCTGGCATACACTGAAAGGTGTCAAGAAGACCTGTTGCTTTCCTCAGGTTCACTGCGCTCAGACATAGTTAAAGGTTTTAGCAATACAGTTGCTTTGGTAAAGATTATGAAAAGGCTGCCTTACTTATGTCACTAGAAAATGCATTGTTCCCACATGTGAAATTACATCGACTACAGGTCAGACACTATGTGCAATCTCCAAAATACCGCAGAGCAGTTATTGATTCACAGTTGAATTTTGTGCAAAAATTCTGTTTTAGAAAAATGTCCTATTTCCACACGGGCAAAATCATGATGACCTGTTGTTTGAAAGCTTGAATTGATTTTTATCTTTGTGTTTGGTTTGGATGTCTCCTTAAAGAGCAGAAACTAGTTACATCCAAAAGTTAAATGGTGGTTGGAGAGTCACAGCTTGACCCAACACCTCTGCACATTCAACACTTACAGCAAAAAAATCCCCCCAAAAATAAAAAACAACTCCATTTTAACTAAACACTCCCACGTCTTCTTAAGCTTCTTCCTTCTGGATGATGGTGTAAAACGGAATAATATAAAAGCAACTATGTTCCAGTAACCATCACTGAGCCAGAACAAGCAGCTAAATCCCACAGATAGTGCTTTTAATATCTTATCATTTTGTTAATTTTCACACAAGATTGGTTGGCTCGATGTAGCTTATCTTATTGTGTTTCATTGTATTACTCTATCATGTTTGCAGGCTCTCTGCATTGATGCTGTTGGTAAAATGTGTGTAAAAAAAAAAAGAAAAAAAAAAAGGATGTTTTCTGAACTTTTAACTAATTCTACCTACAGGTACAAATAAAGTAAGCTGATGCTAAACCTGACCTTGAAGAAATACAGTCTGAATAAGGTTACCGAAAGCATCCCACACAGTTTTCAGCCTTTATGTGTGATACGTGCCTTTAAACATCATTAGTCAGGGGAGGTTTGCTCCCAAATAGACCATGTGGTTTTTCCATGCCAGGAGTTTCAGCATCTGCAGCAGGTGACTCACTGATACTGATCTATAACACCAGCAGGATTCAAATAAGTAGCCCTTTCCTGCAATGGGACTGCAAATAAATCCCACTTATTGCTTTAAGGTTTACTTCATACTGTACTTTAATTAACTATACGTTATCCCAGTCAGTCTGCTGGGCTTATCTTCCTCGGCCCTCCAGTTCAATACCGCAGTAATTCAATGCTAAGTCAACAGCAGACCTCAGGGAGAAAGCTGTGGCAGAATTAGGCTCTGAGGAGAAAATGAAAGAAAGAAACAGTAACAGCGTCCAAAAGGTTGTATTTGAAATTGGTCTGTATTAATTGCATGGTGCATAAAACATTAAATAGTGTGTGTCTACTTGTAAAGCAATACATTTTACATATATGAGAATTAAACAGGTTAGTTATGAAGCTCAATGACCATGAGTGTCTGAAATCACAACTCTCACCACTGCTTAGTGTTATTAATGTACAATATATGTGGAGTAAAAAAGAGGGAATAAAATGCAGTTAAATGAATCTAATCTGATCAAATTTCAATCAAATCTGATCAAACCTGCGACCTTAAGATGTGGTAAAACAAGATGTGGTAAAACATAATACTGTTGATAACCCCCCCCCCACACACACACACACACACACACACACACATTGGCGATGTGCGGACCCACGGTTCGGGTTGGGGTGGGGGGCGTACGCCTCTGTTATATGAATCTCAATCCGTAAACCGGGGTTTTATCCGAGGAGTCGCTGACGCACCCCTCTCAGTTTTGTCGTTCCAAACGCCCCGTGTCTTTCTTCAATTCCTGCAAGAACATCAGCTTTGTGTTCAACTAAACAGGCCCAGGTTTCACACTGAGTAAGTAAATGGAGATTAGATTTGCATTGTATTTCAAGAAATATAATTTTTGTGACATTTTTGTTTGGTGGTGTGCCTTGTGATTTTTCAAATTTAAAATATGTGCCATGGCTCAAAAAGGTTGGGAAACACTGACATAGACTGTAGATAAAAAGAGGAAATAGTGACCTTGGTGCCGGCCCTGTAATTTATGGACTACTTGTCACCTTGAGTTTTGAAGGGCACCAAACTCCTAAACCTGAAATATTCCCATAATAAAATCCTTTGCTGTTCTTGTTATTGTAGTTTTTACTCAATTAGACGAGCTGTATGTTTTTTAACAGAATCTCCAAAAATCTGATTAAGCATAATTGACATTTATACGTACAAAATATTCTTGCTTTTGCCTTTAAGTCCTAATAAGCTGTTTATGTGACTAATGAAAATAAATATTCTGTTCACATCCTCTTCACATTAGGCCAATTAAAGTTAACATTTTTTTCCAAAGTTTTCCACTGGTGGAGATGTTCCACTGAGTGTTAAGAGCCTCCCTCTTTTGTTCCTTCAAGTATCCTCTGGGAAGGTTCAGCTTTTTGATACTTGCTCATGTCCATAAACCTGTTGATAACCATGTGTGGTGCAAGTTACTTCTAAACTGTAATCCATTACAGATTACTTGTTACTGTTATTTAAAAGTAATTCCTTACCTTACAATATTACTGTCTCAGAATTGTAATGCGTTACATGACTCCTATATTATTTTGGAGTTACATACAGACTCTCGTCATAAATGGTGCATGGGCAGTAGAACCCCCCAATACAAGAAATAGGAGAGCCTTGGGATGCATACATTTGCGCCCTGAAGTACATCTGGACGGATAACTCAGTAACGCTACAGTCTACGATGTTCAAATCCCAGTAGGAATGCTTGCATTTTTTCCAACATTTTACATGTTCAAACAGGGGGTGGACACGGTAGATAAATCTGCAACTGATAAAGAATTCTAACTAGTCATAGAAATGTGAGCTTACCTTATCATTGCTGATCACAGGGTCATGCTAACTAGCTTCAGTAAAGCAGGGTTAGGGTTAGTAATGAGCACACGTCCATGTGGACAGTGGACTGTCTTCTGCCATCTTCACCCATTGGTTGAACACCAACAGGAAATAGAACTTTCCTGCTGCATTTTGGATTCCTTAAGGTCTTACGGTCTTGTTGTTTTTTGTTTTTATTTTCTATTTGAGCAATTCAATTATGGGTGAAAAGTGTGTTGTAACGCAAGCGCTACTGAGCACGTACTGACTGAAACATTAACTGAAAATTGATTAGTAATGCCTTATACTACTGTGTTACAGTAAAAAGTAATCTGTTACTGTAATGCATTACTGTTGGTAACTTCTGTAGAGTATGTGTTTTAGTCCTTCTGACTGGAAATCTGGACTTTTCTTTGGAGCTGTCATCTCTACCAGAGAGGACCTATGTCTTTACTCCAGATGACCAGAAACAGAGGTTGCAACCTGCAGTAAAATGCACAAATTAGATTTATTTTACAAAACTGCTGCATGTTAAAAGAATACTTATAAAACTCAAATAATATCAGCATATCCCACATGTTTGAGTTGGAAAATGTTCTATTTGGAAAAAGGCCTTATTCAGATTATCCAAATGGAATACTGTCAATGTGACACCTTTCAAATCCAGGATAATATGATGCATGTAAACACGTTCATTCCCTCCTGGCTAACAAAGTCTCTGTTAACACTAAAATCTCATAACCAGAGCCATAATTACAAAACATAACTAGTATAATTGTAGTTGCAAAATAAAGATGAAAATCAAATGAGCAAAAGGTAAAAAAAAATAAAAATGAAAAAATCCAGGCAGATTTTGGACATTTTTGGCTTTGCAGATGCCTCAATTAAATATACTTTAGATAACTTAATTATTTTTTTTTAAATGGGGTACATTCAGTATTTCAAGGAACCTTAAATGTTTTGTTTTTATGATTAACACAGGAGAGAAAAAGGAGTTTTCATGCTTTCACACCATCAATCAGTGACTATTTCCTTTCCTTTGTGAAACACTTTAAAGAACATCAAAAGTCTATTACTGAGCAGAGAAATTTCAGAAATGCAATCAACCAATTCTGTATGAATTTTTGTCACCTTTTAAGTTGCTGCAGTGATCTGATTAATATGGTGGAATAAAGGCATACAGACTGCAGAAAATGTTAAAAAAAAAAGCTCCAGAAATGTATCATAGTGTCGTAAAACTATGTGTTTCACCTCTGCATGAAAACAGTGTAATTCACTAAACTTGTTTTGTCTCAGCGCTGTGACCTGTCTCCATGGCCATGTTTGAGGGCAACAATTGGATTTTAAAGGTGAAACACATTCATCAGTGAGGAACGTGACACAAGAATTAGCAGCTTTGTGTCTAAATGAGTGCAGTGTCAGATAACTTCCTGTTAGAAACGCTTTATTTAGAATCAGTGTATGTGGTATTGTTTCTTTACACAGCGGGCTAAGTGTGTGTGTGTGTGTGTGTGTGTGTGTGTGTGTGTGTGCGTGTGTGCGTGTGCGTGCGTGCGTGTGTGTGTGTGTGTGTGTGCGTGCACGTGCGTGCGTGTGTGTGTGTGTGTGTGTGTGTGCGTGCGTGTGCGTGTGTGTGTGTAAAACTATGGAAAGAGTTATTTCCAAATCTGACCTCATTCATTATTCCGCTGTGAAAAGCCTTCCACGTCCCATAGTTTAAGAACTGAATCATATTTATACTTCATAGAACCCACATTCATAAGCACAAGGTCCCACAGTCTGTTATTTCAACCAAACACCAGATAAAAAGAAATTCTGCCTCTGTTGCTCGCTCTGCTACAGAATTATATGGGCAATCCTTGAACCACACATATTGAAAACTGGTACAATATTTCTTTCATAATCCATCTGAAAAGCAAATCAATGCACCTGACTTGTCCCTTTTTTTTTTTTTTTTTTTTTGACAAATTCACCTTGATATTTAATGAATTTTTTTCTTCTCCTCAGAGTGTTGCTTTTCCTTTATTTATACCTTCAACTAAATTCTTTAAAGTGACTTTATATAAATTTAAACACTTCAAAATTTACTTTACATTTATATTGTATAGGGGCAACCATGGCCTTGGAGGTGGGGGAAATGGCTTGTGACCGAAGGGTTACTAAATCAATTCACCAAACCTGATCTGCTGGCTGATGTGCCCTTGAGCAAAACACTTAACCTCCTTTTGTTCCCTGGGTGTGTGACATGGCAGCCCACTACTTCTAGTCTGCATTGTGTGGTGAGTTCCTGCGTGGTCAGCTTGAGGTGGGCTAAAGTCAGTGTCCCATGTACTAAATACTGACAAATAAAGATTCTTCCTCTAATATAAATATGTATAATTTCTATACTGTATGTATTTTTATTTATTTATTTATTTATTTTTACATGGCATTGATTTTTCCTCTAAAGCTTTCCCTCACTAGGTGTTAAACGAAATGCTAAAATCAAAGCAAACAAGCTTCATCTTTGACTGTCATGTGCCTGATTATTATATGTAGAATCTTAAGGTTTACATTAAATCAAATCTCACTCCTGACTCTGATAGCGTCAACTTTTTTCAGCAACAGCTACAAAATGGGGGAGAAATGAGATGAGAAATAATCTCTCTGTTCCAACAAAATCAAGATCAACTAGAAAAGCAGACTTCTGCCAAGGTAGACCCCACCCGATCACCACCAAAATGTAATCATTTGTTCCTTGTGCCAGTATCAACATTTCCTGAAAATTTCATCCAAATCCCTCCATAACTTTTGGAGTTCTCTTGCTAACAGTCAAATAGACAAACCCAGATGAAAACATTACCTCTGCCGTTCCTTGGCGGAGGTAAAAAATTGGCACCTATTAGTTATGAAAGAGTGGGGTAGTTTCAGAAAATGGTACTTTCAGTCAGTCAACAACATAGAAAACCCAACTGGAGTAACAGTTGAAAGCAAATGATGGCAAACAAACACAACAGTGAGACAACAGACTGAACTGCACAAAACTGACTCATAGCTGAAGAAAAATTTGGCGGAAAAATAATGAGTGGGTTTCCAGATACGCTTCAGAAATGAAATAATGACTAATGGGTTGATAGACAACACAGACAGATGAGAGACAAAGTAACAAAAGGAGCCACTCCGACACCTGATGGATAAACCGCAGTAAGTTTGGTGGAAAAATACTGAATGGTTTTCCAGATACACTCAAGAAACAAAAAGGTGACATCCAGACATGCTGACTACTATATCCACCTGCGTTATATGTCATGAGGGATGAAGATAATTATTCTTGTTACACTGTATGTCTGGGGTCAAAGGTGATAGATGAGGTGATGGAGGGAGAGACGCTGAGTAAACAAAATGAATGACAGAGGAAAAGACAGATGAAGTCAGCTGGTTTGTTGGATCACTGCCTGCACTCTGTGATCTCCATATATGTTTCAATTAATGATTATGTGAATATTTCTGTATGCTTGGACAGTTTCCACACAGTACATATGGTTCTCTGTGGAGCTGTCTTATATGTACAGCACATTCTCATAATCTGGTTTCTACTTTTTTTTCCTTTGCCTTTTTGCCCCTTTGTTCAGTTCTGCACGTGGCAGTGACATTAAAAAAATCCTCTGACAGATTCTACTGTTTCACATGTGGGACTCGTGATATTTTGGAAACAGCAGACTTCCGACGCTGTTAAGTTTGATAAAGCGCACATACTAAGCTTTCACTTTAATGGGTTTAATTGCTGTCATTCACACTATAAATGTGCAGACATAGTGAATCCAACCTACATTTGTCATTTGGAATTGCTTAAAAATAAGGACTACAACCATGTAATTTTTTCAGATTTTTAGTGACATCATTTGTGACATTCATGTAAAAGTGTGCTTGAGTTCCTTAGAAATGTTTGCAACATGGAGCAAAAACTCAACTAGTCATTACATTAAAAAGAGTGCTACTTTAAGTGGCAGATGGAAACAAATGGAACAAAAGCCAAAGTAACCTTGGCCTGATGAATCCAAATCCAGTACTCACTCTTAGTGTTGTATTCAAGACCACACCATCCGAGACCAAGACATTTCCAAGACCAGAGGGTTTCGAGACCAAGACAAGACCAAGACTGTACATACAATAGTGAACAAAGCTAGAATTCTCTATTTTAAGATTGATTTACAGCAACAGTAATGGTAACAGTCTCTGCACTTTTTTCAAAGAACCACAATGCAGGAAATCTCAATTCTTAGTTTATTTTTCTGTGTCAAAAATCCAGCATCCATCAACCGAACAGCAGCTGTTTCATTCACAGAATTACAGCATTAAAAAGATAGGAACATACCAATAAAATGAATAAAATGCGATGACAAAACACTCAAACATCTTCACCATCCAAAACAAACCCATGAATATATATGCCTTATTTTTAGTCACGATTTTTGGTCCAGTTTGGTTTTGCATGTCGTTTTATGGTTGTGTTCTTTGTGGTTTTGGAAACCAATGGCTCACGTGAATTAAAAAAAAAAAAAAAAAAAAAAGGGATGTTGACAGATGTTGAAACAAGCGAAGAAGAAAAAGTTTTAAAAGAAACATGGCACGGTATATGTGGACACACCAGGAAACCGAATCATTTTTTAATTTAGTACAAGATAAAGGGGTAATATATAATAATTATAATGAATATATCTGTAAATCAACATGAAAATTATATTCATCATCATGTTTATGGAATGACCTCTTGTGTCATCTCACAATAATAAATAAGCAAATCATCACATTTGTGATTTAATGGAAAAACTGACACTATGCACTTCTGTTTTTTCAACATTTAGTAAATATTGGTAAAGTTTTACACATAAGTCCAATAGAAAAGTGACTACTGCTGCCAGAAATGTAAACGCCTTCTCCTGATCTTCCTTCATTCTCACCACATGCGTGAGGGAGGGGCTGGGGGTGGGGGGAGTGTTGCCACTCGTGCAGTGTGTCTGTATGCAGCCGTTGCTGGGGAACCGTGGGAAACAAATCAAGCAACCAATAACTGGTTGCATTGAAATAGATCCCTTTCCACTCTAATCAGTGGTGTGAGCAAATCACAGCGCTCATCTTGACCGGTGTCGTCTTAAAATCCTGAGTCTGCACAGTCCAAGACCGAGACAAGACAGAGTAAAAATGCACCTGAGACTGAGATGAGACCAAGACATTAAAAAAAAATCGGTCTCGAGACCAAGACCGATCTCAAGTACTACAACACTACTCACTCTATCTGATGTTAGATGCTGGACAGGTAGTTTACTGCATTTTTATCACGGCTGATGACAGAACTCAGATTTTTGGAGATGGACTATTAGATCACTTATTAATGAGTCTAAATAAAATAAATAACTTAGGATGACTTAAAATTATTAACTTAGTATTTTTAAGAGAGAAGTTTTATGTAAATCTATGGGAACAAGGGCTTTTTGGAGCCAACCCTGATGGCAGCCAACTGTATTACAGCTTTAAGATACTTGCAGCTTGAGCAGAGCATTTGGAGCAGAAGTCATTGCCCGTTGGTTTGTGGGGTAAATCAACCTCTGTTGACATTGTGTAGTTGTGAACAAAAGACTGGTCTGTTCTCTGAACTGTTTAGTGCTTGAGAGGGTGGCGGAGCCTATCCCAGCCAGCTATGGGTGAAGGCAGGGTCCACCCTGGACACGTCACCAGTCCATTGCAGGGCTGATATATACAGACAAACAACCATTCACACCTGCAGACAACGTGGATTGAGCAAGTGACAGAGTAAGTGGGAGGAAGCCGGTGTACCTGGAGAGAACCCACAGACATACAAACACAACAGAAAGGCTGGAATCAAACCCAGGACCTTCCTGCCGTGAGGTGATAGTCCTAACCACTGCACCACAGTGCCGCTCAAGTATTATAGGTGCCCTGCCACACAAAACCCTTTTTACTTGTATTTTTTTTAACTACATTGGTTCCATAGGGGTTTGTGTTATGTGGCGAATTTGAAAATGAACTGCTACATCCTCTGTCTGCCATTGTCTGCTTTGTCTGCCTATTGACACATTAATGGAGCCCAGCAGTGGGAGGGAGGGGGGGGGAGGGGGGCACTGG
>JAPQRP010000005.1:22736920-22755361 GCA_037367295.1 Apogon hyalosoma | reverse complement strand
CCCCCCCCCCCCCCACTGGATACAAGTTAGAAGCTGCGAAAATTCTCATCTATATGTCAGATAGTGCCTCCAACTGAACAACAGTTTGTTTTTGTTTTTTTTTGTTAAATAAACATAAAGTAAATTACCCGCTGAGCAGTGACTCAAAGCCATGCTTTGACATCCTTGTGGGAGTTCCCATAAACTATGAACTGGGTTAAGGTTAACATAGTTCTTACTCATTATTTGGTTCCTCGTGGATTATAAGCAAAGTAGGCTGCCAGCTTGAAATATGTGCAGAAAAAACCTTCTTCCTGTGTTTATTTTGTCACTCCAACCCCAAAGTCATCTAACCAATGAAATGAGAGAGTACTGTGTTAAATGTGTGATGTATTAAGTATCAAGAAATTAAACCAAGAAGCACAAGTTCACCCAATGATTTGGAAAAGAGCAAATAAACTATAGGATTGAAAAAACTCTGGGCCTCAGTAATGTGTCTCAACACTGCTCCCCTTGTATCAGGTTTCCACAACATGTATGTCAGTATATTTTGGGTGCTCATGTCTTTAAGGAGTAATCAAGGCTAATGAGTCAATCAAATCTGGCATGTGTGTTATTTTAATGAGGCATACAGGGATTCATTTACATGGCTATCTATGGTAGCTGGTAGATTATAACGTGACACACAAGCTTATATGTTCATGAACAGTTGTAGCATGTGTGTCAAAGTCTGTGCTTTACCGTCAGTGAAAGGACATTAGATTGTGTGTGCAGCCGGCCGTGCTGACAGGATGATAAGAGGTTAGTGTGATCAGCTGTTAAACAACGAAAACTGTCCAAACCCATCTGTTCTGATCTCTGCCAAACACTAATCCACGTCACGGGTTCATTTCATGTGGAGTTCAGACACAATAAAGTGGACAAGGTAAGTTTCACGACAAGTCTTTACAAGCAAATTGACCCTTCACTGACCTTAAATTCTAATGATTAAATGACACAACAAATTCTGCAGTCAATGAGCAGATGGTCTGTTTTGGTTTGTCCATCTGCCTCCTTTTTTCCTACCCCTGCCTCATTCATTTAGGCACAGAAAAATTAAATTAAATCAAATAAATTTGGGAGTGGAGGACTGATAATAGTCCGGGGTTAATTACTACAGTGACAATTTGATTTAAGGACTTAAAGAGGAAGCTGAAGATAATAGGAGAGAACATACTGAGCATGGAAAATTATGTAAAAACAATTCCTGAGGTTAGAGACAGTATGTGATTGGCAATTACAGTCAGCCTTATCATACTGCTCAAGCAAGTTAATGCGAAAACAATTAATTACATGTTTTCACAGGTCACAGTAATGCCTGAGTACACAGAAAATTGTTACCACTGCAATCATTAAATGTCCGTACTCCCAAATAAATTGCAATGTATATCACTTTACATGTTCATAGCAATTCAGACAAAACAAAACATCAAATCATATAGGGAATGAATTAATGCAAAACAAAGAGATTACTGAAGGTTACCACTCATAAAGCCCATCAGACAGACAGCAGATGTAATCAGGTTAGAGCTGGGCTGAGTCAGTAATTTTACAGATAATGTTTTAATGTCAAGTACAGAGGCCAAACAGCAGGTGGAATAACATTTTGAACCAAAACAGCCAACTATTTTATGAAAACACAATTTATTACACTAATTTCCTTCTGTTTCACTGTGCCACACACAGAGAATTTCCTCGAAAAGACCATCAAGTATTTTAAAAACACATCAAAATACTTCAGGACTTTAAAACACAACAGATAAAATTTGCTAACAGATAGACTACACTTATACTGAGTGAACAGGATGACCTATAAACCCTTGACTCCCAGTGTTTAGTTTTGACTAGAGTGATCATGTGGCATGGTTTCATATACCACCCCCTGACCCACTTTAAGGCAGCGATGCTGAGTGTGAGAACACCCCAAAACAATTTGTCACGAAGATTTAGGAGAGGATTAAAAACATCTTTTCACCCTCAAGGTATTATATTTAAGGATGGAGAGACAAAAACTGGTGCCTCTTAAACTTCTAAGGCAGGAGGTCAACACCGTTTGCACGTAAAAGAACCATTTTTGACCTCAAAGAGAAACAAAAAATGTGTCAGGAATAAAATGTAACTGCCTCCATGTTTTACCATAGCCTATTTATAATCGTTTGATAATTTCCATTTCTGTTCCAATAATTACATTTTTGGTGGACTTATGAAACTGTATATCTTTAATAAAGAAAATAGTTTAGATTCTTAGTATTTTAATTGGGAGGTTTTATTTTCACAGCACAAAACGGATTCAGGGCAGGATCTACTAAGATCCCAATCTGTATGTACTAATTTGAGTGTGCAATCTAGAATTTTGCATGTGGGGTTAAACCGCAGTTTGTGGGTGATTTGTTAAGACTGCTTGCACAAATGACAGTGGGGGGGTTGGATTGAATGACTGTCAGGCGCACATAATTTTGTCAACTGTAGCCCAATGTTAGTGTGTAATTTTAATCACAATCATCAGATCAAGTGGAAAAGTAACAATTGGGTCCAACAGTGCTGTAAAGTGTGTGTGTGTGTGGGGGGCGGGGGGCATACATCTAAAATAATTTTTTTCTTCCATCAGTTCAAAAATGTTCGCACTAGGGTGAAAAATGCGTCTTGTTTCATCGTTTCAATGTCTCCTTCTTGGACAATGACCGCAGCATGTGTGCGCAATTACGCATCCAAACTGTTTGCACCTCCCTTTGAGTTGTGTTAAGTACAGACGCAGTTTCTATCAGTAAAATTGCTTTTGGGTTGGATAAATCACTAAATTAATATATTTACATTTTCTCCTCCCAGCAGGTGCACAATTGCGTGTAAAAGCCTCATATTGCACATTCATTGCGGCAAACGTACTAACTGGATGCAGACATGCTATTTTGCACCTCTGAAAGACACAAACATTAGTGCACACTGTTAGTGAATCAATTTGTACATTTTTTTGTGTGTGCAATGAATTTGGATAAGTTTTTACACACACAAACCTTTAGTAGATCCAGCCCTCCATGTGTAACGGAGACAACAGACTTATTATTCAGAAATGTAAATTGAGTGACAAAAAATGGCACGACACTCCAGTTCAACATGACACACATTTTGGTTGACGAAATGATAAATACAAATTTTCCATTTCCATATGTTTGTTGTGTTTTTTGGACAAAGCCAGAGAGCTGATGGAGAGAGCCACATCTAGCTCCAGAGCCAATGTTTGTTAAATAAACCAACCCCCGGGCAGTTCAAACACTGCAGTGATCAACCGTCAAAACATCTACATTTAATCCACAGGTAAGATCTCATTAGAGAGGAGACAAATTAAACTTATCCTCATTACTTCCTCATTACTGCTTGTTGTACTTTGTGTACTTTGGGAATCTACATTTAGGTTTTGTGTGTAAAAATACACAAACATATTCCACCTCTTTGGCAATCAGTGTGTCAGTATTGGAACAAAATAGGAAAATAGTTAACTGGAAATCATTAACCAGCAATGATGAGCTTCACATTGCTGTCAGTGCGGGCGGTCATAAAAACAACAGGTGTGGGTGTTTTGTATTAGAACTAAAACCAGAATACAAATGTATCACATGAAGTTACTGGTCACGACTGACAACATACAGTTCAATATTATTACTGTTGTAGTAGCAACTGGGGCCACACACTGGACAAAATATATACTTGTTGAATTATTATTATTCATTGCACTTGCTGCAACCTTTAGGGTCTAACATTTGTACAAACTTCAGCTGTGATTCCACCTCTTGAGATATTTCAGTCTCACCATCGCTCACATCACACACTTTGATGATAAAATATCGAATAAGAGGTCAGACAGTGGCCTCAGCCCGTCTCAAAGCTACCTTTGACGTATTAAAACCGGGGATGATTTGTTTGATGATTTGTTACCTCAGTTACGACCTTGATAATTCTTTACTGTTTTTTTTTATTCCAGTGGACACAAAGTATGGAAAAAGTATCCCATCCATACAAAACTGTAAATGCATTTTAATCAGACTGTCAGATGTATATTATTCCAATCCTATGTAAAAACTGAAGTATGTCTGTTTGGTTCTCTTGGTGACTGACCTAGAAATCTGTGAAATAGGGAGAAGGGGGTGGTTGTGTTTGGTTTGGTGGATTTCACACTGGATCAGTGAAATTGCTGCTTTGGGAATACTAGAATGTGAGCACTGTGAAGGCCGTTTGATTTCACCAAGTGTGTCAGTGAAGGCTATGAAGGTGAAGTTTCATCCATCCTGACTTAACTTCAACACAGGGGTACAGTGGAAAAACCCCACATCCAACAAGGAAAATAGGTTCAGGACTAATACTGGGTGACCACTCTGTGACGTATGTTTACACCTTACTCTGACTCTGCCTGAGTTTACTGAGAGCATGGACTGGGCATTTTTGTTTCCATTTGCTCTGTCATTGGTGTAAGAGCCGTCACTTCTGGGGACGGTAACGCAGATGTGCAACTTCAATGACAACTTCATTTTTTTTTTTTTTGTGATTCTTGATGGTTTTATTATAGTTATGCCAAGTACAAATGATTTTTTTTTGTGTCTGTTCAGTGTTGGCAGCAAAGATTACAGTACACACTAAAATGTTAAGTATATGTTTGTTTTTGTTTTTTTCATGCACTGTCTCTTAGAAACAATGCATGCAAGCACCAGACACCAGAAGCCTCTTTATGGTGTAATAGCATACAATAGCATATGTAAAGACAAAAACACATTGTAGAAAGCAGTATAAGGTAGTGTACATTGATTCAATGTGCTGACATTGCTGCAGGGAGTAAAGAATATACACCTACTGGCTACTGAAAGTACACTTGTTCAACTGTTCCATAATGCAGATTGTTGCATTATGAAACAGTTGTTTTAAAGTGCTTTATAAATAAAGTTGAATTGGATTGGATTGGATGCAAATGTCTAATAGGCCCATCACATGGCAGCAACCCAGTACATTTAGGGATGTCGACATGGTTCAGATGACCTGCTGAAGGTTAAACCGAGCAACACTATGGAGAAGAAAGGTGATTTAAGTGACTTTGAATACGGCATGGATGTTGGTGCAAGAAGGGCTGGTCTGAGTGTCCTAGAAAGTAATGATCTATAGGGGTTTCACACACAATTACCTTTTGGTTTACGGAGAATGGACAGAAAAAGAGAAAATGTCCAGTGAATGGCAGTTATGTCAGTAAAAAGGCTTTTTAAAAAAAAAAAAAAAAAATAGATGACAGAGTTTAGAGGAGAGTGGCAAAACTGGTTTGAGCTGATAGAAAGGCAACAGTAACTCAAATACGCATTACAACTGAGGCGTGTAGAGGAGCATTTGGAAAAACCTTGATGTAGGTGGGCCACAGTAGCAGATGACCACAATGGGTGCACCTCCTGTCAGCTAAGAACAGGAAACTGAGGCTACAATTCACACAGACTCACCAAAATTGGACAGTATATTGTTTTTCTGAGATGTTCTTGGCACACTTTGAGCCCTTTAGTACCAGCTGAGCACCATCTAACTGCCACAGCCTCTTATTGCTACTTTCCTCTGATGTCAACGTCCAACATCATCTGAGACTGGTTTCTTGAACATGACAGTGCTTTTACTGTACACTCATAGCCTCCACTGTCAGCAGATCTGAATCCAATAGAACACCTCTGGGATGTGATTGAATTGGAGACTGCAGCCAAAAAATCCACAGATACCCTGTGATACTGTCAAGCCAACATGGACCAAAACCTCTGAGAAATCTTTACTGTACCTTGTTGAATCTATGCCACAAAGAATTATGGCATCTCTGAGGCTAAAAGGGGGTCCTAATAAAGTACTTGTGAGTACACATGTATATGGTTGTGTATAAAAACACCTCCAGAGCAGTCGGGGTTGTCAGTGTTAGGTACTGCTCATCTTAGAATTCGTGGGTAGATGAATATCTTAATCTTCCCAGTGGCAGCGTTATTGACTCATCAAGATAGAAAACACTGTCTGTACTGTTGTACCTTCTGTTGACCTCATACTGTCAGTATTTTGTGTAGGCTAATGGTGTGTGCAATACAGATGAATTTTTAATTATTTTGTACTAAATGTCTGTGCTAACATTGGCCGTGTTACATTTTGTGGTATCTGTATTTGTCCCTGAATGTATTTTGTTTGTTTTTGTGTAACATCAACCTGCCAGGAGGTTTACAGATGGAAATTAGCCTTAGGCTATAATCTGATGTTTATTAATATGTATTGTTCCTCCTTTTCTTAAATAAATAAATAAATTCTTACAATAATTGCCAAAGTCATTTTTTAAAACTTTTTCAAGAAACACAAAAAACTTAACCAGGCCCAAGTCACACTGAATCTAAATCATATGAACTGTTTAATTGAGAATATATTTCATTTTTGCCCCCCCTCCAAAATTTAAATTAAATACAAAGGCAATTAGCTCAGCTAGGGCCTGAGGTGTTCCAGGCACGTCCTGCCGGGAGGAGGCCTCGGGGAAGACCTAGGACACGCTGGAGAGACTATGTCTCTCGGCTGGACTGGGAACGCCTTGGGATCCCCCCGAAGAGCTGGAGGAGGAGTCTGGGGAGAGGGAAGTCTGGGTATCCCTGCTTAGACTGTTGCCCCCGTGACCGGGCCCTGGATAAGCGGTAGATAATGAATGGATGGATAAAAAGGAAATTATTTTAGGAAGGTAACGATGTGTGAAAACACACTTGGCATTAAAGTTTGTTCTGATTCTGAATTTCAGTGTAGATGGAGGGATTTTCACCAAATATAACTATAATGAAGTGGCTACTGACAGTACTGTGACACGAAATATCGGTTTGTCTATTACCACAGAGCCAATCAGTGCCCTCATTACATCATGTCTAGACTGGTAACTTGTTACAGCCTGAAAAGTACCGAGGCAATCAGATAGCAAATAGGTCAGTCTTAGAACCAGTAGAGATTTAGTTCCGGTGGTAGCATATTGGAATACAACATGGAAGACTTGAGTTTGATCCCTAGGTGAAGTAGCAATTTCTTTTTTTCTTTTTTTTTTTCCTGGTGATTTTCAAATGTGGAGCAGGAGTGAGACCGGGGGGGACACGGTGCCACTGGCACCAGCAGGTAAATCCTACTCAGATATAGGTCAGCCACTGGGACAACGTTCAGAGTGTAGAATTCGGACCACAGCACTCAATACACTGAACTGACGCAGAACTGAGAAATAACACGGCACACTGCTGCATCTAACATGTAGCTCTGCCCACCTTAATAGAGTGTTTTAATATATATATATACACACACACACACACACATATATATGTATATATATATATTCAGAGCTACATATATGTTGGTATATTTAGAGCTTTACATTTTCTGTTTGTGTTGTATTGATGTATTGATAATTTCTTTCCTGCTACTTTTTATTATACTTGAATGGATCAACTGGAACACCCAATAATTTCCCCCTGGTATTTCTAAAGTATTCTGATTCTGATTCTGATATACACTGTGTCACCATAAGACCAAAGTGAGGCTCTGGCTGAGATTTTTCTGTTTTAAGTGTCTGGGATACAGTGGTGGGGACTGTTTCAAGTTACAAAGCTTTTAGTTCACATATTCTTGTTTCAGTTCTTTTGAGATCTGATCAAAATGCTCACGGCTTAGAGCTCTGCATCAGTTCTTTGTAGTGTCCAGTGTTGTCCTTCATGGTAGAGTGAAGTTTTCCGTTCTGGGCATTCCGGCAGTGACTGAAAATTGTAAAATGAACAGGTAAGTGAGTGAGAGGGAATGCAGCGGAAGAAGGGTAGAGCAGGGCAGTGTTTTTCCTTCATCTTTCGTTTAGGAGTCCCTGAAGATCAATGATGAAATTCGAACCCTGTAACCAATCGTTCAAATGCGTAGTTTTTTTTTTCTTCTTTAAACTCTGAGTGATTGGAATAAATCGTTCTCTGTGCAATATAAATAACCCATTTTCCCAGCCTGTCCTGGATCCTGTGCCATTTTTAGACAGATTTTAGTGTGTTTGTGCTCATAGTGACTTTGTGTTGTGTGCTTATGATTTAAAACCCAGCACGTTAGAGCAGAACTGTGGCATGGGATGTTTACATCTGGATCATCAGGGGGCTATGGGAGGTCAGAGGTTATGTGCTCACATCCTGTTCCTCATATGTCAAAGTGCTCTTTCCTTCTTTCACTGTCAAACTGGTGGATGTAACCTAATTTTTGTATTCCACATTCACCTGCAAACAAACAGAAGATATACTGTCAACTCGGAACTCATATCTATCAAGACAAATATAAGTAAAATAGTAGTAGTAAGTAAAATATAGGTGACTGTGTTTGTTTTTGTGTCTATATATCATACAAAGATTTATAGATGTCTGCTGATCCCAAAGGGCACGTGAGAGAGGAGTTTCTCCCCTTTCATGAGAAATGTGAAGCATCACTGGGAACTTTCAGACTCTTCCTATAGAGCCAGACCAAACTATGAGTAAAGTAAACATCAAATAGAGACTAAAAACATGAACTTTATATTTATGTTTGGACATTTTTTCAGGCTGCAGATGTATACGTCCCAAACCACAACAAGGAAATTTGGGGTCAAAGGGAAAATTGGAGCAAATTAATGTTCGAGGGGAGCTGAACTAAATGAAAGCAAAATATATATAAAGGGATGGGGCTCAGTCTCATATTTAATATATCTCAAATAAACTGTGGCGCTTTCAATGTCAGTTATGTAAACATTTGGAGATATTTGTTATTGCAATCGCTTTGGGGAGGGTTTGGCATTGACTGTGTCAGCAGCAGAGTGAATAACTTAAACAGAGTCTGGCATTTGTTATACACTTGTTAACTAGCTATGAATTTATCCTGCAAACATTATTGTGTGATTGTGTTTTTAACTAGATTTATCTCATTAGTCAGTGTATAACTATGGATTCAATTGCTTATTGGTCTTTTACCTCTGTATATCACTGCATTAATAACTTTTAATAAGGGCACACATAAAACTCAGTCAAATAATTTTATGTTGCAAGTACCACCTGTTTTTAATGATCTTGGAAAATCTAGTTTTCCTCATTGTGCAGCTGCAACATGGAAGAGCAGCAGAGAAAGGACAAAACGGCATCATTTATAATCTTAGGACAATCCAAACTTTAATTTGATATTACATTAACAATTATATGTGCTCTAGGTCATTTAAATTATTGATTTTTTTTAGGATTTTGATTGTTGTTGTTACTGTATAATTGTTCATTTGTTTTGCGTTTATCACCACTGATTATGCATGTTATGAGTTTAATAACATTCACATTTTATTTGCTCAGTTTTCTGCTCTTTCCAGAATCAGCTGTTTTTATCATCACTATTTTTCATGTCCTCTCCTTTGTTTTACTTTTATTTTACAACTTCTATTTTATTTGCAGACTCAAAGTCCAAAAGTAGACAATACACACACACACACACACGCACACGCACACACACACACACACACACACACACACACACACACAAGCCACAGAGATAAAAATCACAGATATACAATGTCAGTCAGTTACAAATCAGGCCTTCACCTCAATATATTCTGAAATTAAATAAATGTTATAGAATTCTGCATTCACCTGTTTGACCAAACTGAGCCTGATGCTAGTTCTGAGATGATGTTAGTGCTGTTTAGAAGTTGGTCCATCTAAAACAGTTTTTTTTTTTTTTTCAGTTGGTATAGTCACCACACAGCCATGTTGTTAAGCCACTGTATGGTCCTGTATACAATTGCACTTTCCTACCAACATACCGCAGATGGCCAACAAGTGCTCAGCATCACTGGGAACCCCTTCAAGACTGTTGGAAAACATTTCAGGTGACTACCTCATGAAGCTCATCAAGAGAATGCCAAGAATGTGCAAAGCGGTAATAAAAGCAAAATGTGGCTATTTTGAAGAATCTAAAATATAAAACATGTTTTGAGTTCTGTCACACTTTTTTAACCACATAATTCCATATGTGTTCATTTATAGTTTTGATGCCTTCAGTGAGAATATACAATGGAAATTGTCATGAAAATAAAGAAAAACCAGATGAGCCAAATTTTTGACTGGTAGTGTAACTTTAAGTGCCACACATTGTCTTTTTTACAAGTATTGTCTCTGATATTGTGAATCTCCAGTAATGTCCAAACATGACTAGAGCAACACGTGTGCTTGTTTGGTAGAAACAGCAGTAACAGTGTTTGATTGTCCTATTGCAAGTGATATCCCCAACCCCAGTCTTGGTTCAGTTGTCCTGGTTGAGAGATGATTAATGACCAGCTATTGATATGTCTTAACAGAAAAGGGGCAAAAAAAAAAAAAAAAAATTATATATAACCTGACACAGAGGTGCCATGGGTAAGTATAAGTCTCACAGGATGTAAAACACCTTTCAAGTTCCACTAACATGTTCTGCAGATGTTTATGTTGAGCATACTGACTGTCTGATCCAACTCCTGCTTGTGAGTAGGTTGGAAATACATAAGAAAAATATAAACATTACAGAAGTTACAAAAGATGATCCATGATGCCTTTTTTATGAAAGGTTACATTGCTAATCTTTTACTATAACAAAGCATCTGTGAAAACAGCCCAGTGGTTCCCCAGACTGGATTTTCATACCTATTTTACTCTATTCACACCCTTCATTTGTTGGAGTAATGTTTTAAGATCCATATTGGTTTTTGAATTTTAACATTTGAATAAACGTGTGATTCTTCTTCCAAAGTAAGAATCTTGTCTTCGAAACTGGCTGACTTGTTATTTTGTCTTTGCATGTACTTGGTACTTGAAACACAAACCACTGACAGAACACATTTGTGTGCATGACAGTGTTCAGGTGGTCATCAGCTGAATTCTTTGCTGTGTTTATATATGCAACAAAACATAACACATGAGGCCGACACATCCATCAGTCTTAGTCTGAAGTCAGTCTGAAGTCAGCTTGAAGCAGTTCATAGCAGCAACTTAGTCTTTATTTCAGACATGCTTTCACCTTCTTGTGAAAATACTTTTATGACACTAAAGCCCTCAGGAAATGGAACTGAACCAGAATCTGTTGCAGTAAAGATGGACAGACAATAAAACTATCAGATTCCCACACTTCGAACTAAACATTTATTTTGTCCTAAAAGGAACAATGTGTCCAGTGAGAGTTCACTTGACAATGTAAATTGATTTAAGTTGAAATTCAAAGTCATCAGTAACCTTTTTGGTCGTTTCTTTTGAGTGTTTTCATCAGTCTTGCCCACCTCCTGGGCTATAATCTGAATGTCTCTTCAATCGTCAGAGACAAGAGCACATCTGGTGACCCTGAGGTACAACATTTCACAAATGATGGACGAGTAAACGTGATAATGTTACACAAAACTAATGTGTGTACCTCAGAGAAAGCTCAGGGAATGTGACAAAACAGAACATATAGTGTGAATCACAGGACGAATTAACACGAAATACTCCTGTTTTTTCTTTTACATATATTTTTGATCTGTTTTTTTTTCTCAGAATATTTTGTTGTGTAAAATCAAGATTTGATTCTTTTGAAACAGCTAAAGTTCCAGTGTGTGCAATTTTGGGGGGATATGGAGAATCTGAATGAAGCTTTGCAGGCGGGGGATTCACATAACCAGAGAATGTCCTGTCCTATTGTTCTCAATGTCAGCCTGTCATATTCTTAGCACATTTTAAAACAGCATCGCACACTCTGTTGACCTATTCTGTGCTCTCCATATTTCTACTCATCAGCCTGCAAGAAAATCATCTCCACATCTCCATCCTCCTTCTGCATTCACCTAGAATATTTGTATTTGTTCATATAAACTTTGTTCATTCCACAGTAGTGGATGTCAAACTCTGCTGGAGGGGCTTTGGGGTCTCAGGTACTGTCTGTGTTGTCCTTGACTTGATTATATCTGAGCATCACTCAAACATAGTCATGGTCAAACTAAAATGTATGTTGTCTTATGACAAGTGAATCTAACATAATTAACGTACCTCATTTGCAGAAGGATAGAGGATAGGGCAGAGGATAATGTTCATAATCACATTTTCATGACTGTACAACCACCTGAAAATAAGAATAATTTCCACAGAGGGTGTAGGTCACCTCCACAGAGTATACAATACCACACTTCAGTGTTTCTACAACTGATGGGACCAGATTTTGTCCTCTGTTTTTCATTTTATTGTAGGTGGTATCCACCATTGTGTGGACCTGGCTTTCTTTCCCCTCAGCAAAAAAAGCTCATAATAACCACTGATTCTCAGGAGAACCTTATATATTATAAAATGAACCTGAGAAGAACCTTAACACCTCAGGACTGCCTTTTCTAAACTTATGATATGGACCCAAAATGGACTGTGGAGCTGGTCTTACTGGGTCATCAACAAACAATGACATAATGTGATATGAAGTTAAGACATGAATTAGCTTTTTTTCATTTTTGTTTGAGTTCTCTGGAGGAAATTACAGATATTGTCCCCATTGAACCATATGACATGCAGAGGAGAGGTTTTAGTGATAAAAGATGAAACATACACAAGATGAAAGAACAAAAAGGATGTAATGAGACATAGTGAGATCTAATAAGATGGAAACATCATTAAAGATGTAATAAAACAAAACTGATGGGAAAAAACAAAACAGTGGAACTAGATGAAACAACACTTGAAATGAAAATGATCTAAAAAAGATGTAATAAGATGAAAATAACAAAAGGATGTGACAATATGAAATTAATGTAAAATGACATAAGTCAAAAACAGCATATAAGATGAAAAAGACATCCAAGGACATAACAAGACATAACCAACATACCACATAACAAAAAGACAACTAAGAAAAGACAAGTGACAAGGCAAAAATGACACACAAAAAATGTACATAACAAAACTATTTTGTATATTTGGGTCCTGATGGGACACCATATGAATCTTTCGTGTCCAAAGCTGAAAATGTTCAGGAACCACCACCTTAGAGATAAATAATGAAATTAATTCTGCTATGTTTAATGTACTTTATGTGGCAGCTGACCATGAGTGCTGGGAATTAGTGAATTACTGACACTGTATTCTGAATGCAAAAAGAAAAATGTATATCTTTTCAGTATTTTTCTACAGGTTTTTAAGTGTTGTCAGGATGTGTTACTGAACAGCAGAATCCTAAATGACCTTACTGATCCACTGTGTAGCAGTGTTCACAAAGGCTGAATAGTTTCATGAGTCTCAACTCCCACAGAATGTGGGTTTTTTTCATATTTGTTGGACTATAGTTGACTTTAATGAAAGGCATTTCAACACAGAGCACATTTTTGGTGTTAATTATAATTTATATTAGTGCTAAATTATTGCCTTCAAAGCTGATGTCTATATTCATTGGCCTTGATGGTCTGAATAATTTAACATAAACGTGGGGCTGGCTACAGCTATTATTGCTCATAAGAAATATGCCTGTCAAGCTGACAGTCAGTATTGATTGCCTTGATGAATTTATTGGTAAAATGAAGAGCGGTGGAGAGTCTCTGTGTTTAGAGTTTAAAAGGTCAATTGTCCAACTAAGTTATTAGAAACTTCACTCTTCAGAGGGTTAACAGTGTTTTACTCAGTAAATCATGTATAACAATAGTTAATGATTTTCTGTTTTGCTACATTTTTGCCATTGCTGTCTTTACTGTTGCTCATTTGTTTCTTAACCCAAAACAAAAGAAACAGCAGTTTAAGTGTTAATCTGTGTTGCTTTTTTCTACAAATAGGACAAAAGCTTTAGACAACCTGGGACTGTGTATAACATTTGGAGTGACAGGGTAAGGCTATGAAAGAAAATTCTAAAGCAGAAATGCATGCAAGTAATTATCAATATTATATTCTATTGCTGCCGTTGAATCCAACTAAATCCCTCTAAATCTTACACACTTGGACTTTAAAGGCTGCTGAGACCCAGCAGAGCGCACAAGCTATACGTACATTGTGTATCTTTGAGGCTGCTGATAAATGACCCTAATTGAGTATTTAGATAGAGCCCACAGTAAATTGGTTCCAGACAAATAAAGCCCATATACCACCCACACACAGAGAAAAAAAATAAGCGTTGCCGGCCATGAACCATCCACCTTGTTGATCCGTCTGTTGTAGGATGCTTTTGCCGCAGGGTAAATCTAAAGTGCTGTGTTTGTTTGAGTGGAGGTGTACCCATCTTTTACAGCCAAGGCTTGTTTGTACAGAAACACAACAGATGAATAATGCAAATCAGATTACAGCACTCTCTGATAAAGTCATATTCAATGTTAAAAATATAGTGTAATAATTTTCTAATCAGATCAACTTTATCACTAAGTGGATAGTACCAGACCAGCTGTATGTAAATATAACATTCAGTTTTTGTTTTTTTTACTGGTAATAGAGTTTATTTACCTTAACCTGCAGGCAGTGCTAAATTAAGGTAGCGATAGATAGATAGATAGATAGATAGATAGATAGATAGATAGATATTTTGGTAACTATGTTGTATCTGTGAGAAGTACCCGATATCTGTGACTTAGAATCACAAGTGGTCTGGGTTTTTCCCACTCAGCTGCTTGTAGTTATGGTTCAAAGGATATGACATGAACGCATCATTAGCCTGATTGTTGCCCAAAGCTGCCTCCCTATGCAGCTTTTTACACGCAAAAAGTCTTTGGAAACTCTAAAACTGTCCTCTCCCACGCTTGCTGGTGACTCTTTTGCCTTTTCCCCACAGCACAGGGGCATCACATGACCACGCCTTATCAACCCACTAAGTAAATGAGGCTTCAACAACAGGTGGGCATTCAATTTTAATCATTTTTCATGAAAAGATAATGACAGAAAAGTGCACACAAGATCAGCTTCATGTATGTAAAGATCCAAAATAAACATTATAGGTAAACTACTTGATCAAACCTGCATTTGTATGAGTGATTCTGTCCTGAGATTCTCTCTTTTTTTCCTCTTTTGACTCAAACGGGTCTTGGAAAACTTCTTTCTCTACTGTGCTACATCAGTGGGTTTTCATTTGGCCTTTAGTCCTCATATTTCTCTGTGGTCATTATCTCAGGACAGACCTGTAATTTACAGATAAAGTGGCTAAATATTCACACAGTCACTGGTCTTGGTTTTGCTCCAAAGCCTCTGATAGTGCTTAAGTGTTTAATGAGCACTTTGGGAGGAACAGCAGGATTTCTGTGATGGATCAGCTCAAATTCTCATAACCCTTCTACTTGCATCCTCAGATGATCTGACATGATCCGAGTTTGATCCCTGTTTTATTACAGTGGCTCTCTGTCAGCGGGCAGACAGAAAGCTGAGGGAAACAAGACTCTGCCTGGAGACAGTACATCCCGAAGTCTTGAGGTGATTTCCTGAAATTTTGAGGTATTTCACACTGATACAATTTAAATTGCCTCATTAAAGGGAGATCTAGTTTTTAGCTGAAGCTTAGGAGCTGGATCACACCTCAAACATTCCCGTTCTTGTGCTGTAGCCACGTACGCCTCACTGTCCTTGATACCTGTTCACTTACTTGTCCCACTCAACCTTCCACACCTGTCTTCCAATACAGCACCTAAATGTAAACCTAAATGAATCTGGAGTCAGATCACATTCTGCTGAGCCTGGAACATTAGGAAAATGCATGTTCACTTAAAAGACCAGTTCAATGCCAGCCTTGTAGGAAACCTCTGTAT
Source organism: Apogon hyalosoma (assembly GCA_037367295.1). NCBI lineage: Eukaryota > Metazoa > Chordata > Actinopteri > Kurtiformes > Apogonidae > Apogon > Apogon hyalosoma. Next base: position 22,739,601 of record JAPQRP010000005.1, on the reverse strand, counting down.
CCAACCAGTGCAAGCAAATTCCAAATGTAATAGCCAGTAGCTTTGGATTCCAGGACATTGGTTGCAAAAACAAAAAGAAAAAAAATGTTTATGTAAATGGAAAAAATGTAGAAAACACACAAATTTGACTGTTTTTTTCTGGCTTGACGTGGTTTTTGCAAATGTGCATTAAAGAAATATTATTATCTATTTAAAATAAATGCTGACATAATTTGATTTAAGCCACTGATCAGCTGCAACCTCCCAGATATTATGACATGTCAGCACAACGGATCAGATATTTTGATGAGGAGACTGAATCATTCCTCTCTTTCATCGCTGAAAAAAAGACACCAGTAATTTTAGATGGAAAACAACAGGATGCTCACTTCCACTGTGTTTACTTGAGCTCTGTGCAACATAGCCTACAGCGAGTGACAGCACAACGCAACCTAGATTATTCTTTCCGAACTGGTTCATGGAAACACACACAATTTCCATCTTTGTGCTTGCAACTTTTCAGAAGTTCACCTCAAATCCACTTGTTTTCATGGAAACACAGTTCATGTCAGCTTACTCAACCTACATCCATATCTCAGACATTAGCATCTGGGCTCGATTAAAGCTACATTTATTTTACCTCAGATCTGTGGCCTGTATTATGGAGCACATTCAACACACCCTGGATATTTTCCTGTTACCCAGCTCAAATCATTAAGCAAACCCAGGTTTCCCAACTGAGGTTCTGAGTGTGGTCACATAAAAGAAGCAGGGCTGGATCCAGGTGATCAATCACAAACATGAACACGTCCAGAGCAGTTTGTCACAGCTTTCCTCTGTAATAAATCACTCAGTCTGTGAATATGTAAAACCATATGACATGATTAAAGCACAAGTTCATCTGACTGCAATTACAATATGTATTTTGTTACATTAGCTGGATCCATGTGTATGATGTGTAAGCCAATTTGAGCCTTATTCTCTCAGCTGAATTCTGGGTCTGGTAAACTGAGAGCAATTAAAGAGTAAATGTAAAAAGAGAAGTTAAACTGATAAGCAGGCTTACTGTCAAATCTTATAAGGTCAATAAGTCCAAGGCTCTGCTGCTTTAATCAGTCTCACTTTTAAGATTATACATTTTATCGCTGTACAACGGAATGAAAAAGAGTTCTTGTCCTCCTGAAAGACCCTTTCCCTCTCCAACTTCACAGGGGTTTTCCTGATATTTGGAAATAAGATGCTGATATAATAGACCGTACAGTGTTTTTGTTCTGTCATAATTTCCTGTTTTCACAGTTTTTCAAGGCAGATAGTTTTCAACTTGATGTTCAGTTTGTTGTTTGTCTTTTGTATTCCTACAGCACAGTTTGTTATCATAATGCTATGAGGCACCTTATTAAATTCCACACCTTTTTGTTACAATATACAGTCATTTATTTATGTGTAAGTGTAACAGGTAGTGTATTTGGAGGAGAGGGCCCAAATGCAACACACTCAGAATGCAGGTAAAACTCAGTAACAGTCTTTATTATCAGTATAACAGAAGCAAACTGAAACGAGGAAGCTCGACTGAGAAGGTGTGTGAGCCAGATTTGTACCTGGGTCTCAGATGTGGCAAGCAGGACAGAAACTTCAGGGCTTAAGAGAGAGGGTGGTTTAACCCATGGATCCTGACACAGGACTCTGGACTCTGACAGACAGGTACACAGGCAGGGAACAGAACTTGAGAAACAAAGAGCTGATTGCTAATCCTAAGGCAGACGGCTGGTCAGGTTTCCAAGGCAGAGATGAGGAGACGCCGTCAGAGTCAGGTGGGGTCAGAACCTGGAACACAGATATGAAGCAAAAAACCGCTGGATAGTCAGGCACAAAGCTAGGATGACTTAGTAAAGATTTGCTGAACCAGAGCTGCTTAAATGCTGGCCAGCTGATAAGACACACCTATGAGCAACAGGTGGACCTGATGTTGTTGTTAAGGTGTGGCAAGGTGAGGGAGAGGACAGCAGCAAAGCAAACTGTCACATTAAGAGTGGGTCCAAATTAATACTTTTGCATCGATGTTCTGTTTGAATCACTTGCATCACTAACATTACTATGAAGATAAGGAAACTTCAGAAATTTTGACCAACCTGTGTTTTATTGCTGTAGCCAAAGATTACACTTGATTACTGGTGTCACAGATACTTAGGGTTATGGTAGTGAATGAAACCACATCAATCAATCCCCAATCAGACCCTTTTTCCACCAAAAAGGTAACCAGTGCCAAACTAGTTCTTTATGTTTCAATCACCAATAAATCGGCTTGGGCACAGGGATGCTGGTTCCAGAGTGGCGGCTTTGGGCGTAACCAAGGGTCAAACACATCAGGCTGGGCTGTGATGCAATATTTTAAAAATAGAGCTAACAGTGTTTAGTCTGTCTAAGATGGATTAACCGTCAGTAAAGATGTGAAGTCGAAGAAGTGAGCGTCTGTGCAGCTGTCCTAAGCATGGGTGGCGTCAGGGATTTGGGGCCCTGTGAAAAAAATCTCCCTTTGGGTCCTACCACTTTAATATTGCAAACATGCAAACCCTAAAAATATAACACTGTGCAGGCATGGATCAATATTCTGTTTACAAAAGATGCAAAAGGTGCAAGACATCTTTTACAGTTTAATATAATTTTCTAACAATAACACTTTTAATTGAAAGGCAAATGCAAAT
>JAPQRP010000005.1:22720617-22736820 GCA_037367295.1 Apogon hyalosoma | reverse complement strand
ACCTTTGACCTACATTCACCAAAATTTAATGGGATCTATTCTGGACCACCTCGCACCTTTCCTGAAAATTTCATGGACATTAGTCCAGTAGTTTTTGCGTAAAGTTGCTGACAAACAAACAAAGAAACAAACAAACAAACCAAAAACAATACCCTTGCCTCCCCTTCAGGGGGTGGGGTAATAATGATTGTTTTCATATATTACTGTTAAAAACACATGTTTACTTTCACTATTTTATCAAAATAGACAAACTATGTAAAACCTGTAATTGCTGTGAATTGAATATATTGGTTATGTGAAAACATTTACATGATACACATTTCTGCTTAGGTTAGTGTGAACATACACAGGAAGAAATGGAGTAAGCCCTCTCCTCCTGCCCACTTTTTATAATTGTTCTGTATTCTACTAAAAAAAACTTGGATTAGCAAAGATCACTCTGTCATTCAGGAGGTGTGGACATTGAATTGTACCTGAAAGAGAAGTTTTGTATGATTTGATTTTCTGAGTAAACAAATAATAAAAACCAAACAAACAAACAAAAAAAACCATGCTTGTTTGTTTGGAATATAACCTTAAAACCAAACAACAAAAAGATTTATATAAAAAGAAAGGAAAACATTCGAAAAGGAGCGGGATGATTACAAAGTGCTTGGGCAGAAAAAGCAGAAACAAACAAAAAGCCTCAGCTGATAAGGACAAGATGATAAAAGATACAGGATTCAAGATACTGACGAGAGAGAGCACCAAAGAGGCAATTTAATAAATATAAAACTAAGAAGAAACCACTTTGCAATAACAAAAGACATCACAGAAAAACAAAAAGAAATCAAACATGATAAAAGGTTATAAAAGATGACCACTATAACCATTCTTAGACTAACAATAACAGAGCTATGGTCATTTCCAATAACACTGTCTGTCCACGCTGTGACTTCATTGAAGCGACATGTGTCTTCATCATGTGGTTTATTTTGACTCATGCACATTGTCCTGTTGCCACAAATACTCACTATGGAATCAAATGTGGATTAGTGTGCCAGTAAAAATAGTCCCTACCAAATGTGCTATTTCCGTTTGTATGTTTACTAAAAAATAGTGACAGCAGACCGAGGCGGACCCCTCTGGGAGAACCGGCGTGCAGGCTTGGTATCACAACTATGTAAAAACCCCACCCCCCCACCCCCAAATCTACTGAAAAACAAAGTAGCTCTAACTTCCACTCAACTGTTAACAGTGAACAATGTCCATTCACACACACTGCGAAAATCTCTTTCAGCGCTCTGTCTTTTGAAAAGGTTTTGTAGAGTCTGCTTTTGTTTAGTTTTCCTAATCTATACCAGACGCCATTTACTGTAGAAGCAGGGTGCATGGATGTGTGTGTGTGTGTTAATGTGTATGGAATGTGTTTACAGAAATGGACAATACGGGAATATCCCAGTTGTTTTTCAAGCTGTAATTTGAAGGAAGGGAATTAATCTGATCTATTTTATTTTTCTGTTTATAATCGAGTGTCATCTTTGTTTCTCTGGGTCATCCTTTTCTCCTGCACGTTTCCCTTTTATGGCAGAAAATGATAGTAAGTCCAGGTGGAGGAATGTTTGGTAATCTTACACCCTTCTGCAGGTGGAAGTGATATGGACTGTATGTGTGAGCTTTGGTTAGATTAGGGAGAACGCCAGCAGCAAATTTGCCGTCATATACGCTCTTACGTTCTTGATCTCCCTTTGACTACTTGTCTTGTGAAATTGCTTTTTTTGTGTGGTAGAAAAACATAGTTGCACAGCAATTTAGTTCTGATCCTGAACTGTCAAACATTTATCAATAACAATAAGAACAGAGGTCTCTTATACCTGATTAAGTGTATTATGACTCGCCCTCTGTCATAACATTTAATTTATGGCTATTTTATTTTTTTGTAATTAAGATCTTTGCGTGCATCACATCTCCCACTCATGTGAGATTAAAGACATCTCCCAGCTCCTTCAGTACATTCATTTAAGATACTCTCAGTTGACAGGAACAGAAAACAACTTGTGGATGGAAAGAATCTGTTTTCACTCCAGAACTCATTAACATGCCTCCTCCTTTCTTCTTTGTAATTATAACCTTCTGTCCTTCCCCTTGTCTTCAAAAGCTGTTACATTTCCAAACATTAATTTATCTTCAAGATTTATCACTGTTCTTGCTGCAGAGCACAGAATTAACCTGTCAGGTTTTGGATGAAAAGCCTCCGTGATTAAATCTAGACGATGTGTGGGGTAAGTTAATCAGGTCAAAGGTCATCTAAAGGTTACTGTACAGGACTTAGGAAGGTTATTCTGGGAGAAAGAAAACATCAACAGGTTTTTGCGAGCAAGAAAAATAACGTGAGCAGATGTGATTTCACTTTGATCTACATCAGTGTTATATTTGCACCTACATCACCTCCTGTACCTACAGTATAAACCCAGCTTCAGCCATTTGTTAATGAATAGATTTATGTATATTGTCATGAATAATTAACCCTTTAAGTGTCAAAGTCACAATATTGCAACAAGCAACATAAGTGAATGAAACAGACAGCTTTTTGAAATCTTGATATCAAAATTTTATATTATTAAAAAAAACAATAGCAAACTCTGGCATCTGTAAAGGGTTAACCAACAATAAAATAGAATTCCATAAATTTGTAAAGCATCCTTGCATCTGTCTTTAGAATCAGATGGTAATGGTCAACTTTTGTTTTGTCTAGTTTAGGGACACATTTCAGACTGATTAATGTGTATCCGGTGTTGGAGTGTGATCAGTAACATAATTAATTACAAAAATGATATAATAAATATAGTAGTAAGCCATCACTAGTTAAAACACCTGAATTTAAGAATATGTGCCTTCCTTCTGCAGCTCTCTTCTCTCGGTCCAAATCAAAACATTAAATATGCTGTAAATATACTGCATATGAACTGCTGTTGTTTTGTGCTGTTGTCTGAAAATGATGATACTTTTCCAAGCTTCCATGTTGAGAGATGGAGCAGATAAAACATGGAGCAAATGTACAAGTCTCATGTTCTCCCATTCCACCTGACTTGTGCTGCAAGTTACTTATGGAATTTAGCTCAAGGCTTAAAATCAAACAAGTGGTTCCAGGCACAACAAACCCCGCCCCTCGCACATATTGTAGCTTATTTCTGGCATCAATCCAGCTGATGTCTTCATGTCTATATGTCTGCTGATGTCAGCATATCAATTGCCTCTATATATGTATGTGCCTAGTTTGAAGTAAATTGAAACAAAATTGATGTTTTTATAGACATTTGAAATTCATCTATTCCCAGTCACTGGCAATCTATAAACCCAATTTGGTATGAATTCAACCAATAATTTTGTTGCTAGAGTGTTAACAAACAAACAAAGAAACAAACCGAACCAAAAACAAAACCCCTTGCCTCCCCTTCAGGGGGTGGGGTTATAATTTGGTGTGTCCTAATGTATTCTTTCTGGTAAAGAACAAAAAATCTTGTAGGATATAAAATTGTTGTTTGGCATCTGTTGCCATGCAGGAATACTTACTTTGACATGAGTCAGCAAAGGACATATGATTGCGACCCCATCAACAATAAAAATAAGGAATTAGTAGATGCTGTCTCCATTCATGTTGTAATCAAGACTACTCTGTCATTAAAAAGACCACAGGATAATAAGAGACTTAGTGAGATCAAGATCAGGTTAGGACCAACACCAGACCAAACACACAGCCAGTGCATGGTGGTCACCAAGTTTACAAGTAGTTACACAGGAGTACTACTGATGTGGTGTGATGTGGACACACAATTTAATTTAAGTTGCACTGCAGAATCTACACACTGCAATTTTGATAGAAAAGAGTTGTAGAAGTGTGTTTAACTTTGCCAAATTTGGTTACAAAAGATTTGGCAGGTATTTCCTCTGGACAGCCACAGCCTCTTCTCCTTAGATGTCAGATTAGAAATGAGTCAAGTTATGGGTTGAATTTGAAGCAGGAGCCTTTATATAAAATGACATAATGGAGTATACAAATAAATCAGACCATGCTAAGGACATTTGGTGATGTCTCTACAGTTGTAGTCTAGACTCTGTCCATTTGGTTGTATGTTGTTTCTGATGGGTCCTCATCTTCCACACATCCTGGCTCTGCCATGCCTGGCTGCTGACAGGCTGACCACACCGAGGCTGTGGCAGGCACTAAGTCACCTACACACTTTTAATTTGTGTCGATGGTTGAACTTAGATACCTGAACAATCCAGTCATAATTAAGGTTACCCATGAAGAACTAACAAAAGTTTGACAGTGATCCATGTTGAGCTCTGTTGTGAGGTTTACTCTTGTCTGGTTTGTGGTTTGTTTGTGTTAGAAAATTAATTAAACATATATTCAGATGCCAAAATGTATGGCTTTGAAGTAATTAAAATGGTTTCATTTTATCTGTGAAAAAAGTAATCTAGCTTTTTAAGGAAACTACTGTTGATATCCCAGCCCTTCAAACAAATAACATTGTTTCTCCTTTTGTGAAAATACAGCTGATCTTTGTGCTGATGTGCAGGGTCATTACTGCAAGCTCACCACTGCGATCCTTTAAATCTGCGCTCCAACGCCTACGGCGTCCTATGCCATCCATGAAGCCTGAGTGGAGACACTGTACATCTGAATACCAGCCTGTTTCACAGGTTTATGTGTCACATCATTTTTCACTTCTAATAGGGCCAGGCTAACAGTTTACCCGTAGTGTTTGGATTTTAAGATATGCTAGGGAAATAAATTAATCCTGGACCTCAGTACTGGACCCAGAGATGAAACTGACGTTTCTTTTGCTAATTAAGAGCACATTTCGCAAAATGTGTCACAGAAAGCTCAAACATACAGAAACTCAGAACATTCAAAATGTCCTTGTGAAGCACCGTAAACATTTAAAGACCCTGAAAGTCCCTATTTCAGGTCTGCAGACCCTGGTTTATGTTTTTCTGCTGAGAACAGATAAGGCTGAACAACAGGAAGCTAAACAACAAACAGGACCATTAAGTCTGTGCTCCCTGATGGGCTACACAGCAGTATGACTTACAAATGATATCCCATGTTACCACCGCAGTAACAGGGTGATATGATCTACTGGCCTGCTCAAAGCAGGTCTATGCCTGTGTCTGTTTAATCCTCCTTATGGAGGATCCCAGGCAAAATCAGCAAACACGCTCATTTGTATTTTATGTCCAAACATTAAACTGAAACTATCAGGCAGTGAGCTGAAACATACCAAACCCCTGAATGTATGATAATGGCCCACTGGGGTTTAGTATGCAGGTATGTGATAAATTCAAAGTGTTGATAGGTGGATTTATTTTTTCCTTGGACAGATCCAGGCTAAATGTTTCACCTTTTATGTAGTCTTTGTGCTTAACTAACCTGCCTTGGGCTGTATTTTCAGAGCCACAGTACAGACATTAGATCACTATCAAGGCAACATATATCCAACCATACTTGTATCTGTATTTACATTTTACATATCTGTAACAGTGTTTGTCCTACAATGGTGTATTCTTACAAGTCACAATGAAAAAGATATCCATCATGTTCTTACTATTAAAGATTGTATATTACTATTAACAGCTTTGATTGCAGATATCTAATTATCTTTAAGTCACTCCTTTAAAAGTTTAAATGATAGACTGTATATACACAGCTGACCCTGCACAAAGTCCCCACCTGGATTTAACTAAGCAAAAAGGTAAGAGCCTTCCATTGGTTCACTGATTTATATGTTGCAGCTGCATCAAGTTATTTCACCCCGAAATGATACTGAGAGTAGCTTCTCATTTGTCAGAAAACAGATTGTGTGGCTATCATGAAAAATATGTAGCTGTTTCAGAAGATCTAAATCATTGACCTGCATGAATCAAAAAAAAAAACAAAAACAAAACTAAGGAAGTGGTTGAAACCTAGGTTTAAAAAAAAAAAACTCTGGCCATGGGGTGTTCCAGGCTAGAATGTACTTATTAATATGTATGTATGTATGCATGTGAACTCATTTTTTGACATGTTGTCTGAATATGGTTTGAGGCAGAAATAGACCTGAGGAAGATGTCAGTAACATAATTACCTCCTCCTCCTCCTCCTCCTCCTCCTCCAAAGATACCGATGAATCTGAAGAGTACAGCTAATGTGGAATTTAACAAACAGTGCAGTTTGTTTTCTTTACCTCTGCAGTTTCTCTGCTCTGGTCCTTTCACATCACTGAACAGCAGATCTGCAGAGGTGAAACAGGTCTAACCACTTCTCATGCATTTTATTTAAAGTCAGCATATGTGTTTCTGGTTGGGTTTCATTTATACAGGTGATTATACATATGAAATTTAAAGATTATAGAAATGAAAAATTAACATGTCCATTTGTGAACTTTAGTGTGGAACACATGAACACACAGATAAACAGAAGAACACGTGTAATGCTACTTTACTAAGTAGTTGAATAAATCTATGAATGTAATGGAGAATAAATGTATCGACATACTGTAAGATGACCACAAAATTTTGTGTATCTTTTTAGTATTTTGTCTGTTAACCATTCCTTTAAAGAGTTTCTGCACCTGGAGTTTCTAGAAATCATTTATTTTTATTTTAGATTTTTTTTCACCTACACATTTTAAGGATTTCAGCGATTTGAAGATGTTCATGTAAACAATGTTTTACAAAACAAGACCATAGCAGTAGTAGAAAAATTATTTAAAAAAAATGTACTCCTCCTGTTTTTATGCAATGTGTGCCATGTTTATTTTAATTGTTATTTATTCAGCAAAGCATCTTTATTTGAACGTTATTACTGTGATTGATGTGGCTGTTCTGAACCTCAGAGGTTGCAGAATGTTCTTCTGCAATGTTTTTTCAACTCTGCAATATTTGTTGCATAACATTGTAAGATTTTGGGGGCTGAGACCAAAGAATACTTTAACAGCCTTTAAAGCTGGGATACGAGATCTTACAAAAACGGTTCGAGTAAGCTACATTTTGAAAATACACAATTCAAAGTCCAAACCCCTTTCTTCAGACGTCCCCCGAAGCCACGCCTCCAGAGTACTGGCACGTGCAATGCTTGTTCCCGAGGGTTCATGAGCACTGCACAGCAACAATGGGCTCTATGCACAGCCTCACTACTTCCTGAACTTCAGGTGCCTCCTTTAGTTCCTGTTTTTCATTATTGGACACACTGATAAATCCAGGTGTGCCTAATTAATCAGTAGTCCTAACAAGAAGTAGCAGACACACCTGGATTAATCAGTGTGTCCAATAATGAAAGACAGGAAATAAAGGCGCTGCTTTAAGTTCAGGATGTACTGGGGCTGTGCATAGAGCCCATTCGCCCAGCTCCAGTTCGGGCTCTGGCCCTGATCCATGCATACCTTGTTCAGTCTCCTCCAACACCCCCACTCTTACAGAACAACCCCAGTTCATATCTATCTGGCTAACATTACATTTCCTAGTGATTTATGTTAGTGACAAAACAGTTTTCCGGTGAACTTTACATCCTAACATTGTTAAAATAACTAGCCAAGCTCTGGGTTTGTTTCCTGTACTAGTGCTCCAAGCCTCTGAGAATGCACGATTCTTGCACAAAGAGGGGTACGCGCAGAGGGGGGAGGGACAAATGGCAGCTGAGTGTGAGAGACATATCACCATTCAATCATTTCGAGTGGGCGCTCAAAATGATCGGATGGTGTTTTTTCAGTCCTGTCTGTTCCACAGGTGACTACATTTTTTTTTTAATTTTTGTGTTAGAGCACTTAATTAATTGGTTGTAACTGGGGTGTGAAGGGGATTTCAAGCAATATAGTAAAAAAAAATGCTCCAGGAAAACATCTCACACGCCACCTTTAAAATTTGTAACAATTGCTTGGAGGTAGTTTAAAAACATGCTGCAAAATACTACAAGATGGTAGCAAATGGAAAACTATTCTCGAGTGTACTTTTACTTTTTGCCAGTGCCAGTTTCTCCTGAACTCTGCACTTGTTACAGGTAGAGATCAGCATCTATCAGTCTGTCAGTGATGGTGTGTTATTGTTTCAGATCCTGGCCCAGGCTCATCTCTGCATGGGCCAAGTTCACATACCAGGAACACACGGGGCAGCTCATCTGCTCACAGGTCTCAGGTGTCTGAGACTAGTTGGAGATAGTAATTTAAAAAAAATAAATAAATGAGACACGTGAGGCTGGCATATATTTGCCAATAGAGGCCTACTACTGTCACCTTGTGGTAGTACTCATAAACACATGTGTTTCTTAAAATAAGCCAAGACTCAAAACCCACAGTCTGAAAAATGGACAATCAGTATAAAAATGATGTGAATTAAAACAATTATTCCATTCACTTATTTCACCTATTGTAGATCTTGAGAGATCATTGTATTCATGTTTTAGCAAACAAGCAATCAAATGAAAAACAGAGTAGTTTACAGTTATAGTTTAAATAGACTGACTGTATATGATTATAAGATAGTAGATAGACACTCATAGTTGTGTCGGATTTAGGGGTATTTAGGAGGATGTAATTTACATACATATATACAATTACATCCTTATATACAATAATCCTAATCATAATGTTATAGTATGTATAGTCACGAAAATAAAATTAGCTATTTTTGTTGCCTTAGAATTATCCATTTAAATCTACATTGGGAGCAGGTCCCTTCCAAAATGTCTTGTGCCACCAGTAGTCCCCATAGGACTTATTTTTTGTTTTTCTTAAACTGTGGCATCCAGCATTAAGATGTATTATAAAATGATAATGAACAGAGAATATTGACTGAAGTAGTCACCCAATGGCAGGATTATTCCTACTGAGTACATCTTCTGAGCCAAACCAAGAGACCATTCAACCAGTTGCAAACTCTAACTTCAGCTCTACATGTCACAACATATCACATACTGAACCTATAATATAAGTTGTAAAATATTCTATGTAAATGTAGCAGAGAAAATAAAAGCCGTTTTTTTCCAGATTTAGAGTTTGCCCAGGGGATTCTGTGCTTTCACTTGAAGCGCTGAACATTCTGAATAATTACTATGGGACCGGTTTAATAAAGAAGTGATGTATGATGACATGTTATCGTTCAAGGCTTTATGAATAAATGAAAGTAAAGTCTGCCACGTCTCACTGTTCATAGGTGCCTGGTCCAACCTTTTCACAGAAAAACAGTAATCTGTGGAATAACTGTCAATATTAATGTTCCTGAGGATGGCGTGATTAGATGAATAATCACCATAATCCAGGACAGATAAAACGGCAGCCCCGATAAACTGCTTACTTTTGTATAAATGGTTCGTCTGTCTAACAAGTGGGTCAATATGAAAGTTAAATGTAAGATTCTGTCCCATCAGATATCTAGTTATATACACTCGTGAGCCCTTCCCAACAGAGGAACCAAAGTGTAACCTCAATATAAACACAAGCTGATTTTTTTCCTCAGCAAACGTCATTGCTTATAACTAGATCTGTACTGCACCCAAAATCAGCTGAAGTTTACAGTATCTACTGCAACACACAACAAGGCTGACACTGCTGATCCAGGAAAAAAAACTCAATCTGGAAATACGAGGGTTAAGGTTTAATTTGTTAAAGCATGAAATTATGGGATTCATTTGAAGGAATGTAAATTGTACACTAACTCAGTAGCTGCTTACTCTATTTTATTTTGATTTCATGGCATTGATAGCATTTATTTAAATAAAATAAAATAAACAAAATAACAAAAACCTACAATTCATCTACATCTGTGATCTGGAAATGAACTGCATGTCACGATTATCATGGTATTTAGTCTTTTCTATTCTGATTTGAACCACTCATTTATATCAGCTCAAATTAAATAACAGTCAGATTTTTTTTCCCACTGTATGTTCATGTTGTTATTTAATATTTGGTAGTAGTATATCTTGTTGGTGCTGAACTTTTAGTGCATAGAGACCCATGTAATGCCAATGCTAATGCTAGGTACTGTGTGTATTAGGATGGGTAAAATGCAAAGACCAAACTACTGGGACATTAAAGCAAGTTAACCTTTAACCTTGGCTAAAACGTCAATCAAAACTGTGATGCCTTAAGATGCACTTTCTGTGACGAGTACGGATATGTTATGATGTTAATGCATTTACCCCAAGTACTTTGTTTTTAATCCAGCTTCTAAATGAAATAAAAAATCAAAAAGCTAAAAAGTTGAAGGCAAAAAAAAAAAAAAGCTCTTATGATTGTTGCAGTTCTTGAGAACATTGTAATGTACAGAGAAGAGTTACTGAAGAACACTTGAGCACTAAGTGGAGTCAAATGGCTAATACAAGGACTGATGCATAAAGAGATGGCCTTTTATTTTGTGCAAAACAAAATATAATCACATCATAGAAGTTTAACAAATAAATAAATACATGTACAGATCAAATTTAGCGACAGAGCTTAAAGTTTCTGGTCCTCCAGACACTGTTCCCTCTGTGAGAAGTCTTGTAATAAAGTGCAGCAAACAAATGACCTTTTTCCTGGTGCAACATTTGAGACAAGTGTTGAATTTTTACCGAAGTTCTTAAATTTCCCTCCAACTTAAGGCGTTACCTGGTCTGCAATACACCTAATATTCCTCTTCTCTTGAGGGGAAAAAAATAGCACTTTTTTTTGCTGTAAAGAACAGTTGGTTTGTCAGCATCATTGGTAGAATTCAACACAGACACAACAAAATCACCAAATATAATATTATATATAATATATTATTATATAATAATATAATAATATAATAATAAAATATTAGCATTTTACTGAAGAAGACTCCACATTTTTATATTCTTATGTATGGCTGAAAACATCTTAAATGTAAGTGTGCGATCATCAGTGCAGGATGAGATGCAGGATCTGCTCCACCAGTCGTCGGGTCAGTGGGCTGATGGGATATTGAGGTGGCAGCTTCTCTTCTAGGCATGACAGATTCACAGAGTACCTGAAATGTAGAAAGTGTGGGTAATCTCTCATCATAGATCCATGACTGAGAATAAACACCTTCCATTTGTATGTAGTTCTGTGCCTGGTTGTTTAGATAATAAGATAAAGGCAGATTAGATGAACCTGAACTCCTCTCTGAAGTGGGACTGGAGGTGCTTGGACACCTGGGTGCTGTACTGGAGACCAGCCAGCAGGAGGCGACAACGCTGGAACAGCAGCACAGAGTGAACCGGACTCAGAACCACATCTTGTGGGTCTGACAGAGACAGAACCACTTGCTGTGCCTGGTAACCGATGAAGGACAACTGCAAAGACAGAGTGGATTTTATATGCCCACTCTTATTCACTCTCACCTCATATCATCTATGTACATGATCAAATCTATCTAGATGTAAATAAAATTGATGCTGTTTTTTTTTTTTTTTTTTGGCTGGTGAGATTTGTTGATAATGCCATAAGGTTGTTGATACGAGGATCCTACCCCACTAGGAAGAGGAGGGATTCATCTTCAAAAGCAGATCAAGCATTAGAAAGAAATAATATGTAGAGAAGATGCATCATGCTCGACAATGATCTGTGCCAAACACTAAAATAGTTCTTAATGTTTTCTAAGAAATCACTGTGAGAGTCTCATACAGGATTTAGATATACAGATGTGTTTGGCAGGTTGATGTGCATAATCTATACAATATAATTTACTGAGAAGTGTAATAAAAGTAAACTACAGTAAGTTTACCAGGTGAGGATGAGGCTGCAGGACATGAAGCATCCAACCGACAGACAGGACGCTGTCATCAGATGAATACCTGCTGGTCTGAAACATACAAATCAAAACAGAATTTAGCCTTTTACTTCACATTGTCTGACCTCATTGCAGCCAACAAATGTCAATGCGTTTGGGTTTAAAAGCTCCTGTGGTCAGGTGAGCATTAGACAAGAACGTGTGTGAACAGCTGTTAGACGCCACTGCCTCAGGTACGTGATGCCTGACTGAGAAACAACAGGCCAAACTGGATCATCTTCACAGTTCTATTACCTCAGCCTGAAATGTCTGCCCAATGAGGTGAGGAAATGCTGTCATGTGGCTTTTAGCAAAAAAAGTCAACGAAATGAAACCAAGACATCACGTCAGTTTACCCCCTCATATCAAAACTCACCTCGTGACCTAAAAGCAGCAGCTCAAACAGCAGAGAACAGGCAGCGTCCAGATACTCAGCAAGAAAGGCCTGAAGCTGTCGCACAGAGACAAATGTCATAAACACACAACAAAAATACATGGAATGATAGGATTTTCATTTCCTCTAATTATCATTATCAGAATTATAAATTATAGCCAGTTGTTTATATTTAGCTCATATGGGTTATGCTGTAGAATTGTACTGTATGATGATGACTGTATTGATTGATACTGATATATATATACATGTTGTAATAATATAGATGGATGTAGTTTGTGTGTGGTAATGTAATAAAAGCATGGGATTAAATAAATGTTAAACTTCTCCCACTCATTTCTGGATGTGTAAGTAATGCTAAACTTGTATTAAACATTTCTGTTGGATAATATTATAATTTTCTTTTTTGGTTGTCTCAAGTTGCTAATTTACGTTTGACATTTGCAGTTTTTTTGTTGGTGATATATTGTGCTATTCATATATCTGAAATCAACATTAATTCATTCATATCAGCTCACCTCAGAGTCAATCGCAGATCCTTGGTTCTGTGTTTGAAGCTCTGGATCACATATCAAGGCAAGCAGCATTCTGGAGGTAAGAGCACCTCTGCATGGAGGGGAAAAAGAATTCAAAGTTGAAAAATGTCATTATTTTTCTCTACATCTGTACTAATATTGTTAATTTTGATTGGATTTTACTGTACAAACACAAAGTCTTAAATAACAAGCTAATAAGACAACAAATTTTATTTATTTATTTTTTAAATGTATTATGTTGTTTTTGAGTAAAATCATCAGCAAACTTCATGGTCTGTTTTGTTCATTAGGTTCTAAAAAACTGTGAAATCTAATATTTATTACAGACACTTGTGCCTAGTTTTGCTGTTTTCTAATTGTTAAGTATGAAGAGAGGTGGGATTTTTACTTTTTGGCAGACAACAGGTTGAATCTGGCTGGTTCCACATCTGTCTCTCTGAACATGACAGCGAGTGTCTGGACGATCAGAGTGCTTAGTCTGAACAGAAACAACAGCAAGGGTGTTAGCCTCAAAACCAAAGCCAGAAATAACACTGAAACCAGTTTCTTAGAAAGGATCACACAGGTTCAACACTGGTGCAGTAGTGTAGTGATATAAGATTTGCCAGTGGGTGTCAGTGTATGATTTGTCGGGCTCAATGAGCCCAACATTTTGGTGTTTGTTTCCCAGCTCTACCACTAGGCAGAGAACTAGGCGGTGTGCTACCTCAGCTCTACCACTAGGCAGACTAGGTGGAAAACTAGACGGAGACCTAGGCATCTCTATCACTAGGCGGACTAGGCGGAGAACTAGACGGAGAACTACCTGGCTCTACCACTAGGCGGACTAGCCGGAGAACTAGACGGAGACCTAGGTGGCTCTACCACTAGGCAGACTAGGCGGAGAACTAAACAGAGACCTAGGCGGCTCTACCACTAGGCATACTACGTGGAGCACAAGACAGAGACCTAGGCGGCTCTACCACTAGGCGGACTAGGCGGAGAACTAGACGGCTCTACCATTAGGCGGACTAAGCGGAGAACTAGATGGAGACCTAGGCGGCTCTACCACTTGGCAGACTAGATGGAGAACTAGACGGTGACCTAGGCGGCTCTACCACTAGGTGGACTAAGCGGAGAACTAGACAGAGACCTAGGCGGCTCTACCACTAGGCAGAGAACTAGACGGAGACCTAGGCGGCTCTACCACTAGGCGGACTAGGCGGTGAACTAGACGGAGAACTAGACAGAGAACTAGACAGTACGCTTCACAGAAACTGAGATTAGTCCATAGCTGTATGTCCTATCTCAAAAATTCTTTCACAAGTGGTTTCTGCAGACTCTTTTGAACAAACTGATGCATAAGATGTCTGAAAAAAAGTCAGAAATGAATAAGCAGTAATCGAGAGAATGTGGAGTTACTTTGAAAGGAGTTAGCTCATGAGTGTATGATTTGTCGGGCTCAATAAGACCAACATTTTGGTGTTTGTTTCATGTCTGTACTAGCGGCCAGCTTGGGCTGTTTTTGTGTTTTTGTGTACATAGGTGGTGCTACATAGCCCATTTTGGCACCTAAGGGATTAATTTAGATATTTTGTCAAAGTGTTTACTGGCTGTGACATATATGCCAAATTTGGTGAGTTTTGGAGCGTGTTTAGGAGGTTAAAATCCAGTTTAAAGCATCACGGAAAAATAATAATATAAAAACGAATGAAAAACAATAGGGCCTTGGCTTTCCAGGCACGTCCACTCACACTGAAAAAGGTCATCCAACTCAAAAGCACCCAAATGTACAAAAGAATGCTAGATTTAGATGCCTTATGATCTCCCCTTTACAGAAATACCTTGCTTTTTAAAATCAGACCAATGGTCGATGAGTTACAGCGATTTGAAATTAGGCTGCCGTGGCCTTTTTTGCAAAAAAGTGAAAAAATGAAATTGACATATCTCGAAAATTATTTGTCTGATAAACTTAAAATTTTAAATTTTGGCTTTTCTGGTCAGCAAATTTCATCAAAATTTGAGGAGGTGGGGTTTAACTCATTGGGTGAACTGAGATGGACTGACCCATGAGTCTGACATGTTAAACTGCTGTCAGATTAGACATGTGCATGTCTGGAAGGGCCTTTAAAAAGCACTAAGTATGGTGTGTAAAAAAAGCACCTTACAGTCCAGTTGGCCAAGTGAGCCCTGATTGAACCTAAGCTCTGAGATCACACGCAGACACACAATGAAGCTTACAGTCGTTGATCTGTTGTGTAAACTCCAGTCCGACAGCCGTGAAGGGAATCCTCAAGGGTCTGAACCAGGAAGACACACAACTCACTAGACTGGAACACACAGAAACATACACATGAAACTAAATAAATGAATGAAGCTTTCATCAGCGCACATGACCAACATTTAACCATAACACCCAATGACAAAACAGCCAGTCATATAGTTATAATTAAATAGTTTTAGGTTGATAGTCCTACACAACCCACTTACCGCCGCCCTAAGTGTGTCCGAATAAATAAAGATGTAGCCTAAATGGACATGGTGGATGTCATGTTCAAAGGGTTCTTCCAGGGTTGAGACTTAGAGTTCACCTTAACCCATAAAGACCCAAACAGCCACCAGTGACACAAACCATCTACTGATCTGAAATGTTTAATACCTGTTGATCCATTAATCTTATCAATACATGTAAATAATTGCTGTAAAATACAGTTTGGTTTGTCATCTCCGCAGTGAACGTGGAAACACCGTCATCTTCTACAACACTGACTCACCAGTAAAACCCATGGACTTAGATCACTGACAGTGGATGGACTCACTGGGTTTATGTTCAGTTAATATGTTTGACTGAAAAAGTCACTTTTTGCTTATTTTTCTCTGTTTTGATAGAATTAACTTTGAATTTACTCTGAGTTTTTATGAACATCTAAATATAGGAAAACACATGATTTACACCAAAAAATACAAAATACAGAGGATAATATTGGAGAAGACAGCATCAAGTAGTTGTCTGTGGTATTACACTTTTAGATACTTCTGCATTGGTTTCATTTTGGAATGGACTTCAACTCAATATAGTGGGGGTTTTTTATATATATAATTAGATATGTTTTAAATGTTGTACCTCTAGGTTTCTGAAACATTTGTCATGTTTTGACCATAAATCATTTTAAACCAATATAACTGTCTGGTTTCTGCAACTAATATTGTGATATTTATTGGCAACAACTGACATGAACATTTTTATCATAGCAGTATTTCAAACCAACAAGAAATGGAAGTCCTACAGGCTATAGGTGTGAAAATGTGTCTTCATATTTTTGTCCATATAGTGTTTAACCCTTTCATGCATGATATCACTGCAGTGGACAGTTTTTACCCCAGGAGGCAAGGGGTATGATTTTTGGCTTGTTTTGTTTGTTTGTTTGTTTGTTTTTTGTTTGTCTGACTGTTTGTTTGTCAGCAACTTTACGCAAAAACTACTGGACCAATTTCCATGAAATTTTCAGGAAAGGTGCGAGGTAG
>JAPQRP010000005.1:22698322-22711112 GCA_037367295.1 Apogon hyalosoma | reverse complement strand
ACACAGCATAAATTAATGTTACCTGACACGAAATGGGATCCACAGATCCAGGCAACGAAACCTGGATTTGTGGATCCATCTGCTTCTTTTCTTTGTCTTTCAGTGCCTGTAAAACAATAACTCCAACTGCTTTTCAAACCTGTTCGTACAATCAATCACACAACTCTTCCCATTTTTATTTAATATTGTTCTTAAGTTTAGATGGTATTGAAGCCAGCGCTGCCACTCATCTCCCTCTTTCTGCCACTCAGCGGGCATAACCATGGTGACTTCTGCTAGTGTGACATCACGTGCATACCCTCTATACATAAACTTAATCTGCAAATACAAACTAACTTCACCCTTGCTGAAGGCACCATGAAGGCACCACAGGGAGAAATTGGAAGGTTTAAAGCAAATAGGATTAACTCTGAGGATTAACGCTTATGTCTGACCTGTGACCTACATGACATAATAAGCAGTTACAGTAGTAATTACAGGCTTCTACTCTACACACGGACTCCTTACACATGTTAAAGAGCACAGTGCCATGACTGAACCTACTTTAACACCGGTAGTGCAGAACAGGACAACATTTATTTAGGGGATCATCAAAATAAAACTGTTTCCAAAATGACTTCAATAATTTTGGATATAAAGGCACATCAAGATTAGTCAAGAGGAAGCTGATATTCTCTTGTCACATGCTGTAAGTTAGGGAACTGTTAGTCACATCAATAGAAAAAAATAAAGCAAATGCCAATACATGGGACAATTTCCTTTTGATGGAATTTTTTTCTGATATTGTACTAAATCTCAATATAAGCAGCTGTTGGATGCCCGTCCTGAATGAGGGATGATCTGTAGCAAAGTGGCTCGGGACTCTGTCTTACACCAGGTTAAGACTCTATGTTTAAAAAAATAAGTCAATGCTCGATATCCAGCTCAATGCTGACAATCGAATAGAAGATGAAGAAAAAAGAAGCAAAAAGTTGTAATACTTGTTTTATTATTGTGTTATTGTTTCAGTGTATTAACCTTTTGCATAACATAATGTTTGCTTATGGATTTTAAAGTACTGAAGGTCAGATGAGAGTCAACAAGTTCAAGTCTGTGTTAACAAGTCTAAGAAGCTTCCTGTGCAGGTAACTTCGGGGACTTTTTATGGTTGATGTGCTAGACATGAACTTCCTGTGTAGGTATGAACAGGGAGTACATGATCTATAGCTGGACTTTCATTATGCGTACGTGCTCAATTTAACCTGCAGCTATATATCTCACATGGGGTCGATGGTCCCCATGTGGGGTGACTTAAGCTTAAGTTGTGATTGGTTTCCTCCCATGAGGGGTAAATATGGGCTTTTGCCCAATAACAATGTTGACCAATAAAATGTGTTTATGAGATTTACGTAACTAGCTGACAAGAATCTTCCATAAGTCACTAAAGACTATAAAAAAGTTCAAGAGAAGTTTCTGACTAGAGAGTTCGTAGTAAACTGTTAGAGTGTTAAGAGATACTAGTGGAAAACTGATTTCTCTTTAAGGCTCCTGTTTTGTATCTTGCCTTTTTTTGAATTTTTGTAATCAGTAAATCAAATTTTGTTTTAACTTTTTAAACCTCAGTCCTTTTTTTGGTGAATTTCTTCAGTTTTCCTGTGTTGGCTCTTGCACCAGAAACCCAGTTGGTGAGTTGATTAACAATCTTAAGTGACCCCCCTCTGAGAGTCACCCAGGTTTTTCCCAGACCCTTTATGGGTACTGGAGTAGGTTAGAGGCCACCAACAGTCATGCACTGTGCAAACAGACAGACGTTAGCCTAGGACACAGCAAAGATAGTGCTCGATGGAAAAAGATACAGGCGACTAGGGCAGTAATCAGACATGAGGTAGTACCTTAGTCTCAGTGATTGCTGAGCTGCGTGTTACACAGCTAATTCAACAGAAAAGTCCTTGCAGTGCACAAAGGGCTTTAACACAGTCTTTGGACCTATATGTTTGGAAATATAACAAACTAAATGTGTTAAAATACTTAAATAAAAAGGAGAATTCAACGAAAAAACAAAAGCATACAATCTCTGACTATTTTCTGAGGTGCACAAGACTGATATGACAGGAATTTTTGGAACCGGGGCTGCAGGACTACACCACTATGTAAAGTGTTTGGAGTTAATTTGGCCAGTAGAAAAGGTGTGAAGTGAAACCTGTAAGACAGCGTAAATGATCTGTAATCTGAGGAGTTTAACACAGATCAAACAGCAGCAGCCTGTTAGTTAATGAGCACACTGTGTGATGGAGACAACAAATGTGGGAATTCACTCTGGACACAAGATACTTAGTGACAATGTTCATCCACAAAATGCAAGAATATAGTGAAAAACATTCATTAACATCTGGGAAGATATCAGCAAATTTTCCTGCACAGAGCGCCTAAAAATATAAGACTGCAGCTTAAAAAATTGGTAGTTTATTAATTACCTGAATCACAAAAAATATTGAAATCAGTGTTCTGAGTCCAAGAGATTTATTTATAGTTTATCCACCAAGGAGTTAAATATGTTGAATTCATGTAAAAAGAGACAAAGAGGTTTGTGCATGTATATTGGGACAGGTGCATAATAAACGTCTTTTACAGTACACAATCACATCAGTTTTCGGAAAGCAAAGATCCTAAGCATCACTGGTCCCTGAACTTACAGTAGTGTTGTGATGAGCATACACATTTATTTCTCATTCTCTTTTCTTCAGATACAACAACAAAATACAGGGAATTTGTTTACATCCTTAAAAACGGAGCCAAATGGGTTCTAAAGATTAAAGTCAAACCCAACGATAAGAAGCAGCACAAACAGAAACATCTGACGTGCTGAAAGAAACCTGGTATAAAAGATCAGAAAATTAACATAATAAATCTCATATTGTCTGAACAAAAGGGTTAAAGACATGTGAAGTGCAAACAGAGGTCAGATTCTAAACTACCTCTTTGGTTTATAGAAGCTGTTTTTCCCTGAAACTTTTGTTTTTCCTGCTGTTCATACATCACACAGATCCAGATTAGATCTTAATACAGAGACTGAGAAATGCATATGTGAGATCATTAGAACTTTACTAAACCAATAAACCTAATGTTAGACTAAGTACAGCAAAATGTAGAAGCTATATTACACCAAGCTTGGTTACAGAATGTCATCTTTTAAAAAATATCTCTATTTTAACAGTACACTTAAGATTTTATATTAAAGAGTGAATACCTAATGCGTTCAGGTAAAAGTGACAGAATATTAAGCTTAAACAGCTAGAATATAAATCTTATCCGTACTACAGAGTTAGCTTTTGTATATTCTTTCTGTATGTTTTGTTCATCTCAGGAGTTCTAGCATTACTTTAGTAGCATGTGTGTATTAATATTTTATTCTGAAGCCTTTGCACAGTCCTGCTTTTTCTTCATACTCTGATATTTTTATTTTTACTTAATTTTTTGCACTAAGTGTTTTGCTGCTAAATTGAACTGAGCTGCTAAACTGATTTTTATTGTTCCTGTGACAGTGACAAAGAGCTATTCTATTCTGTTCTGTTCTGTTCTGTTCTATTCTTATCCATCCAAGTCATTAGGTCGAGGTTATTAGTGGATGGTCCAAAGTTTATGTTTTACTTCATAGAAATAAAACAGAGATCCATAAAAAGGGACACTAATGAGGTAGAGTACTGGCTTCATTCATCACATTAGTCAGTTACTTTTTTTTTCTTTTCCACCTGTCACTTCATCCATCCATCACTGGTCTGTCTTTCCTCACACTCACCAGCTCCAGGTCCCTCATCCGGCTGAAGCTGACCGCTGAGGTGAGCGTGCGTGGTGGGTACTCCGTCAGATACACGCGCTCGTCGCTCAGGACCACGTGCATGTAGACTTTATTGATGGTGTCCGACTTCACCACGCACGGTTCGTAGGCTCGGATCCGCTCGTACACCGTCCGCTCCGTGTTCCGCTTCAGGAAAGAGTCTAACTTTATGTTTCGGCGGCAGAGCAGGGCCCCGGAGCCGGTCCGAGCCATGGCCGAGCGGCTAGTGGTGACAGGTTACCCTCCGATCCATCGTTATGGACAGGTCCCGGCTCTCCTCCGGGTCCGTCCTGAACCTGCGGCTCTCCATCGGCGCACAGAGCTGCCATTGGTCAGCGTGGTAAGCAGGGACGCTGCTGATTGGCTAAGAGAGCAGGGGTCGTTTCATACTTTAGAAGTCAATAAGTTTACTGTGTTGACAGAATAATGTGATTTTAACCATAAGAATTTCAGCAGGTTCAGACAATTTGGTATTTGATATATTTCCTCAATAATAATAATAATAATAATAATAATAATAATAAAAACAGCGAAGTGCCTCCCAAATTTAACACAAAATTTAACTCAAAGTTCTTAAAATGTCGTTCTAACTCTTGTGGATCCCTCTGATTTATCCTCCAAGGACCGAAAATGTAAAATACAACAACAAAAAAACTACAATAAAACCATCAAACAAATGGTGCCAGGCACAACAAACCCCGCCCCTCACACGTATTGTATTTTGGCATTGATCCAGCTGATGTCATCATGTCTATGCATGTGCTGATGTCAGCATATCAATTTACCTCTATATATGTACCAAGTTTGAAGTACATTGAAACAAAATTGATATTTTTTATAGACATTTGAAATTTCGCACAATATAAGTAAATGGGAGGGGGAAAAAGAGTTTAAAAATTCATTAGAAATTTGAACTTTGACCTACTTTTCCCAAAATGTATTCACATCTATTCTGTGTCACTTGCAATCTATAAACCCAATTTGGTATGAATTCAACCAATAGTTTTACTGTTGCAGACATTTAAAATTTCGCCCATTATAAGAAAATGAGAAATGAAAAAAAGATTTTAAAAATTCATGAAACATTTGAACTTTGACCTACTGCTCCCAAAATGTAATGAGATCTATTCTGGGTCACTGGCAATATATAAACCCAATTTGGAATGAATTCAACTGATAGTTTTACTGTTAGAGTGTTAACAAACAAAGAAACATGCAAACTAAACCAAAAACAATACCCCTTGCCTCTGGGGTAATTAAAACATTTTAGTTTGTATGTTTGACTAGTATAACAGTTAAATATTATAAGGCTGAGTTAGTTTCATCTGGTCCAACCAACAGGCAGTGTCCGGGTTTGGTCAGGACCTGACATTTATCTCCTATTCGCTAATAATGTGTACAGTGCCAAAGAGTGATTATTTACTAACCTGTACAATAAACATGAGGTAGATTAGGTCATCCTTATCATCATACCCTGATCAACCCCATTCTCATAATTTTCCCGATATTTTACACAAGCCTCTCTGACTGTATTCTGCTCTGTAAATATGTCCAAAATTATTTATATATTTGATAAATAATGACTTTGTTCTGCTACTTTGCTCTGCTTTTATAGCTGCAAGCTCTGCTGGATTAAAAAAAAGTCTTGTTCTGATCTAAAAAAGAATAATTTGTAGTTGGTTCATTATAAGGTCCATCTTTTCTTTTTCATTTCTTGCAGGAAGAGAGTTTTTAATCATGTCAACTCAAACTGTGTTGTTGCAGTTCCCAGATCTCATCACTAGAGGGGAGTGCAGATTATCTTCAAAATCTGATTTAAGCAGCGATCATGACCAGGTTTAGAACATTAAAAGCTCCCTGACAGAAGTAAATAAAGTCACACACTTAATATATTGTTAATATACCTTGTTGAAAAAACTCAGCTGTTTTCTGAATTCTTTATTGAGCAACTCAGACATTTTGATGGATATAAACCTTGAAGAATGTTGGAAATGTGACTGTCCTTCATCCTCCTCCTCTCCCTCATCTTCCTCTTGGTGACCCTTTCTTGAACACACACATTCACACAGACAGTGGCTGGAGCTTTAAAGGGGAGCTTTGTGGAGGGGTGCAGTGATCAACGCCTAGTTGTTTTGGTGACCAAAATACACACAAACACACACCAACACAGATGAAGGCAGTGCTGTGAGGAAGAAAACACTCAGTCTTTTATCCAGCCAAGTCAGAAGACTGAGACACTATAGATACACAAAGTAGATGCTGACTAAAGTAAGTTTATTGATTGAGGGTACTGTTAATGATTGCTTTAATGTACCTTGTTAACTCATAAAGACCCAGTGCTATTTTTGTGGCAATTCCAAAATAGTTTTTTCTCTATTTTCGATTTTTCTTAAGTGATTTATCACCATTTACTCTAATATTATGCTCTGTGTTTTGCATTTGTAAGTGAAAATCAGGTATTCTCCTGTATTTCATTTGGGGATCATGTTGATGTTCATTGAAGCTCAAATTAAAGTTGAGGGTTATTATATCGAAAACACTACAAACTGAAGAAAATGTGACTTTTTCAGTAAAATACATAATTAACTGAACATAAAAACAAACATCTCCATCCACTGTCATTGATCCAACTCCATGGGTTTTACTGGTGAATCAATATTGTAGAAGATGACAGTGTTTCCACGGTAACTACAGAGCCTCTGAGGGTCCAAATGGGTCATATCTGATGACCATGAAAAGATGACAAACTGCATTCTACACCAATTATTTACATGGATTGATAGGATTAATGGCTCAACAGGTATTAAACAGTTTAGAATAGTAGATGCTTTTGGTTGCCAGTGGATGTTTGGGTCTTTATGGGTTAAAAAACCTACCCTGAAGTACAGCAGTAAATAAGTTCAAGCTGCAGCACTGGTAATCCACCTAATCATAGTGACTGAACTCCACCCACACTGGTCTTTAATGTAAAAAACATGTCTTTATTTGCATTTTAAATCTAATTAATGACTTTGGATGGGACCCAATCTTACTATTCACTTCAAACTGTAACTCAAAAGGCAGTTGTTTAACATTGTGAGAAGTTGTTTTCTTTCTTACTTGCTTGTGGAGCATTAAGGATCCTGATTCTTTTTTCTTCATTTTATTGTTTATATTGTCTGTCATGAGTTCAAGGGTGTAACATCAACCAGTGTGCACATGAGTATTGCACTGCATAAAATTCAAGGCAGATATTCTTACATTTTCTATGCCCAGGGCACGTTCACTCAGGTTTTGTAAAATCCTGATTGGCTTTGGTGGGGTCATCAATACCATATGTCAGGATGGCCGAGTGGTCTTAGGCACCAGACTCAAAGACCACTTTCTTCTCAAGCAAAGGGATTTCTGGTCTCCAGATGGAGGTGTGGGTTCAAATCCCATTCCTGACACTTGTGGTAACAAAGTACAAATGTGTATAGATTGATTTTAAGATGCTGTGTTGATTTCTCCTACTTATCCTCCTGAGATCCAACACATGTTTGTTCTCTGTAGGGGACTAGAGTTTCATAGCTTTAGTGAAAAAAAAAAAAAAAGCTTTCCACTGCAAAGGACATTTTGTACTAATTTTAAAAAGATCATTATAATTGTTTTAAAAATGTATCTGAAAAAAACTGTTGCATCATGCTGTTTTCAATCAAGGCAATTATTCAACACAAAAAAGCTAAAACTATTACTTTCCTGGGTCTCAAGAGGGTATATGTTCAATAATTAAATGAAAAACATTGTAAGAGGGCTTTATGATGCTGAGATTTTTTTCTGAGGGCAACAAGGACAGACAAGATAAATAATGTGCACATCAGAGGGAAAGCTTAGGTTGGACGTTTAGGGGACAAAGTGGTGAGATGGTTTGGACATTTGAAGAGGAGAGATGGTGAATAGAATGGTAGAGGGATGATGAAGATGGAGCTACCAGGCACAGAGGTGGTCTATGGATGTGGTGAAGGAGTTGGAGTAGTAGTAGCAGTAGTATTATTATTATTTTTATTATTATTATTATTAGTAGTAGTAGTAGTATTAGGAGTATTAGGAGTAGTAGTAGTAGCAGCAGCAGCAGTAGTAGTAGTAGTAGTAGTAGTAGTAGTAGTAGTACCACCAGTAATAGTAGTAATAGTAGTAGTAGTAGTAGTTGTAGTAGTAGTAGTACCAGTAATAGTAGTAATAGTAGCAATAGTAGTAGTAGCAGCAGCAGTAGTAGTAGTAGTAGTAGTAGTAGTAGTAGTACTAGTAGTAATAGTAGTAATAGTAGTAGTAGTAGTAGTAGTAGTAGTAGTAGTAGTAGTAGTACTAGTAGTAATAGTAGTAATAGTAGTAGTAGTAGTAGTAGTATTGGTAGTAGCAGTAGTAGTAGTAGTAGTAGAAATGAAAATAAATCTTGTATTATCCATAAAACCATAACAGCACAAACGCAGCACAAACGAATGAGACTGTTTATCTAGAGATTTCCGGTGGGTGGGGGGCCAACTTCACACAGGTGTCATGTTTGAGTGTCTGGAAGAAGAGCATGTAGTTTTTTTTTCACAACTTTATCGGCCAGCTTTAAAGACATAGGATTATACAGCGAACAATAAATATGTGAGTTCATGGAGTACAGTTACATTCTGGTGGCTGGTCAGCTGGATGATCAAACTGTACTCCTTCATCTCCATCCTCATCATCACCGCTGTGTGCATGACTGTGTGATCGTGCGTCTGTGTGTTTGTATTTCTATGCAGCTGCAAACAACAGTCGTGGGCTGATCTGTCACACTGTCGTCTTTGTTCTGCAGGAGAAGACAAACAGTCACATTTCCACCAGAGAGGCAGAGAGAAAGAGAAAATAGCCTGACAAACACACACAGACACTGAGTGGTGTTGACCCTGATGGCATCTGAAGGCTGGTAAAGATCTGCTAAAACCCAACACATGCTTGACTTTTTAAACCTAATAATACACTGTTGTCTATAGAATTGGAATAATATGTTCTAACTTCTCATGAAATGATTGTGACAATGTCATTCTTGATAGATTAAGTGTAAGTGGGACTCTGTGTACTCATTGTACCCGGTCAGTGGTATAAAAAGGAATAAAATAAAGAAAGCAACTGAAAACAAAACTATTACAACTTTATGGGTGACAATGTACATCTACCTCATACTACTTAATTTTAATTCTGAATTTATCATTATACTTTAAAGTTACTAATATGAAATGTGAGAAATGCTTTCTCAATGTAAAATAATTTATTTTTAAAGCTGGCCTGTAATGTTATTAAATGAACTACATGCTCTTTTTCTTGATGCTTAACCATGACAGCAATATTTATAATACATTAATAAATTAAAACTGCAAGTAAATGATAGAATATGATGCATTTTAATACATTCAAAAATAAACCTTGGTCAGAACTTGATTAGTTTCTAGCACATTGATGAATTCATTGATTTATTGTTGCTTTAATATTACATCATACAATAATACAATATTTCTGCTGCATACTTTTTGAGGTACATTGGTAGTACTTTTTCAAAGGCTGTTATCATCCCTAGTCCTCTCTGAAAAGTTTTACACTGAACTGAATACAAAGTTTAAAAAAAAAAAAGTTTAATCACTGAAAGTCAAAGGAATTTATCAGTAAACGGAGTGAAAATGAACTAGACCCTTATAATCAGTTTTAGACCTTTGATAACTGAGCCTAAACTACTTTTTTTTTTTTTAGTTGCTTTTCAAATGATATGGGCCTATTTTTGCCTGCAACATTATTTTTTAGCCTCCTGTGCAGAAGTCCTGGTGTCAGAAAAAGATCTGAATAACTACCACTCAATCAGGGAGCACTGTCACGCGCATTTATTTTTTTCAAGGCAAATAATGTGGACATTTTCTTAACAAGGTTGTGTTTATCTGTAGGAAAAGAGAACAATAGAAGCACAGAAAAGTGATGGAGAGGAATCCCTTTATATGTGGGTGTTCAGCACTTGACTGTTTCCTCCGACAGCCTCAGTCGCGTGGATACAGAGACAGGACTGCTGCGCGCGCTCTAACGACGAGTCACGACGAGTCCCGAAGCGTCCCGAAGCGTCCCGAAGTGTCCCGAACGCCCCACCGGACTCCAGCCCGGCAGACAGAGGGTAGAGAGCCCTAAACATCAGACCGTTTTCTCCGTGGTCCAGAGGAGACAGAGCAGGGATGACGGCTCTGAGCAGCTGGGAACTGTGCGTCAAATATGCCCTCTTCATCTTTAACTTCGTCTTCTGGGTAAGAGACACTTTAACATCCAGAAACACTGACATGTCATTCCCCTAAACGCATCTGATCAGGCTGAACAAATAACAGAGAGTTTAATGTGGCTGAGACTAGAGCTATTCAAATACTGCTTTAATCCAGAGGTGTCAAACACACGGCCCGCGGGCCAAAACCGGTCCGCCAGAGGATCCAATCTGGCCCGTGGGATGAATTTACAAAGTGCAAAAATTATACTGAATGTATAGTCAGGGGTGTCAAACTCCTTTTAGCCCAATTTGATTTCAAGTGGGTCGGACCAGTAAAATAATAGAGTAACCAATAAATAATGACAATTTTAAATCCAAAGCTCTTAAATGTTAACAATATTTTACCTGGTACTATATGTTTTGCGCTTTTGTAGATCCACTGCAATCTGCAATGCACACGTAAATGATAAGATGAGGCATAATGTGAAAATTTCACTTGTTTTTCTTAAGAAATTTAAAGATATTCATATTTTTGGCGAAAGGATGGTTTGTAAATATAACATTTTCATAATATAATCAAATGATCATGTCAGCAATTGAAAAACAAAACAAAAAAAAACCCAAAAAACTGTTTTCCAAAATTCAACCTGACGTTTTCAAATGTCGTGCATATTCGGTCACAACCCAAACTTATTGAGTTTACCAACTCAGAAAGAAAGAAAGAAACCAGAAAATACTCATCTGATTTTGACTGTTTTGTTCTGTTATTTCCCATTTATTTATTTATTTATTTATTTATTTATTTCCCATCCAGGTGTCATTGAATTAAAGGTAAAAGTTTTGATTTTTCCTTGGTATTTTATGCTATTTGTTCATTTCCCACACAATGCAGTTTATCCAGATTATTATTATTATTATTATTATTATTAGTAGTAGTAGTAGTAGTAGTAGTATTTCCCATTCAAATTATGAGGAAGCTGGATTTTTCTGACATCAAATAGTGGATCTGACATCTTTTGAATAAGTGGACTGTTGTTTTTTTTGTTTTTTTTTGTAAGGTGTTATCATGTATCATCAGTCCATTATAGAATCACATGTCATCAGTCTGTCTGGGAGTCTAATCAGTGCAGCATTCTGTTGTTTTTTGTTTTTTTTTTCAATTAGATGATACTTGCACAAGAAAATGCCACATTTGATCATATTGTCCTGGGACAAAAACACTGCCTGGGGTCTGACAAGGCTGCATTAGTCAAATATGATAACGTACAACTGTTTGGCATTTTATTATACCCTTTTATGTTAAAATTATACCTATGTTTTTCACAGTAATTATTAGTACCAAGAAATGCATTTTCTTTTGTTTTAGGGATTTTTTGAGTGAAATGTTAAGGTAAACGTAACAATTTTGTGTTGTTTTACTTCATTTTATTCTTGTAAATTTTGAGGTTGAACATTTTTTTTTAGGATCTAGTTGTTTTGATTTTGATATGTTGTAGCTTGTAAGTTGTAAGTTTTTCAGTAGGGGGCACTAATGAGCTTAGACTAGTCATGAATTTGTGTATTAAGTAATTCTTCTCTTTTTAAGGTTTTGTTTCTCAAGTTTCTAATTTAACAAAAAGGATCCCACACTTTGTTCCAAGTTACCAACCACTGTCCATGTCCATTCATATTTTTTGTCAAATTGTATTAATTAAAAGTAGTGATAATACAAAAATACAGTTTGCAGACACACAGAAATGACATAGACTGGAGCATTTTGACTAGCAGGACATTTATGATGGAAGGGGAGATAAAGGAAGAAAGGAAGGAATGAGAAGAGAGTGAGAACTGAAGGAGGCTCAGAAACAAAGCTGGTGTTGTTGGTTTTGTTGGATCTACTGGGACAGAGGAGAAGCTCAAATTACCTCAGCAAAGAATCTCAGGAGGTCTGTGGGAATCCACCTGTGAAGCTTCACTTCTCTTCTTCACCCTATTTTCTGCTTTTATATCAAGGTTTCAATGATTGATCAGATGAAACACGCATCTAATTATTTTCCCTCTCTTTCTAGCATCTGTATCTTTTTTCTCACATGCTTTCTGAAAACCTAAATTGATATTTTGCATTAAGTTTTGCATTTTACATAACTATTCACATCTTCTAGTTTGAGGGACTAATTGTTTGTCAAGATAAAATACAGTTACAGGCAGAATTCACAGCCAGTGACAGTTCATATTCAACATGTGAAAAGATCCTGCTCAAACAAAAAAGATGTAATATTGAAATGTTTTACTGGAAACAAATGATGGACAGTTTTATTATTTCTGTGACATTTTACACATTCACCAGATCGAGAGATTAGTTGATCCAGACACTGGTGGAAATTTCTGAAGATGTTCCAGGGGGGAGAAATCAGAAAATAGTGAATATTTTGCATAATTTAATCAGAATCAGAAATGTTTTAAGAAACCCAGGATCCAATCCAATCCAGCTTTATTTATAAAGCACTTTAAAAACAACCACAGTGGTTTAAAGTGCTGTATGGAAGACTAAAAGCACAGTAAATCAAAGGATTAAGAAACAATAAAATCAAATAAATAAAACAAGTTAAAATATAACAACATAAGCAAAATGTCAACATTGCAAGACTGTCAAAAAGCCAAAGGGAACAGGATGGGAAATTATCTGTTGTAGCATACATAGAAACAAAGAGAAGACAGAATGCAAATACACAGAACAAGGAGTAGACAAAGTGTAAAAAAAAGACATATATATA
>JAPQRP010000005.1:22672439-22688716 GCA_037367295.1 Apogon hyalosoma | reverse complement strand
GTGGACCAACATTCCACAGGCTACAATCAACAACCTGATCAACTCTATGCGAAGGAGATGTGTTGCACTGTGTGAGGTAAATGGTCATACAATTGTACATCTTAGAGTGGCCTTTTATTGTGGCTAGCCTAAGGTGTACCTGTGCAATAATCATGCCTTTTAATCAGCATCTTGATATGCCACACCTGAGGTGGATTATCTCGGCAAAGGAGAAGTGCACACTAACACAGATTTAGACAGATTTGTAAACAATATTTGAGAGAAATGGGCCTTTTGTGTACATAAAAAAAGTCTTCGATCTTTGAGTTCAACTCATGAAAAAATGGGAGCAAAAACAAAATTGTTGCATTTATATTTTTGTTCAGTGTACATACTCTTCGGGCAGTTCCCCTACACCAGGGGTCACCAACCCTGGTCCTTGGCGGCTACTATCCTGCATGTTTTAGATGTATCTCTCTTCCAACACACCTGATTTAAATAAGCCTGTCATCAAGCTCTGCAGAAGCCTGACAATGACCGTCAGGTGTGCTGGAAGAGGGAAACATCTAAAACATGCAGGATAGTAGCCCTCAAGGACCAGGGTTGGTGACCCCTGCCCTACACCCACAACTTCAGACAGAAAATGTCAGAAAAATCTAGTTGTTTCACAGTATCGTTGTGTAATACAGGTTGACAATGTATGTTGTTTTAAAAATCACAACTACTACTCTGGAATCATGAAAGTTTTCTCTTTCTGACCCCCAGGGTGAAAATGAGTGTTAGTTTTTACAAGTCAGTGAAATCGAAACGAATCTGCCACTATTTTGTTCATTAATTAAGATTGTAGTCAATTTTCAAGCAGATGGAAAATTAGAAAAATATTTAGATTAGATTTCTGTGATGAAATATGATGTGGTTTGCGGTTGCAGCTTGGATTTTTAAAAATGGTTTTCTGACACAGCAGGAAGAAAATTAGTCACTTGTCAAAATAATTAGCAGATTAAAGAGTAATGAAGTAGTGTTATATAATGTTGCACCTCTTGACTGTATATCAGCCCCTTTAGTATGGCCTGTCTATGTATCTATAATGGAAGGACATCTCTGACTTGTGTGTTTGACTCCTTCATTACCACAGATTAGATTAATAGTTGTTAATGAAGCTGGTGTGGACTTCAACATTTGACCTTTACTGTTAGATGCATCTGGCAGATGTTTGCACACCATGCTCTTCATCCAAGCATGAGCAAAAATCAGAACAGAGGGCAGCTGAGGCCAGAGTTAGTCCACAGCGAGGTGGCTCCTCTGGCCTGGCAGAGCCCTACACACATAGCTTTCATTCTTCCTTGGCGGACAGTGATGCCTTTGTTTGGTGACTTTTGTATTCTCTGAGGAACTGTCACAGAAAGACAGACTCTGGCCCTCCCTTCTTGCTTTGTGTTTCGCCTCCATCAAACTGATAAGTGGAGTGGGCAGTCAGGCGACAGTGGATTTCTCTGAAATGACAAACCTCTTAATAACAGTTCTGGAGAGAAAAAAAGCCCTGGAGGAGGAGGAATATTTGTGTGTCTTGTATGGCTAATGCACTCGTGACATCAGTGCTGTGATTATTGTTATCCCACGTTCTTATTTTTGTCATCACAACCACATCAATGGGCAAAACCCAATGAAACTTTATGGAAATCACTTTGTAATTACTTTCTAACTTGTAACTTGAAAATTCTCAGGTCAGTGTTTCCACATTAAGGTTTGGAATGTTTTGCGCAATATGATTCCAGTGCAAAAACCACAACAAGATAGAAGAACAAACGCAAAACCAGGGCAGTGTTGAATATCTTCTTTTGTGTCATTAGCTTTGACATATTGTGCTGTTCTGTGCTTAAACTGTGGAGGTTTCACCACTATTTGTTTTTTCTGATATGCTGTTCTCGGACTATTTGGAAATAAAACCCTGGTAGTTCAGGCAGTCTCCTCTGGTTTTTGTCGACTGCATGTCAGACCCCTCATCTCCTTGACCTCGATTATCTCATTGTTTTGCACCTCAATCCTTTGTTCTTGTCTTTTTTTTTTTTTCTTTAACATAGAAAAAAGGTAACCTAGTGCATTTCATACCCCTATGTTCACCTGCTCCGCTACAATTGATTGATTCATGTAATATAATTGATCACTGGCCTACAAGTAAAATGCTTCCAGAATAAAAGTAACATTTTAGCACATGTGAGCCTCTGATAAAGAAAAACAGTCATAAATGTTGGTTGGCTGAAGTTTCCAAGATACAGTCTTGAGTCAAAATGTGAAATTTGAAAATTAAGGAGTGAATGGGTTTTACTCAAAAGGAATATTTGTCTCAGAGCTACCAGATCTACTTCAAAACATTGTCTGCACTTGACAATACATTCACTTTACAGGTTCTGTCAAGTGGAAGATTTATAAATCTATTGTATAAATGAACTGTGTAATAGCACTTTATCATATACCTTGAAAACATCAGCAAACCAGCACTTTTGTCATTTGTTTTGCAATTAATCTTATTAAAATACATAAGATTTAGCCCATTTATTCTCTGAAGCAGATCATTTCTAAAGAAGGAAAAAAAAAAAAGTAGCCCAGTGTTACTTTTCCATTTATGGATTCAAGTGTCTTAACTATGAGCAAACTTTAATGTCTCTTTGATGGTCAATGACATTTGACATTTTGGACTTGTATTTGGACCACTGTTTTAACGATAGTTAGTTGGTCTTTGCTGATTATACCAGTTGCTCTACAGAGGAATACATCTGACTGTCACATTGACATCACTGACATTTACTGCAATACTGTGATATTTTAAAGCTGTTTTGTTGCATGTTGTAGGTGTGTACATCCTGATCGCTGCAGGGGCTCTTATGATGGTGGTGGGTTTCTTGGGATGCTGTGGAGCCATCAAAGAATCACCATGCATGCTGGGATTGGTGAGAGTCTTTATGGTCTTATATTTTTATAAAGACATCCGATGCCAGGGTAGGTGTGGAGTTTTGTTTGTTTTTTCTGTTTTTTGTTTTCTTCATGGATCTTGGCAACAGTGTCATTGTTTCATTGTAGAGGATGAAAAATACTGAAAGATGGTCCCACTTCCATCACAAATGATGACAAAGCATCGAAAAATCAAGGATTAACAAATATATAATGCAACAAGTTCATGCAGAAAACTAGGACAAAGACGGGATAACAAAACATTAGCTCATATTCTGTACTATAATGTATAGTATAGTCTGTTTACAATGTTTTAAATGGAACAGAAGGATGCTAACTAGAGACAAGTTAAGAGATTTTAACAAACAATGGCAATATACATTAAATATTTAGATTTTTCTACTATAAGCTTTAGAAGTTTTAAAATAACCACAAACTCTTTGTGAAAATGGAGCATAGCATAGTAAGAGGAACTGACACAGGCTGAGTGAACCCAAAGAGTGAATATGTAGAGTGTTTGCTCTACTGTATACATGTGTAGTTTTATACAATCTACTGCACTAAATCCTGTTTTTCTTGTTTAGTTCTTCCTCTTCTTGCTCGTCATCTTTGCTGTGGAAGTGGCTGCTGGGATCTGGGGCCTCTCCAACAAGGACAGGGTACACAACAAAAAATGCACACATGGTTTTAATTTTAATGCATTTTCTCTGTCAGTAATTTAAACAGTCTTGTTTGTTGTTTGTGTCATCAGGTGGTGGAAGATGTTACAGAGTTTTACAAGCAGACCTTCAACAACTACAAAGACACTAGACAGGAGGCGCTGAAGGAGACCCTACGCCTCATCCACTTTGGAGTGAGAAAACACACACACACACACACACACACACACACCCACCGGAACATGTCACACACACTTCCGTTTAGTGTTGGTCTGTTGCACTTTATTAAACTCAAACTGAATTCTCATGAACACCCATCCACAGTAATTTGATATTTTAGTATCTGAGTGATGAGTGGTTTATGAAACTTCTCACAAATGGGAATCTAAAGAATACTGGTCATGTTTGTGTGATGGATGGATGGATGGATAGATGGATTGAACATTTATTGAAATTGATTACAACCGTGTTCCTATGGAAAACAAAACCCAACATTGCTCAGTACATTTAAACATTTCAGATGAAGTTTTTACACTGTTGTTATGCTACTGTTTTTGCCAGTATTTATCTTAACTGATATGTTTTAGTGAAAAGTGAGGAAAAAGGTGGACATTAAGTATTAGGGTAGACATATGCAAAAAAATGACCACAGGAATTTACATATAAATAACTGTTACATACCTGTAACATGTCTGATACATTTTTCAACATGACTTTACTATTGGCTACGAAGTAAGTCTTTAAAAATTGCTTCAATACAGTAAATGTTCATATGAAAATATTAGTAATGATAAAAATGCCATTCTGGCTCCAATGTTCTTATAAAATGAAGAATTTTTGGCCAAAGAGTTGTGAATCACTCCATAAAGACAGCCATTGTGGATGTCCTTCAACAGACAGATACTGGCTGCAGTGTACAGATAACCCAAGAAGGAAGACATGACAAATTACATTCAATAGGAAAATACTGACCACACTAATGCTATAAAGGTCATAGAACCTAATTTTGTAAATGTGATACAACTGGTTTCTGTTTTAGGTAGGAGTACATAAGAGCAAACGTGTTATGTTCAACACCTTTGTCTAATCTAATATCTAATCACATGTACAAATTTGCAAAGCTGATGGAGACGAATGCACAAATTAATACAAGTTTTCAGTAATTGATCAAAAGTTTGTCTACCTTTCTTCTTCACAGCTCGACTGCTGTGGTACCACGGGGACGGTCTTTGACGCTGCCAAAGACATCTGCCCCAAGAAGGACGGACTGGAGGCCCTCGTCACCAAGGTAACACAACATACCGATATGGACGGTCTCTTAAATGTTTTACAAAATTACATGAATATTCAACATCGTGACTTCAGCCCCAGAGAAATAAGTGAATTTCAGCCATGCAGATGATCTTGATAAATGGCCAGTGTTTTGAAATGGTTCACTTTGTGTTCTATCAGGCCTGTCCAGCTGCCATCGATGAGATGTTCAACAACAAACTACACATCATTGGGGGAGTTGGCATCGGAATTGGCGTCATCATGGTGAGTGTCAAGAAAAATGTAAAATAAAATACACTAAACAAAGAACATATTTCCAGTAACCAAGACCTTTGCAATGCTGTGTGTCTTTATGGATATATCAGTGGATTCTGGAGTAAAAGTTAAACTGTTTTAGCATAAGGTTGTTGTCTTTACTCCTGTTTGGTCCTGGTTTGTAGCTTCACTACACTGTAGTCGCATCGAAAGGTTAAATCATGGTATTTTATTAAAATCTGCATGTTTAGCCATCAAAATATTTTTTATGTTGTATTACTAGAGAAAATATTTAACAAGTAACAAGACTTAAACTGTCTTTAAAATATTTACAATGACTTTAAGAAAGGAAAATGTTTTTTCACCTCAATCAACTTGAATCCTTCACTACTCATTTTCTTGTAATATTTAATTTTTCAGTGTATAATTATTGTGCCCACACCTACAACACGGTGGTTTTGTCAAAACAGCAGATTAAGTAAAGAAAATGTAATTACAGAAATGTATCTATTGCTATGCAGAAGAGTTGACATTGTCTAATGTCTAGAACTGAAACCAAACACCAGTGCATAACAATCAGTGATGTGGAACAATGACATCTCGTGTACTTACAGGGTTCCCGCGGGGTCTTAAAAAAAGTCTTGACTTTACAAATCTGCATTTAATGCCTTTAAATGGTATGAGGTTTGATATAGTAGGTCTTAAGTTATGTTGCCATAAACTTGTTGGCTGTATTTTGTTTAAATGTCCAAAGACAGTCACCTTAGTCTACTCAGTTCCACCCGTTCCAACCTGATCATTTATATTGAAATTAGGAGCCAAATATTGTTAACTTTGCAGCCCCCAGTGAGGAACGATCACAGAACGTTCAGTTCTGTGTACAGTATTTATGTAATATTCAGTCTCTGCTGATGTAAATAAATAAATTTTCCTAAATTCCAGGAGTTAAGAATTAATGCTTGTATGGCTGTGAAATGTGCTTTAAATTCTATTTTAAGTAGTCTTAAAAAGTCTTACATTTAGCTTCTAGAAACCTGTAGGAACA
Source organism: Apogon hyalosoma (assembly GCA_037367295.1). NCBI lineage: Eukaryota > Metazoa > Chordata > Actinopteri > Kurtiformes > Apogonidae > Apogon > Apogon hyalosoma. The sequence continues at coordinate 22,682,557 of JAPQRP010000005.1, read as the reverse complement.
GTCTACTTAAGTAAAGGAATCATTTACTCCATAAAATGTCTGAAATGTAAAGTGACATTAGCCTCGTACCTCTGACAACAGTGCAGGTTTAATTTCTGCCTCTCTTTGCAGATCTTTGGGATGATCTTCAGCATGATGCTGTGTTGTGCCATTAAGAGGTCAAGGGACTTTGTCTAAACACAAACACACAAATCCCTCCTTAAGTGTCTATATTTTTCCCACATCTGCTTCAAAATTTCTCAGTTTAATGATGACAATAGTTTTTCAGTTTACTGCTCGGATTCCGTACTATATGACCACATGGAGCTGTGAGCGTATGGAGTCTGTTCAATGACGCTTCAGTTGTTCTTCACTCCTGACAATATGTTTGTTCCCACAGTAAGTTAAGCTAGAAAAGCTTTTTTTTTTTAATTTCACCTTTGTTATCACAAATGTATATCAGAAACTGTTTGATTAAATGAGGCCTTTGACTCTGCTGCCCCCGGAGAACCTTGAATCTCTTCTGGAAAACCATTGTATTTTATTTTCCTTTTCTTAGCTCAGCTTTAATTCAGCTTGTTTTGAAATATTATAATTTCCCTGATGAAGTGGAATCTAACAGGCATATGTGCAGCTAAATTATTTGACTGTTCAATTCATTTTTACTTTGTTCATTCTTATTAGCTTTTCATTTTTTATAAAACCAGAAGTTTTTAATGCAAATACATTAATGAATGCAGTTAAAATATCTGTATGATGCCAAATAAATTAACTAATAAACAATTTGTGTTAAAATTACTTTCCAGCATTTTTTTATTTTTTATCAGCTTTCAAGACATGACTTTGTAAAGTATTCTTGAAAAACATAGACATGTCCGTTAAGATTAATAACTGCTATTTAGGTGTTGCTTATGTTTCTTGAAGCATCTCAGTGTTTGTGGGGGAAAAGTCACTTTAAGAGACTGTGAAAGTGAGTTGATGTATCAGACATATTGAATGGTCAAGCCTTTCCATACGGTAATTTAACTTCAACTGCTTAACAAAGTAACACAGTATTTCACACTGGAAAACCCAAAATAAAGACTTTAATCAAAGTTCATTTACAAACTGCAAGAAATACACTTAAAAAAATTCCTAGAAATGATACTGTTGCTGAAGTACAGTAAAGTGTTTTTCTGACACTGAGGATCAATGAGCTTGAATCTTCACCCGGGACTGGATTTTTCAAACAGTAGTAGTAATAAAAAAAAAAAATTTAAAAAAAATTAAAAATGTACATCTTCAACAAACCAACACCCAGATGAGTCAGGATTGACATTTTAAACATTATGAAAGAAATTGCAAAGACAGTTTAACAGTGATGTTTTGGAATATTTTCATGCTTTTTGTAATTGGTGCCTTATCTGAACTTCTACACATTTTGAAACATTTTTACTTTGGTAACCAAAGGATGAATAAGTGGCCTTGACTAAAAGATGTCAAATGACCAGTTCTGTGACTTCAGAAAAGTATCAGGGGTCTTGCCGAAGTATATACAAAACATCAGAAATAGATTTGACTGTCAGAGTAAAAAAGGAAATTAAAATAATTTTCTTAAAATACAGCAATGTTGATGATCAGTAACACTTTATTTCACTGGCCTCTCCTTTAAAGTGTTTTGAGAAGTTCCCATTTTCTAAAAATTAGTTGCTATCAGTTATTTACATTTCCAGAGAAGGTCAGTGCAGGTTTTTGACAACTTCAAGAAGTCTAAATATGTAATTTTCCCCTAAAACTAGCACCAAACTGTGTAGGGCTTCACAGTTAAATACCATCTGTGAAGTTTTACACATCTGGAAAATACGACTAGTCAAAATAAAGTGTTGTGATGCTGGTTGTGGTGGGTGTCATGGTTTGCAGGTTTTTGTTAGTCCTCCCAGGCGAAGTCATACGGCTGGAAGTCATCTCTCAGCTGCTTGCAGCCCTCCTCCTCTTCCTCTTTGCTCTGTTTACACTCCTTCCAGTCAGCTCGAGTTGGGATGTTCAGTACTGCCTCACTGGCCAAAACCTCTCTGCACATACACATACACACAATAAGGAAACTGTGGAAATAAGTTCATGGCTGAAAGCATGTGGACACTCAACGTAGAACATTGTCTTCTGTAAGTTTTACAAGTGAAAATGACATTAAAAATTATGTTGTAGATGCATAGAAACAAGTTTTTAGATTTTACGACTTATTACAAATACATCAAAACGTATTTTTCTTCAGAGCAACAGCAACACTTCTGATATCTTTAACTTATTATAGATTAATAACAATATTAAGACACTATATTAATCTAAATACTATTTTCTATGCATGAAATTTAGTGAAATACCACAAATAACTGGTGCCAGGCACAACAAACCCCACCCCTCACACGTATTGTAGCTTATTTTGGCATAAGTCCAGCTGATGTCATCTTGTCTATCCATGTGGTGATGTCAACATATCAACTGCCTCTATATATGTGCCAAGTTTGAAGGTGAAACAAAATTGATGTTTTTATAGACGTGAAATATTGGCCATTATAAGTAAATGGAAGAAGAAAAAAATTTTGAAGATTCATAAATTTTAACTTTGCCAGTGACCCAGAATAGATGTCATTACATTTTGGGAAAAGTAGATCAATCTATAAAACAAATTAGATATGAATTAAAAAAAGTTTTGCTGCTACAGACATTTGAAATTTCACCCATTATAAGTAAATGGGGGGGTTATAAATTCATAAAAAATGGGAACTTTGACCTACTTTTCCCAAAATGTAAATGCCAGTGACCTTGAATAGATTTCAATCTATAAACCCAATTTGGTATGAATTCAACCAATAGGTTTGCTGCTAGAGTGTTTATTAATAAAGACACAAACTGAACCAAAAACAATACCCCTTGCCTCCCCTTCTGGGTGCCAGGTAAAAATGGGTTATTTATCTGTGTTCATGCTGTCATCTAGTGGCTGAAATTAATACAACACAGACATCATTATTGTTTTGGTCTCAGCATATTTTATTATATTAATACACTGATTTTTTTTCACTATCCTACCTACAGTCCCTAAAGTATTTCAACAGAAGTAAGGTTACGTTCTACTTTATCACATTATTCTCTGCTTTTGATACCGTCATTTTCATTTCATCACCTTAAACACAAAGATTAGAGTCTCACTTTTGAGTAAAAGCTTGAGGCTGCATAAATGCCTGCACTCACCTTCCAAACTGTAGAGGAAAATGCTTCTGAATGCGGTAGAAAAGTTTCTCCCCAGAGTCTAGCTCCACATAGAAATATGGAGTCCCAGGAGGAGCAATCTTAATATAAGCAAGGCGCATTTTCATGATCAACAAACTTTTATATTTACAATTTACTCTGTTGAGAATCACATAGGTACTAATAAAAACATTAACGTGTGCACTGTGAGATAGAGTATAGGTTGTGTCTGTTACCTGTTTAAGGTCAGTATGTTCAGGAATCTCCATTAACTCCATCTGCTGCTCCTGAGCCTGGACCATGAACGCCTCCTTGATGTCCTCTGTGGTGCAGCGATCCAGTGGCACTGGAACGACCTGAGACACCAGTGGTACAAAGACTTCAACAGCTGTGCATCAGGTTACGACCGTATGGACAAACACCTCACTGGCTCTTGTGTTTCTAAATTAAAGCCCTGAGAAAAATGTCTTTAACAATGCGCTGTGTCACATTTACAGTTTGTATTTTTTTAATATATATTTGCACTTTGAAATACAAAAGCATTCTATAAAACACCATAATCCACTTTAAAATCACTAATTTATAACTGTAAAAAGCCCCAGTTCAGTATTCAAAAAAACTGAGAAAAATTATCAGTAAAATTTCTGACAATACTGCTATCTTGTGCTATAAATGTCTTCTCTACTCAGGTCCTGGAAATGATGGTGATCTCATTTACATACCATAGTCTACTTTCTATTTACAGTATTGCTATAAAGCCACTTAGTTTTTTTTAAGTGAAGCAGTACAGTGTGGTGCAGCACCAATCTACTCATGTCCACTGGAAAAAGTCATACTTTTTAAGTCTTTGTATTATATTATTTTCTTACGGTATTTTATTATTATTGATTTTCCCTCGTCACCTGTGTGTTAGTTTTTTTTTTTTTACCTGTAGCTGCAGGTGTTGGCTCCTGTAATTCCTCTCAAACAGCACACAGCACTCGCCTCTGCTCTTGTAGAATCTCCTCAGGGCTGACTTGTACTTCTCCATCTCCTCCACCACATCTGAGCCCAGATCCACAACAGACTGGTAGTGACCGATGGGGAGGATCAGCGTGTGGTGATGCGTCAGACCGCCTTTAGCCAGAGCCACGTAACACTGTCCATAAAGGCCAGTAGTCATAAAAGTGTCAAGAAAAATGATGTGTGTGCTTATGTGAAATCAGTGGTCAAGGTTTTTCTGTGACTGGATGAGCTGACTATCAGTGTGGTGGACTCACATGTGTTCCTATGCTGATGACCAGGTGTTTCTCCACCTGAGGACTCGCCAGACAAAACCAGCAGGGACCAGTCGGCTGAGCTACACACAACAAAGCAAAGACATAATTAGATTACATTTGTTTTGTTTGATTATTTTCTATATTATTTAATCATTTTGAACCCATGAGTAATACACTGGTCTATGGTTTCACACATAATCCAATGAAATTATAGTATCACATTTATCTCATGTCTTCATGTCTGTTCTTCGTTTTTTACGTTGAACTCACGATGTCTGCGAGGCTGTTTGGGCTGCCCCTGTTGATGCCTGTCTCCACCATGATGTTGGCCTCGGCCTTCTGACTGTCTCTTTCTGCCTCGAGGACCTCCACCCTGCTTCTTGCCTAGGTCGAAGAAGAACTGACTGGCTGGTTCCTGGGGAGACAGAAATGTTACAAAGTCCGTTAATGGAAAAAACTCCCTGTGTAACTTTAACCTTAACGTGGTTTGAACATCATTTCTCAGTTGATGGATGAATCGTCTGGTGTACCTCCTCCTCAGTAGTGAAGGCTGTTTTCTGTGTGTCTGTTTTGTCCTTTGTTGAGCGTCTGTAGGGGTTTTCTGTCACGTCCTGCGGCTGCTTCACTAGCTCCGATGGATCCATGGTTTTCATGGGAATTATATTGAAGGCATACAAATACTGCAGCACAAGCAGGAGTAAACATATTTTATTTAAGACCTCTCTCTATGACAAACATCTCCCCCAGCTGTAAGTTCACGTTTATGGACATAGATATTGTTAGAATGAAAAATAAACTTAAATCTTAAATCAGTTAAACCACTATGGGCTTGGATTTGAAGCCTGAACTGGTGGAGAAGTTTTAACACTTTAAAATGAGCCTTCCTAAAACCATGACTATTACGCATGTGTTAGTTAAAATATTCTCACGCACTAAAATAAATACATCTAAATATTTCCTCCCTGGTCATACAGACCTTCTTCTTGGCTGGGTTGTTGACAGTTGCCAAGGCAATGAATCGGCTGACATGCTGAGCATTTTCCTGGAGAACAACATGATTCCTGAAGACAAACGTACACATAAGAGTCAGTTTAGAGACAAGAGAATCATTCTTGTGGTGCTGGCAGCCTGTGGAACCCTGTTGACAGATAACAGACTGTCTGTTTTAGGATGGTTGTTAAGCAACCACATTCTACTTTTGTTTTTTTATTTGTCTTATGCAAATTATTTCTGCCAAGGTTTTATGATTTCACCCATTTTTAAATAAAAAAAGAACAAATAATGCATTTAGTAGTTTAGTAATCCTCTCTGTTATTACCAGAGTGAAACTGTCATGGAAACATAATGTAAACACAAGTTATGTGAATAAACATTAAGCTTAGTAACACAGGCTCTTTAACAAGGGTGAGTCACTCACAAGAAAATATGATTAAACAAAGATACAATGTTTCCCATGATCAATGTGGTATAAGCAACTTCAATGCTGAAGTTCAATGGAGTTTACTAAAAATATCCCTATGTGGTGCCAGGATATCGACATGGGGAAGTAATGCAATATATTATTGTATCAATATATGTAGCCTCACAAAAAAATCCTTTTAAAAAGCCAGTTACACTGCTCATGCCACATTTTCATGACAATGCCATAGTTAAGTAGTGTAAAAACTAAAACATTCCATAAAAACACACTGTTTTTTTTATATACCACTAGGCAAAACGCATGTCTGTTTACCATAATGTCTACAGGTCAAATATAGCTATGGATTTTAGACTGTATAACCAATGTAGGCTGTGAGGATGTTTTACCTGTATGGCAGTCTCTCATAGTGAACACCCTCTAGTGCAGCAAAGTGATACCTCGGTTTCAGTTTGTCTGCGAGGCTGGCGACTGAGCTACTTCCACAAGACTTTGTGTTCACTTCCTGCAACAGGAAAACAACATTTTACTCATAAAATGTCTGGGTCAGGTGAAAGCTGAGCAACAATTAACATGGTGCAATTCACTTCACATATAAAATAATGATAAAATGAACAATTGTACTTTGGGTTCTCTTTGCTCTTACTGGGTTGTTTCCATAATTCCATACTCCTTTGGGCCACTGTGATGTCAGCAGGATGTCGACTCCTCTAAATTTGGAGCTGCTGGTCAGGGAGGTTACGAGGACTGAGAGATCTTTGGGTGTGAAACAGTGGGAAGGAGCTGGTTCCTGCAATGCCTCTTGACCACTGACGTAGGCAATCTGTAAACCTGACACCCCCGTGAACACTCCCCGCCGACCTGAAACACACGCGGATCAACATTCCTTTACAAATTCGATTTGAGTTTGGTTCAGAAAGTATACACACCAGAGAGCAGAGTCTCACCCAGATAAGTGATGTTTTCAGCCAGTTCACAGCCATCAGTGCTGGGAAAATACTTCACTGTTTCGTGGTTCGTTGCTCCAAGAACATAAGTATGAATAGGAGCTGAGGAGGCATATTACAAACAAACAAAACAATATATTACAATATTGTATTGTATTGTATTATATTATATTATAACCACATTAAAAAGAAAAAATGTTGATTGACATGTAGCACAACAATAATGAAAAACACATCACAAACACACAGAATGAAAAGAAGTTTCCATTAGTGTTATTGGCTGGGAAGAACTTAAAATCAGAAATCTAAGCTGGAAAAAACTGGATTTGATAGTTGATTTAATGTCTTTTTCAACAACAATGTATAAAATAAAAAGCACAATGACCAACCCCAGACTGGAGAAAATTCAGGTTTCCTTGTTTTGATAACATATTCCAGAAAAGAGTGTTGGTTATACAGATATCCATCATACCTTTCTTTGCTCCGCTTTTGTACTGCTGCCACTCTGCATTGGCCTCAGGTGATGTCCCAAAAAACTCTCCAACACACAACAGCAGCTGCAGGCAAAAAAAGACACAGAGCCATAAACACACTGTAGAGAAATAAGAGATTTTGATCTAAGCTATGACTTTCACTATGACTCACATCAAACTGCCCAGTCTTCTTCTGGATGGTCTGCACACGGTTGAATAGAGCATTCAATCTCCCTTCAACATCCCCACATGCCAGGCTGGAAGCAAACAAAAACTTAAATACTAAATAATCTTGTTCTTTCGCCATGCATGCAGAATTCATTTGCACAATGGGGGACACATTAACTTTGGGTCTGGGGTTCATCCTCCTGGAGATTTCAAGCATCAAACGTCAGTCCCTTCAGTCTGGTGAATTCTTATGCACCAATTTGGTATTTGTATCAGTTTACGGTTGAAATGTCTTTATTTATGTAAAGAAGATCACAAAATTCATAAACCAGGTGATAATTCTATATTATTCTCACAGATACAATAGAGCAGACTTATTCTGTCCCCTTTATTGTTTTGGTGAAGCAACCATTTTCAAAATGTGCATATTGTGTGCGTTTCAACAGCTTCTGCTGAAATCACACACATCTGAATGTTTGAGATTATCATACAATATTATAGCCTTACAACCCTCAAATCAATAATCAAATTCATTACAAAATGAGACCTTATTTCAGCTGCTGGGACCAAAAAGATGCAGTGTTGGTATTAGTCCATAACATATTTTCATATTTTGGAAGTACACAAAGAATGAGTATTGAAGATAGAAGGACTGTCAAATGCAACGTTTTGTCTATGAGTATGTTGTATATAATAAGACTTTGCAAAAATAAAACTCCTCTCTTTATTTATTTATTCTTCTTGTGGTAAATGCATATGGTAAAAGTATTGAGGGGGGTGAATTAACTCATCGCGTATCAATGCCAGGATTAAAGGCAAAGTAACATTAATATGAGTTCAGTAAAGTCGTTTTTATCAAACCTTCCAAAGAAACAGACAATGAAGAGAATGTTGTTATTTCGGACAAAAAATAAAATAAACTTAATCACGCGTTTATCCGCATAGATATTTAAAGTGTTCCAATAAATCAGTAAAGTGTTCATAGAGCCCAACTTACACTCTCAAAGGTTGCTCCCCCATCTCTTGATTAAATTTTATCGACAAGTGTCCAAAAATGCGTTATTTAGATTGATACAGTTTGGAGGGTTCGTACGGCGATAATATATGTCCGGTCAATGAAAGAGTGGAACCTTCGGCACATTGTCAATTTTATAAAATCACACATAATTTTACGTAAAATATAGTCAAAATAAGCCTTATATAATAATATGTGAATTTATTAGTAAATATATGTCTTGATTTCAATGCCCAAATAGAAAGCACTTAAGTCACTCAAATATTAACTAACGTTGGTTTTTACCCGAACGATTTTACAAGCGGACAGATTGGTTGCCAGATCATTTATGTGCGTTTACTACTCTAAAACGCAAATCCAGTACATTTTTAGACTAAATAAAAATAATAGTGCATTTTAATCATCATCCATAGACACCATACGAAGAACTCAAGATCTGATTTTTTTTTTTCAAGTGCATTTCAGTCTTTATTGGTTTATGAATTGGAATATGTAGTCTTAAATATCTATGGGGTGGAAAACTGGGGTGTATTTTTCTCTGATGCTGTAAATTTTAGCTCCCAAAATAAAACACAATTTATCATTATTAATTCCAACGGCAGAGAGAAAATATTTACACAGGGATATTATATTTTACTGATATATATCATACACAAACCCTTCAATTCTACGGATAATCTTGTTATCTGGCAACCCGCCGGGCCTCGTACGGCCGATCCTCCATCCTGGCACTTACCTTCATCCTGGTAACTCACAAGTCCCCGGACCAAAAACAGGAAGTAAGTAGCCAAATCATAAGTAAAATTCACTTTCTGTTCGGTAGTGGAAGCGGGCAGGGAGCACAGAGACAGATCAGAGCGGGGAAATCGCCACAAGAAAGAAAATAAAGAGTGAAACCGCACAGACGCCATAAGCATCACCTTGTCGAGTGAAAACATGGCGCCGGACATTTTTCGTCTTTCATTTAGGTGTTTAGCTTTGCGGATGCTAATGCTAGCAACTGTGTGAGAGCTGCAGTCCCTGCTGAGATACTTTCTGTTTCACTTTGGGTGCATCGTTTGTCCCAGTAGCACCGCAGCTGTATCTGTCCAAACCAAGGGGCTCAGGGTTGATACCGACACTTATATGTGTTTTTATGGGTTTTCTGACTACAGGTCACGAAAATCAAGCCCCTCATCATCATGTCAGTGTCTTCACCATCACACTACCTTATCAAACTTCATCAGGACATACATGAAGCTGATCATACTAGTTGCGCTATCTGAGGAAAGTTCCTGAAGCACACATTGCATCTTCACTGTACCTCTTAATAAATGTACCACTTTGGCTGTAGAACAAACCATACTTTTATAAATAGTTATTAAAGTACTGACACTGCAAACACTTGAAGGCAGAAGCGACTATCTAACTCAGTATTACTCAATCTTGAGGTCGGGACCACACATGGAGTCACCTGAAATTTCTAAGTAATTGATTTTATATATATATATATATATATATATATGGTGAGTTGAGAATGACAACCACAATCCATAAAAGACATGACACAACATGACAGACTGTGAAGCTGAAACTGAAGCACTGTGGTACTGTTTATCTGTCAAGTGTTCAAACTGAAGCACTGTGGTACTGTTT
>JAPQRP010000005.1:22637039-22672339 GCA_037367295.1 Apogon hyalosoma | reverse complement strand
ACTGAAGCACTGTGGTACTGTTTATCTGTCAAGTGTTCAAACTGAAGCACTGTGGTACTGTTTATGTGTCAAATGTTGAAACTGAAGCACTGTGGTACTGTTTATCTGTCAAATGTTCAAACTGAAGCACTGGTACAGTTTATGTGTCAAATGTTCATTGTGGTCAGTTTCAGATGCTGCAGTTTTTTCATAATTCATAGTTTAGTTCTTGTTCAGTATTAATTGTCAGCCTTGTAAATACAAGCTGGACTGACTGTACATATCCTGACCAAGGAAAATCAAAGTCTCACTTTGTGCAGTAATCTACACCTGGCTTTTCTGCCTCCGTCCATAATAATATACATGATATAGCCTAAATGTTATCTAAAATTGATGTTTATTTGCAACATAGTATAGTAAACTATTACATGATCAAAAACAAATTAATTTTAGCAAAAATAAAGTCTCCATTTTGAATGTCTGGGGTCGCCAGAAATTTGTGACGTTAAAATGGGGTCACAAGCCAAAAAAGGTTGGGAACCACTGATTTGTTACCATGGGTTAAAAAACATGTTTTTTAATCAGTATAATTTATTTTTTTGTTGGAGTAGTTTTAGTGAAAGACAAATTTTAAGTTTGATGTGACCAAAACCTAATAAAAAATAATTTTGTCTTCAAACAGTTATTTTCTTATTATAGTAATTGTGTGATATTGAATGTACCATAAACATGTATTAATCTGTATTAAATGGGATATCTATGAGTTTGTGTAAAAGTAATTAATACTGCAATTATTGTTGACAGAGTTCAAATCAATCCAGATTTATTTATAAAGGACATATTTTTCTTTCTTTTCTTTATTTAAGAATCCCCATTAGTCTCTACCAAAGTAGAGACTATTCTTCCTGGGGTCCATTCCCAATATTAAAGTATTAGAATTTTTACATTTACAAAGCACATAGAAAAAAAATGTTACATTAATTTAGCATTGTTTCATTATTGATTACAGATTTCTTAAGATTTGTTTTAAACACAACATAATTACTTCGCAACATAAAAATATTACAATTTATACATTTACAAAGCACATAGACAGACAAAAAAATGTAGTTACATTAATTTATATTAATAGAGTTATTAACAGAGTTAACCAAAGTATTGTACAAAAATCAATAAAATACATAAAACACAATGATACTTTAAGACAAAATATTTGAATAATAAAGTACATGGAAAATAGTGCAAAACAGGACAAAATGACACACTCAGCAGTGTTGCTTGGTTAAGAAGGAAAATGCACAGAGTACAGATTCTTATAAGTATTTTTGTCATTGTGAACAAAAGACTGAAGTGGTATAAAAAAAAAATTTAAAAGGCAGGATCTTTATTTAGAATTTTCTTACACAGTACAACTCTGTACTCAGTGTCACTGAATCCAGAATACAAACACTGCAGACTAATAGCAGAGTGCTTATAAAACTATGATAAAAGAGTGGATTGATGATGTTTCCCTTTAGAATATTATTAAGTATGATTGATATAACACATAGCTGTGGGTCTCATATACTTTTATTATATGTAATTCCTGCCAGGTGCATGATGAGCTCAGCATCTGAGGACAAGGAAGCACCAGGGTTAGAAACGGTCAACTCTGTTACTCTTACACAGGACAGTGATGGGAGCATCATACTGCACTGTCCGCCTAACGGTGAGTTGACACAAATACAAGTCTTTTGATATTTAGCTTCATTACAAGATGTCATATTTTAGCTAAGTGTTATGTTTAGCAAAGATATAAAGACTCATTAAACAGGTGTCATGGTGTTTTTTTGGGGTTTTAATTGAGCAACAAAAGTGTGAAGCCTCTGAGTATTAACATACGGTACTTCTTCTGTGTTTGTGTTTAGATGAGGACTCAGAGCCCCTTCAGAAGAAATTGTGTGTCTCCTCCACAGATGAACCAGAAGACTCAGACACACCTCAGTTCTCTGTGGTCACTTTACCAAGTAAGACACATACACACATTTTCTACACATAGGTTTGTGAGGTGGCAAAAATACAGACAATGAAATAATGAACTGCGGTCAAACATGAGAAATCCAGGCAAAGAAGTTTTCAGTGTCAGCAACATAAACATAAAATCCATAAAATAATATGAGACCTTTTCTCCATAGTTTGGTTACTTCCCACCTCTAGGCTACTATCTCCCAAAACTGTTGCTTTGGATATTTTTACTTACTATAAGTAAATGTGTCAACACAGTAATGTAAATGTAATCTGTTATCATTCTGGCATTATTACAAATACACATATGTGGACTGGAGCTGGTATTTACATCCTTAAATAATGGGCTCCATGTACAGCCCCACTACTTCCTGAACTTAAGGCATCTCCTGTATTTCCTGTCTTTCATTATTGGACACACTGATTAAATCAGGTGTACCTGACCACATTAGACACAACAAGAAGTAGCAGACAGACCTGGATTAATCGGTGTGTCCAATTATGAAAGACAGGAAATAAAGGAGCTGCTTTAAGTTCAGGAAGTAGTGGGGCTGTGCATAGAGCCCATAAACAGTGTGGAGGCATTAATTGTCTAAAGGGTCACAAGAAAAATCTGAAGGGTCATGAGATGATTAATGGGGCAATTAAATGGACAAATGTTAGACTATAATGCTTTTCATTTGTCCCATTTGATAAGATATACTAAATGTCTGTGTATTTGTTTTTTGTTTTTTTTTTTATTTTGCTGTCTGATCACACCCCCATGTAATACTTCACATTTAAACATCTTCAGTTTTACATACATACATGAGCTAACAGGCTTTTCTGTTGGTAAACAAATATGACACATTTGTTCACCTCAGTGTCAGAGAATGATGGGAGCTTCGAGGTGACCATGACAACCGCAGACGGTGATCTGTCTGAAGACAGCGTCGCACAGATTCAGGTGCACAAGTAGCTCATCTTATGTTCTCCACTTCTGCTTTTTACCTTGTTCAATGGGGTAGAGATAATAAAAGAGATTGAGATTATAGAAGAGATAATCTTTGGCACTTAAAAAAAGGTCAGGATTTGCAGGGTCAGATTTGAAACATTCATGAAAAATGTGAGCATTTCTCCATTTTTCCAGCATTCAGTTGTTTCAGGGTTTAGCTTGAGATATGATGTATCAAAGTAAAATGTTAGTGTAAATGTGCATGTGAAAAGCAACCTGTAATTATGTACAGCTTGCTCATTCTATTTCCGGTTAATGCAGGACTTTGTTGTCCTACACATTATGTTTGCATGCATGTGAATATGGGAGCTTAAATTATTGAAATGGAAGAAGTATTCTTTTGTTAAAGTGTGTGTTTAACTGCAGATCTTGCAGGAGGATGAAGATTCTCTGTCTCCTGGTCAAAGATCAGATGTTTCACCTGTCAGTCAGGCCTGGTTCACCACAAAAGAAGACAAAGACACACTGGCTAACAAAGGTACATAAACACACACATGTCCCCTACATTGAAAATAATCATAAACAACAAAAAATGTCCAATTAAAGGAGTGTCCAGGTAAAAGTGTATACTTTGTGAAATATTCAAAGGAAAATGTAGGAGAAATTACATCAAGGTATCAGAGTGAAGTGTAAAAAGTGTAGTTAAAAGTGGTAGTTGTGCTTGGAGTAAAATTTTAAAGGTTATCATTCCCAAATTCACAAAAGAAAGATACAACTATAAACAACTACAGTCAAAAATATTTAGCTCATTTGAATCAGTGTATTTCCTTCAGGTCACAAGTGGAAGCAGGGCATGTGGTCTAAAGAGGAAATTGACATTCTGATGAGTAACATCGATCGATATGTGAAGGTACGTCTCTGCTTTCTGTCATTCTCTATTCTTTATGTCTCAGCCCTGTCATCTTATTGTGTTTTTTTGTCTTTGTGTGTCAGGGCAGAGGTATTGAGGATCCAGCTGAAATCATTTTTGAGATGTCCAAAGAAGAGCGGAAGGATTTTTACCGCTCAGTGGCCTGGGGTCTGAACAGGCCTCTATTCGCTGTTTACAGACGAGTTCTACGAATGTACGACAACCGGAACCATGTTGGCAAGTGAGTAATTGAAGAAAAGACCAAGTGAAAGATGTGTATGTTTTGTTTAGTCTCCCAAATAAGTAGAATCACACCTTTCTGTTTTCTCATTTTAAATCTTCAGGTATAAACCTGACGAAATAGAGAAGTTAAAAGCGTGAGTAAAACATTCCTCCTTTTAACATCAATATCTGCACCTATGTGTCCGTGTGCTAATATGTCACTGTGTTGTTTTTAAGACTGAGGGAGAAACATGGAAACGACTGGGCAACGATTGGTGCAGCTCTGGGTCGTAGCGCCTCATCTGTCAAGGACCGCTGCCGACTGATGAAGGACACATGCAACACAGGTACAAAACTTCAACCAAGAATCGGAAATTCAGTGATAATAATCTTTGTTCATGTAAAATTTTCTCTTGACTATTTTGGCACTCATGCTTGTTTTTGTGCCTGTTTTCTGAATCCTGTCTTAATAATATGAGGCAGATTTTTACCATCTAGTTGTCAGTTAAATTCTCATGACTTAATTATCATTCAGACTAGGGATGTCCTGATACAACTTTTTCACTTCCAATACGATACCAATATTGCAGCCTTGAGTATTGGCCAATACCAATATCAATCCAATACGATATCAGCACGAACCATACATACTTTTATTACTTATTTTGTAGTGTGGAATGTTAGAAAATGCTTGATCAAGTGATGTTACTCAGAGAACAATAGTCAGCAAAAGTAGGTTTGAGAAAAACTGACCCATTTATAATTAACCAACTGGTTACATAAATTTTAACCTTCAACATAATATCTACAGTATTCAACAATTGAATACAATAAATAAAAAATATATTAGAAGACCCTGAAAAATAACCTAAATAAATCCAATAAAAACAAATTATACTTTGTAAAGTGCAAACAATTCAAGTTCACTTCAGTTATTTTTTACTGTCAGTATATGGTGGGAACAACTGAGGGCAGGGACAAAAACAACATAATATTGTCCACTGTCCAACTTCTCAAAGTTAAGAGTTCACAGCTCCAGTTTCACTGACTGTGCTCACAAAACCCACAAAAACATGTGGGGGTGAGTTGAAAAAAAAAAATCGGTACGGGCAAAGCGTGGGTGGGTAGCAGGCAAGGAAGTGACAAAATAAAGCAGATTCATGGATGAAACGGTGGTTGATCCACAGCTGGTTTGTTTTATTTTGAAGTGAGCTTTACATCCGGCTACAGATGTCATTGAGCAGCACTGAGGGCGTGTGTTTTAGCCAAAAATAAAGCCCTTAAAAGTGATTGACTAAGTAGACAATGTGATTAATCACAGGTCTGGTTGCAGGTCTAATGTACGCGGGTATGAGTGGGTTTGTAAAGTGGACCGTGCAGGACTCTGTAACCCCAGTACTTCTGTCACATGACTCTGTTAGTTCACCTGTAGTAGAGCCCCTGTCCAGTTGATTGTGAGTCTGCATATTCATCACTCATTGTCAGCTCCTGTCCTGTTGTTTCACTGACTTTAGCCTAAAGTAGATGCTACTTTGCTAGCGCAAAATATCAGACAGCTGAGTCTCCTTGGTTCTTTTCAAATGCCCAGTAAATGTGATGGCATTGATAAATGCAATGAAAAAAGAGAGACTGATGTGGTGGAGGATGAAGATTAACAGCCATCATTGAGATGTTTTTGAACATTAAATACAACTGAATTCTACCAAAAACTACATTTGAAATGACGGATAATAATGTGTTATGACACAGTTTTTATGACCCTGTCCATCAACATGATGGACAATAAAAATGTCTAGCACAGCCTCTGCCTCCATCTCCACTTTTTGCAGTCCGAGCATGATGTGGACATTTTTTTAAGAAGATAAGCATTTGGGCATGTTCTGCTGTCAGCCTGCTGCTGTGCTCCTCAATGATAATTGACGCTGTGCTTAAGAGCCTCTCGTACTCGTGCAGGAGCAGAAAATGGACTGTTTATCGGAGCGCTTATATCAGAGATTTTAGATGCAGTCCGATAAAATCCGGTACTCGTTTTTTGGTTGATATCGGACCGATAGCCGATATTAATATCAGATTGGGACACCCCTAATTCAGACTTCACCTGCACTGTCTTTAAATCAGGTAAATGGACTGAGGAGGAAGAGCGACGCCTTGCTGAGGTTGTGTACGAGATGGCAGGCGTGTCACCAGGGTCGGCAGTTACCGGGGGCGTTTCCTGGGCGTCAGTGGCCGATCAGGTTCGCACCCGCTCAGAGAAACAGTGTCGATCAAAATGGCTGAACTACCTGAACTGGAAACACTGTGGAGGAACAGAATGGACGAAGGAAGACGACCTAAACCTCATACACACGTATGGAAGTGTGTGTGGGTGTGTGTGTGTTATTAACCTAAATAGTGAGTGTCACACACTGATTAAGTCGGGTATTGTGTTTCAGGATATCGGAGCTCCAGGTGGAGGATGAGAATGAAATAAACTGGGAGGATCTGGCGGGTGGATGGAGCAGCGTCCGGTCGCCTCAGTGGCTGCGATCTAAGTGGTGGAGCATAAAGAGACAAGTAGCCAATCACAAGGAGATCCCTTTCAGCGGTACATACACACCACTGTCTAATCAGTAATACATTAATTCATAAATAACATATAAATTTACTTGGCCTTTTTACTGAATATAACCACTGCCATAGCACCCTGAGCTAATTCAGACCTTTACTGTCATCTATATAGTTATTTTTGTCATCACTGTCTGGAGTTCTGGTGCAAATTCTGAAGATAAAAAAGAAATATAAAAGTGCCGTATATTTGAAATGGGAGATATTCTAAGTAAGATTAAAATGTCTTCTTAAGCAAGTTTTCTCCCTTTCAGATGATTTTTGAAAAATAGTAGTATCAATTTCTTCATATAGTTTGTTCACTTTTATTTCCAGGTCATGCAAGACTGGTGTCCTAGATATTAAGTTTACATGTAATTATAGAAGTTTAAATCACATGTTATGGATGTAGCATTTTATATAAAATAAGTCAGGATTTGTTATACAACTGATACTGGTGTGTATTAGTTCTAAAGAAATGTTTTTCTCTGCAATTCTGATGTTGAAATATATATATTTATATGTACACTCTGTCCAGTGTCTTCGTCCTCCATAAGCCTTAAATGTGTATCTTTATTATGTCCAGTCCTTCTGAAGGGTCTTCATGAGCTAATGGCGTCCTTGCAGACAGTGTCCGGACCTGGAAGCCCTTCCTCCTCCTCTTCTTCCTCACTCCAGATCCGACTCACTCGGTTGGAGGAGAGCGGCAGTAGCCCCACCCCCAACTCTGTGGCAGCTCTGCAGATCCCTGTGCAGATCCCCCTGCAGATTACACACCTCAGTAAGAATCACAGTAGTGTCCAGTTTGTTTTTTTATGTCTTTAAGTTCACTTCTCAGTCCATCTCAGTGTGAGTGTCACCTGTTGGAGCACATGCCTTTTAAACCAGCGCCTTACTGGAGCCTCCAGGGTTCATTTTTGACCTAATTCTATTTACTGCATATCACTCCCCCACTATTTCATCCTCCTCAATTCCTGCTTCTCTCGATTTAGCAAGAAGGACAAAAATAGATCTTTAGAAAAAGTTTTAACAGGTCTTAAAATAGATGGAATTGACATTTTATTAAAATGCATTAATTGCAGTCTAGCTTCAAATGTGTTTTGAGGGAAATTTTGATTTTGTATTGATCCCATCGTAACATACATACAGACACAAATGATCGCGCGCGCACACACACATAATATGTTATGATGTGATGAGTAGGCTAACGTGGTTACTTCTCTAAACCAGTTAGAAACTTTGTGTATATAGGCTATGTATAAATAAAGGCTGTGTTTAAAGACACAATAAAAAGCCATTAACAAATCATCAGTAATATAAACATATTGTATTTGTCATTCATTGTACCAGAATATGTAAATGAAATGCAGTACTCAAGTCTCAGTGCTAAATAATTGTAAGTCTAACATTAAAATGAAATAGAACAGTTAAACTGTCAAAGTAATTCCCTGGTTTTTCTTCATATTCTTCTTTTAGGTTTTATATTGGGTTTAAGTTTTATAGTAAACTTGTTGAACCTATAAGAAACACTCATGCAAACAAAAGATCAAATTATGACGATAGCTAAATGTGGGAGACCCCTGACATGTTAACGTTTTATTTGATGTCACTTATTATTTAGCCTCTTTTGTCGTTTGTGCTCCTATTCCTCCTTTTTGTTCTGTGATAAATCTGTCTTGTTAAGCCACACTGGACCTCTATGTGTCTGAGTTTTGTTGTCTATGTAAATGATTCCTGACAATATTTCTTGTATTTTTTTGTTTCATCTCTTGAAGCGTCGGATTCTTCATCAGCAGCCAGTGACAGCGAAACCATCACCCTGAACACCGGAGCCCTGCAGACCTTTGAGATCCTGCCTGTAAGCAGACGCAGACTCAAACATCTATGTGTTAGATGGACTCGCATATACTGGTATAAACACTGTTACAGTTTCAGAACACTCCCAGTGTGGTAGGTTTAGCCATTACTGTAAGCAAATGATCACACTATACAAAAACTGCCAAAGAAGTCCTGCATCCATATTTTTTATTCTTATTTTACATTTAATGACACACATACCTAGTTGATGACAGTGAGCCTGTTCACATTCACACTAATGCTCTGATCATTGTCCGATTTCTGGAGTTATCAGATTATTCAAGTGATCATATAAATAGCATAATCTGATATGTTTTATCTGGTAACAGCAGTAATCGGATTATGAGAAATCACATTAACGCACCTGGACGTCTCCACAATACCAATGTCTTTATGCATGTATACCTGTTTAATATGATTTATTTCAGTCTTTTACATCTGCGCATGTGTAAAAACAATTTAATCATATAAAACTGAAGTGACGTAGTCCAACACGAGCGGAAGACAGTAATAGAACGTTTGCTTCTACCATAGCTACTTAATATGTACTCCGAAAGAAATCCAGTAATGGACTGAAACGTCTAACAGGGTCTTTTGATTATCAGATTTCTGAAGTACATGTAAACATCTGATTATTACAATTACCCCAGTTATTTGATTTTTATGGTCATGTAAATGGGCTCAGTGTCAACAGATCAAAACATCTTCTATTGTTTCGTTTCAGTCATTTCACCTACAGCCCACTGGCACACCTGGGACATACTACCTCCAAACGACATCCAATCAGGGTCTACCGCTCAGCCTCTCCGCCAATCAGAGCCTTCCACTGAGCTTGGCCAATAACAATACAGTTACCCTGACAACGGGCTCCTCGCCCTCCTCACATGAACACATCATCCTTCACAGCCTGTCGGTCAGTGTTTTTTTTTTTTTTTTTTTACTTGTTCCTGTTGTTGGTTAGTTTTGACTAAGACACAGCACATTTTCAGTGTTTTGCTTCATATGTGTCATTAAAATACTTGTTTGTACTTTACACACAAAGACGGACGGCCTCTGCTCCAGCGATGGCGTCATCATCCAAACAGTCACCTCTGACCCCACCTCCTCAGACCCGCTCAGCCAGTCCCAGCTGGTTGTGGGGACAGAGGAGAGGGCCCAGGATGACCATCTGGATGCCACAAGTCTCCTAGATGTGTCAGAGAGTGTTGTCACAGAAACCCAGGAGCCAGTGACAGACGACTTTACTGATAAGGTACAGACATGGGTAATCATTAGCTTTATTTATTACTTATTATTTAATCATTTCTGCATACTCCTACAGAATGGTTAAAATGTCACACACTTACTGTTTTTTTTTTCATGATAATATGCTATCATACTGTCACAGTTGGCCAATGTTTTTCATTTTTGGAAAGGTTTATGTCATTTTTTGAAAATAGTATACTCTGTATCTCTATCTGTTGTGTATTAGCATGTAGATACAGCTTGTTTAGACATATTAAAATGGACAAAAATGTAAAGAATTAAAATATCTTATTCCAGTGATTAAGGCTTCCACATTGTTTCAGGTGATTTTTCACTTTGGAAGTTGCTTTGTTGAACTGCAGTGTACGTCAGTGTTGATATAAAACAGTGTACTTGTGTGAAATGTTTTGTTTTTGTTCATACATCAGGAGTTGAGTTCCTCTTCAGTGGAAGGTTCCGTGGTGCAGTCTGAGATAACGTCTGGCAGCACTGTGCTGATTGTTTCTCCTCCCAACATTAGCAGTACACTGACAGGTAACATAAAAGTTTTTTCCTTTTTGACGGGTTGTTGTGTGCTTTTGAATATTACCACTAATATCATGCTGTCTTGAATACCTAAAATTTAGATATGGAAGCATGTTGTCCATAGATGCTCTAACTGTTCATGCGGGGACAGAAAACAACTGGGTTTCAGTGTGATCCCTGTGGCCTGGGACCGACTGAGCCTCAGATATACCAGATTCTGTGCTGGTCAGAACTACAAAGCTGGACGATTGTTTGTGCCATACACATAGTGACAACAATTGTATTTGAACAAAAAAGACTGTTCTGAAACCTAGAGACCTTTACTTTGGGATTTGTTTGCATAAGTCCTGTAAACTGATGCAGTTTTGGAGAAATTTTAATTTTTAATAGTTTTTCATTACAGACACAGTTGAGTTTTCCATTTTAGTTTTGTTTGTGTGTGCTGTCAATTAATAGCTACACCTTTTGTTCAGGCCTCTGAGGTTGTTTTCCACATAAAGCAATAAACAGTAGAGGTCAGCAGAAGAAACGTGTGGCTCAAATCTACTAACATGAACCTGTCTCTACCCTCAGATCCGATCCTGGAAAACCAGGAAGGCTCCGACTGAACTGGACCCTCATCGCAGCAATCCAACAATACCACACTGTCTCCGACTTAAACCAGGATATGAAGACTTTGGTCAAATTACATGAAATGATGGATGTTTCATTTGACTTGTAAAAGTAATGAACCCCTGGATCAAATGTGAACGCCGCCCATCAGAAGGTCTCCATATAACCTCCGTTCACAGCATCTGCAGTGCCAAAGAAACTCAACATGTGAACTGTTCAGAGCAGTGAAGAAAACTTTTAGATGCTGCCCTCTTTTTCCTCTAGAGATAACACTGAGTCAGACTTTCCTTTAGAACTTTTTGATCTTGGATGACGTACCAGAGCTTGAAATGCAATTATATGACCAAATGTATCGGTCATGGATTCACTGAACTCCTTTTAAAAGGATTCTCCGCTCTCTGGATTCAGTCTCTGCCGCAAATGTTTTACTTTTCTGCAGGGAAAGGTACGAACACAGAGCAGTTATTGGAACTTCCTAAATGGATCTTGGTAAAACATTTCACTTCACTTCATCCTTGCTATGCAAGAGTGAAGCCACAATATCACCTCATCTGCTGTTGGTTAATACACCTGTCAATCATGTCAAACCCCATGCCTTTATATATTGTTAATAATTTATTAAAAATCCACATCAGGTTTCAATGAGACAACTGCTGTTGAAATGTATGATTTAGTCACAAAGAACAAACCCTGTTAAATTCAGTCTGTTTAAATTGGAATTTACCCTCGCCTGAAAACATCACATCCAGACTTCCACATAAACATGTTACACAGTCTATGGCACAAAAACAGGGATTAGCTCTCTTTTGCCATGAGTTGTGATTGTAAAATAAACCATTTTAGTTTTTACTTGTTTTAATTTAAATTACACCAAAATATTAATCACACAGCGCCCCCTTGAGTCTAAGTCAAACTACAGTTTTTGTTATGATTGTGTTTGTCATTGGACAGACCAAAGAGGCAGTAAGGGTACTCAAGTATTTATTCCATAAAAGATTTTTTTTTTAAAAACCAAAAAAAAAACAAAACCTTGTCTTAACAATCCAGAAGTTGTCACAAGTTTGACTCCTCCCATGGTTGGTATTTGTTTTTCTGTTAGCTCCCAGTCACTGTGTTGACAGTTACATGTTCACTGGTGTTACCCAAAGATTTACTGTAAAAAGTCTGTAAACAGACTACAGCTGCAAGAAAACATGAGGCAAAAGGATACCCGCAGTGAGTTCAGTTTGGCATATTCCAGATTCATCAGTCTCAAAACATGTTAAGGGATGAGATTAACATGATTCTATATTTTTCTTATCATCAGCAATCACATAAGAAGACAAACACTGACAGCAAGTACTGTTTATATCTGCACTTCTTCCCGTGTGCCATACAGCTCCATTTTTGGTCAAGATCTATTAAGAACAAATCACTGAGCCAGCTTATAATAGTTATCTCCCCAACAGTCACTATTTTATATGAGAAAACTACATTAAACAGCTGTATTAGAAAGACTGAATGTCTGCAAATTGAGCTGCATGTGTGAGCTCCTTTTAAAGACACAGGTATGGAGAAGATGAGCCAGGTCATATTAATGAAGGGAAGTCAAAGTAGTTTTCACGTGACTGATTGGCAGTAAAACAAACATATAGTTGAGTGGAAAAAAGATTTCGGACACCCTGAAAATTTTATCTCAAATATTGTCATGAAATATTTGCAGAAAAATCTTTTTCAAATGTATTTTTTCAAAAGGTGTGGCTACATCAGACAAACAAATGCAAATGATATTTTTGTTTGTTATTCACGTGAACAAATGAAAAAGTAAGCAGTTTACCAATACCCCCACCTGGTCGCACAACACTTTTCCCCTCCTGCTCAATGATACCCTGCCATTCCAAATACACAAAAATTTAAATTTAGCCATCAAAGTGTGCACTGCACCTCTCCCAGTAGTAAAGAATGTGTCAAATTTGAAAAGCATTGGGTGAATAGTGTCCAAGAAATGGGATGGACAGACAGATGTAATTCCTGGTGTGTGTATATATACAGTGTATATATGTATATGTGTGTGTGTGTGTGTGTATACATATATATATATATATATATATACACACACACACTTTTTTAATAGGGCTGGCAGGGGTATACAAAAAGTAACAAAACTACATTCTAGACAGTTTCAACATGTCCTGGATGTGTCATTATCTATTGAAACATCCCATTTTGAGCTTGATGGAACAGAGCATGTGCAGAAGAGAGCATGTGGGTTTGGAGAATGGAACAATACTTGGCAGAGTTCAGTGATTTAAAAGTGATTCTGAATACATCACAAATGCATGGGGTGTTGTATCCAAAAACTTTCTTTACTGGGGTTGTTCTACACTGTCTAACGACACCAGATTTATTCAAGACATTTAAGTACTAGTCCAATATAATAATAATTTTGGTCCCAACTGACACCACAGACATTATATTTTTGTATTTTAGTTTTTAAGAGCAGTTCTGTCAGAATAAACCCAACTGAGGAGCTACGTGACCTCACCTGTCTATGCACGTGGACGCATAGACATCACAACCCTAGACAAATAACTGATTTACCGTTGATCTGGAAGCCAATTTTATTTATCATCCATGATTATAATCAAATATTCCGATAGAACAAACAGTGCAGCCAAACGTAAAGCTACTTCATTGTAGACACACCAGCCCAGCTCAGATATGCAAGTGGAAGGATTATTTGTGCAGAACGTAGATGGCAGACGCATCAATATGATATAGAAACATTCACAGATTCACACAAAGACCTACTTTGTTCTGTAGCTTCAGTGTAAAGCCATGTGGAATGGTCTCATTCACCCAGCTGGCCTGTCAGGGTGTGTGTGTGTGTATGGCTTAAACAAGTGTAATTCATCCAGGCTTAGTGCAAGAATTGGCACTCAGTGTAATTCAGCATTTAAATTAGTCTTTAATTAAAAAAATCCTTTTAGCAAGTCTTGATTTGGAAATTTAACTGTTTTATATATATTTATGTGTAATGTATATATTTAATTTAATTCATCCATAATGATCAGAAAAACTGGAAGAGCAAAAAAAAGCAGAGGCAGAGAAAACAACCTGTTGCATATGCTTGAACCCTGAAGTGTCTTGTGCTATTGCTTTAAGCTAGTTTGTACTACAGTATACATTACCAAAGGAAAGGAGAGGATCCATCACCTTCCTTTCTCCTTCATTTGGTGTGTAAGAGTTCATAACTTTGATCTTTAAGAAAAAATCCACCCCAAAACAGTCACAATCTGAGTATTTTAAAAGCAAACGGCTGTATAGTAAATAACTTAGTAATGTGAATACATTTTCAAGCAGCTACAGATTAAACATTGCCAATTCATCAGCTAAAGCTAGTTTTAACATTAAACCTCCAAAAAAAGAAAAAAAAAAAAAAAACAAGGTGGAAGAATCTAAAGCCTCCCAACCCTCATCAGATGGTCATAAGCAGAAGTGAAGAAAACATCAGAATGATTTGCAGTATAGAAAAGTGCATTTAGGCAGTCTTTGATAACTCAGTGTCAAAAACACATCCTGATGAATGCCTTAAAACATGTATCAAATAAACCCAAAGTGAGTACAAGTGGAAAAAAAATGTATTCTGAAGCAGTGATCAAAAACTGTCCCAAAATTGCACAGTGTTGATAATGAGGCTGCTGTAAATCAATATCTTCTGTATATATTGTTTGGAGGCTTCTGGTTTTCCTTACATCATACCTGACACTTAATGAGTGGTCGAGACCCATCAAATGCACCATTAATGAATGGGAAGCACTATTTTTAAGGATATGCCACGTGTCTTGGTTACAGCTTTGGAATGATGGTCTATAAATCTGAAAATGATTTTTGGCCACTTGAAGATACAAGTTGTAAACATTGAGCATTGCTAGTTTATTTATTACATAATCGGTATCTTGTGGAATAGCTCATACTATATTGGCTATACAGGTATGCTCCACATGATGTCGCTGGGTTTGGAGTATTTGGCTGATACAGTGGGAAGAACAAGCAGTCAGGTTAAGAGGGTAATATCTCTGGTCCACTCTGACACAGTAGGTGACAGAAAAGCACCTTAATGCAGGAATGACTCAGCTATAAAACAAAAATAAGAGGGAGTCCTATGAGCTACTGAAAAAATATGGTAGGAATATCAACCCCCTTCATCTGTAAATATAAACCACTCATTCAAAGGTAACAAATATATCATCATTTTCATGTGATTACACACTAATGAAAACATAATCTGAATATATCTGAATTCTGCAGAGACCATCCTAAAGGAGGAAAATGCCTAAAACCTTTACTAACATTCAAGGTGTCAGTGTGTTTACAGGACAACTTGATGGTACAGGTGGTCCTTTTCATTTTCTATCCGTTTATGGAGCAACATTATCCATAATGTGGAGCTTTGTTTGTTGGTCTTTCTACCCTTGAGGAAAGGACTGTATGGACCTAAATCTTCCACTGGGCCAAAGACAAATGAACCAAAATTTGTTTTGCATTGAATCATAATTCTTTGTTGGTTCATGACTGACCTCTTTCACACTTTGTTTTTATATTACTTTGATAAATTATCAGTTATAGCAGCTTTAAAAACAAACTTTGACACAAACAGGGCTTTGAATGCAGCAACTTTCTAACTACCTGGCACCATTAATGTATTTATTTCACATGGCTTTGAGTCTGACACTGAGAGATAATTAACCTACTTTCTTTGGCTTGTAGTTGGAAACATGAGAGCCAAATAAACACAAAAATAAAAGTAAATGACCAAATGCATAAAAAATGAGACAACATTAACGGAGCTAACAGTATGTCAGGGTGGATTTTTCCTTCAGTTGTGACTTCATCATATATCATAATTGACTCCAAATATGAGGTTTATGTGCTTGTAAACACACCTTTTTGTCTTAGTCTGTCCTCCAGTGGATTTATGGCCTCTTTCAGTGCATCATGAAGTCTACGCTGTTGTGTGTGTTTGATTCAGCACTAATAACTGACAGTTTTCATCCCACTGGAACCATTCAGTCTCACTGGTTTTGGTCCAAGAACTACTGTAGGTCACGTGGGAAAGTATTTCAAGTTTGTGTGTTGAGGTTTTTCTTTTGGTCATAGTCAAGTTTTCCTTCATCATTTAGACCTTCCCCGCCTGTTTCCATCCGTCAAGGCCATGTCATCCCTTTTTCTTCCTTGTCTTCCTCGTCACTGCCTTTACGTGACATCGTGGAAGTAGAGGTTGGCACATAGACACAGCAGCACGATGCATGCCAGCATATAGTAGATGAGTTTCCTGAATTTAGGCTCCAGGTCACCCTGCCGGTACCAGAATATCTGGAAGAAGGTAAGAGAGGTAAGCAAAAAGAGCAAATAATACATGAGACAGGGGTCTGATTGATAAGAGTTATAGCAGAAAATTACCATGAACCAAATTAATATTTCATCATTTATACTCGGTGGACTTAGAATTTTAGTAATGTATTTTGGTATACTTATAGAGAAACAGGAAAACTGCAAAATGTGTCATTAAAAGAAGTGGACACGTATGTAACCCATTGATTTATGAGACGGTGTTTGAAGAAGAGTTTTACATTCATCAATGTACTGTTATCATTCCTGTGTGTGTAAGTGTGTATAGACTACTACCAGAACTATGGTGGATCCACAGGCTAACAGGATGCACACAGCAAAAAAGACATTTAGCGGTCGTGGAGGCAATGAGGGGAAGACAAATGAGCTGATTACAGTCACCTAGAAGAGAAAAAGAAACAGCACAAAGACGTCACTGTGTTACTGTTGTAAAACTGGTGCATGTCAACACACACGTAAAACAGGCCCTTTCTCCTTAAACGAGTAGTCAGTACAGGAACTGAGGAAGTGCTGTAATGTACATCCAAAGTTCAGGAAATGGACAAAAGTCATGAGTGAACTAACAAAGAAGGTTGAATAAGGAGAAGTGAAAACAGCTGAGTCATTGTTTCAGTTTTTTCTCTCATTCTTTCACTCAGATTAACCAAAATTTGAAGACACCCTGACTTTTTTTTTTTAAACATAATTTCTGACAAACATTTAAGTGTAGCATATGAAACATAGGTCACACACAGGCACACATTTTAAGGCCATTTATAAAAAGGTAATATTTGACAGAACCAGAATCAGATGCATTAATGTCACATTCATGTACCTCATATAACATTGTATTGTTGTGGAAAACCCTAACTGGATTAAACAGTTAAATGCTTCTACATGATTACATTTTACAAAAACAAAACACAAAAACTATAGTGCTGTTCAGATACATTAGACTTTTAGCTTGTCATAAAATCTAAAACAAGTGTTGATCAAAAGCTAAAACAAAAAAAGATATAAATAAGCAAGCAAAAAAAGGTAAATGAAAAAATAAAACAGCTTTGAACTAATATAAAATGGAATTTCTAGCTTTTTTCCATCTTTGCAGCTCCTCCTATAAAAGCACTGATTACTAAACTTCTACCCACAATGGACTTCTACTTGTCTGTAAATGTTTTTCAAGGAATGGTCAAGGAATTTGCAAATCCATAAAAAGAATAAAAATTGTTGTATTTAACATTTCATGCAGTTTTTATACTTACTAGGACAACCAGAGATGTAAATCCCCCCACTGCTAGGTTTATGATTCGATCCTGAGGAGGACAGAAGATTCCACAATTTAACATCATGTTTCTGACATCATTATAGTATGTTTTACTGAAATAAAACATAATAAGTAAAACTTTACATCTTGGCATTTGAGACACTGTTACAAAAGTGACTGTTCTAGCCTGAAAAAGTACCAAACCTCTCTGTTAAAGTGAACCATTTTGTGCCTGTGAGCTTATTTTTTCCTTTCCCTAATGGGTTTTTTCTAGGTGTGAATGTATGGGATACAAGAAGTTTTCATATGAGAGTGGGAAAGTTTAGATGAATTAATCCACTGTTACAGGCAATCAGTGCTGACTGAGTCCTTGAATCAACAAAAACACAGTGTTTCTTCAGGCTCCTACCCGTGCCGAGGTTTCCCCAAACAGAGGTCTGTTGTCCAGGCCGCCGCTGGTGCCATACGTCCTGGTAGTGAAGTCGTCCATGGTGGCTTCAGCGCACACATACACTCGGTGTTGACCTGTTACCTCTCAGCAGCGCCGCCTCCTGGAAACACAGCACCAATGCTCCATGGTAGCTGAAAACTCACCTCCAGCTCTCACAGTGTTAGGGAAGCTGATGAGGACATGATGGAGGGTGAACTCTGCAGACCTGTTACTTCACCTGTCAAACGAAATAGACAAGCCTTAAAAAAAGTGTGTGTGAAATACAGCTGCAAAGGCCATTACATTACTGATCCGACTATATTTTAGTTCTACTTAATGTTTGCCCCCCAAAAAAAGAAAAGAAACAAAAATTAGTTTCTCAGAACGCTACTGATACAGCTCAATGATTTCGATCATCCATCTCCTAAACTCTGGGTCACCCATTTGAGATGCTTTTGATAGTAATAAATGTTTCTATTGCTCTAATATTTTTACTTAATCAATTTCTTAACACTGAATACATTTTGAAAAGCATGCTTAGGTTCTGTTAGTTTCACTGATGTGAAAAAAAAACAAAACAGATCAACCCACAAAGTATGGAATTTATTGATATAGATTTTACTATGATAAAGCAGGAAATTTGATTTTCAACAGAATAAATGCTACATTTTTCTTGTTTTGTTATTTTTATGATTTTCCTTGTCATACATAAACATTTGGTAGTTTCTGGTCAACTACAGTAAATCACCTGAAAAGCACCATTATAATATCCAAAATCAAAGATGTGTGGATAAATCAACAGTAAAAGAGGAAGGTGGTGGTTTTCCTTCTGACTTGGTGAACCGCTGCTGATCAAAATCAGACAAAACAGACAGATTATTATAGAGCCTTCTGATTCACTTCCTCCTTTTTCAGGTGTGATAACAGCCACAGTCAGTTTCATTTTTGAGGAAAAGAATCCACTTAACTGTCAAAGAGATAACTGAAATGATAAATAATTGTACCTCAATGCTGATTTACTAGTAATGTCAAATTACATTAAAACATATTTTCTACAGTCCATCATTCTCAGTTGCTCTTGCATACTAGTTCTCTGCTTTTCTTGAAATTACATTTCAGTGATATAATAACATATAGCACATATAATATTTAGCAAGTTTTATGTCATTACCTGGAGCCAGGATATTTAGTTATTGTTTATTAACCTTTTTTTTTTTTTTTTTTTAATCTCTGATGTGACATGTGGAACCGACAATAGTTATTTAGTAACTTTGGAATTAGTTAATTCCTGAGGTTTTTCCTCTTTTTATCTTACACTTTTATGAGAGTCACTGATCAGTATATTAATCCGTCCACAAAATGAGAGATACCAGTTTTAGCATTTCAGTTACTTTTTAGGAAAAACCAACATATTTCACAAAAGTATGTCATATCTGAGAAAAAAATATTTTCTGGTTATAGGTCACTCTTACAGCTGTTGAGCTATTTTCTAGGTTTGCTGACAGAACTATGAGTCACATTAATAAAGATAACCCTTAACCATAGTCCTCTAGGAATATCTGACTGAAAAGAGATAAATGTAAATGTCCTAAGTTTCTTACTAAAGACTTAGAAATATTATCTAGTAGCCTAATATTTGTCTGTAGACTTCAGAAAGTCCAGTTTATGGCTTTTACAAAAGGCATTTCTGAAGCAAACAGAGTTATTTACAATTATTCAGAGTCCTCTCCAGCAATGGCTTCAAGCAAAAAGAAATTTGCAAAATTTTCTGAGAATTTATTACTGATAAGCCACTGACTGATCTCACTTCTCTCATTATTTCTCATGTCAGGTGTTTTTCAAGGTAAGCACAACCACTTCAACATTCAGTCACAGGATTCGCACTCATCTTGCAATTAGTGTATTTCTTCAATAAAAAAAATGCAGCACAGAGCAAATGTGTCCATAGTATAGACTAAGCTTGCTTTTTAAAATCTATCCATTTTCTCTTGGAAGCATTAAGTAATGTTTAGACAATGAGGAAATAACTGTACAGGCAAATTACACCTCCATAAAAGTGAAAATTACCTCTCTCACATCACATGTTCATACCACAATATCATGCAGTATAAAAAACATTTTCACAAAGAGAGCAGCTGTGGTTGCTGCTTCCTTTCTGGGTCAGAAGGCAGAAGTAAAGGAAATAAAACCCTTGCAGAGCGTTCTCAGCAGAAAACACACAGTAGAAAAACAAGAGGTTCATTATAAACCAGCATTAACCTGGCCTAAAGCTGCATTCCATTGGAGCCTTGTGATTCACTAGGCTGCTTATGAAGTGACCCCACGACTTAAGGAGAAAAATGTTTTTTTTCTGTTCACTTGTGAGCTCACAGAAGATCCCACTGTGAAATAATACCTCCATGACCTTCATCTGTGAAATCTTTGTTGGTTTACACCAGGCCTTGCATGAAATTGGTATTATATTATATTTTTAAATGTCAGAATTTGTTGCTCAATGACATATTCTTTTATCACATCTGTAGATACTGTCCTGATTACTTACAAACAGCATAGTTCATTTTTGATAGACTGCATCACGTTTGTCATTATGCAATTAAAGCTAAAATGAAATAAGTGATCAACCACAAATCAAATTGCCACATGCAATAAATTGATCAGCTCTGGCTCTAGCCTGTATGACAATAAAGGCTGACAATAAGAGTAGCAATATTATGTAAAATGACATGACATTACTGGCTATTAAGGCATTAAATTTGCAGGAAACATACAGTGTGTCAGATTAAGAGGTTTTCATACTTTTTAAGAAACCCCATTTTAGTGTATTAACGCATTTAGTTTTATATTTCAACAAATCTATTCAGCATAACTGTGAATAGCTAGGCAACACCAGGCAGTTTTAAGCTGCCTCTGCCAACTGAAGTGTGTGAGCATCACCAAAAAAAAACAAAACAAAAAAAAAAAAAAACAGCTAACCAAACTCTACACAAAGGATATGAATAAATAACAACAGCATGAGTTCAGGTGATCCAGTAGTAACAAACGAAGCCAATATTTTTCTTAGAAATAAGTTCATGTGAAGGAAAATATATCCTACAAATACTACCTATTCAGACAAGAACGTAAAAAGTCAAGCAAAACAATCCACATGTCGTCAACACATTATTACTGACAGGACGAGACATCTCAACACAATCTTTAAAATTAGCTTAATTTGAAATTAGCTTATCTTGCTAGCCACAGCGAAGAAAACACCTTTAACTTTATCCAAACAGCTTGCTAGCCGTGCAAGTTATTGGTTACCTTGAAATGAAATGAGACCTAACAAACCGTATGTAGCCGTTACGTGAAGCATAAAACAAAATAATTCAGGATATTTTTTTTTTTTACTAACAATCAAGCGGGTTTAACTGTAAACGGTAGCACTGGAGCTATCTTTACAAATGTTAGCTAACCTGAGCTTTACTCGTCGCAAGGCCAACTGTGAAGCAGGTTGCTAACGAAGCTAAGCTAACTACCCAAACAGAGCAGCTTAAGAAGAAGCAACACTTTTACAGAACGAGCCAATGTTTCCCCCATAAAACTCCCACATTTACTTGCTCACTTGCCTCACACACTCCGCCTTGCCTCCGCTGGAAACAACTTCTGAAAGTGTGTAAATACAGGATAAGTATGAATTAAAGGTAGTAGTAAACCCGGTTCAGGCTGTTAAAGGAGAGTTTATTTACAGATGAACCGACGAGCACGGATCACTGACAGCAGAGTCAGGCTTTGGAGCAGTGGATGCAAATATGTCCTATTCCCCTGTTAGATACGGAACCACATACCATTACAAATACCCGATTTCATTGTATAAACAGAAGACATGAAACAACTGGACTAACCAATTTTATGCAGTTTATCTTGTAGAACTGCGCCAGAACTCAACATGACAAACAATGTATTTCAAGCTTTAGACTCAACTCAAAAAGCCAAAACTGTGGGTTATGTTAACCCTCATGCTTCACTATGGACATTTTTATCAATTTGTAAAAAATGCTCCCTTTCATCTGGCCATCTTTTTGGCTGTGTCACTGCATATAGCACAATTTTTTTTGTCGTTTAAGTTTTTATTGGTTTTATCGTATTTTCAGTCATTTACAAAAAGGAAAAAAAAAAAAAAAAGAAAAAAAACAACCCACGACTTAAAGAGGCAGGCACAAAAATCACACTTTTTTTGTAGTAAAGTCTCTGTCTTTCAGAATTCTATTTTTTTTTATATTTTTTCTAATAGATCATGCAAACAAAAAAAAAAAGTACTACCGTTCTGACAACAATCTCCACATCCAAAAAACTGCTATAAAAACTTTAAAAAAAAAAAAAAAAAATCTCCTTTTTTCTGCATAAATCTTCTAAAAAAATTTTTATCAGAAAGTTTATTCTTAAACTGGGTTTAAATTGAGATTTGAGATTAAGATTTATGCAGGAAAAAAAAGAAAAAAATACTCATCTGTAAAGTTTTTATAGCAGTTTTTTTTTTTTGTTTTTTTTTTTGAAAGAGAACATTTTTGTCTTGAATGTTTCAAGAGGATAGTAAATTATAGTGATGCCTGAGTGTTAACTTACTATCCAGTCCATGCAGATCACTAAAGATAACACTTTACTGATCTTTGACAGTAAACTTCCATGTGCTGTGTTTGTATCAGGCCATGCATTCTGTATGAACAGAGAAGCCACCAGACAAGTTCTAGTGACTATTTTGTAGGATTAAAACTGAAATTGACACATATAAGTGATAAGAATAAGAATTATAAAATGTCAGTTCTGCCTTACTCACCTTTGCTGTTCCAGGATTGTCTATGGTACAGCTGTATACAGTCACATTCAAATACAATTTACTTAGTATATATCTTATTTCTCAAGCAGCTAAACAAAAGTATGTGTTCTTGATGTTGGAAAAGTGGTCAGATCTGAGAGCCAGCAGGATCCCTACGCAATCTCACCCCTCATGTTACCATCACATGAGGCGAGTGTGATTGCCCTCCATTAATCCGAGCAAAAAAAAAAACCCTCCGTTACATTTTCAACAAGTCATAAATACTCCCAGCTCTCTACTGGGTGTGAAATCTTTCCTCATTAAAAGTCTGTAGCTTAATTGAACAAAATGAATGGTTTGTTGCATCATGTAATAATACAGCAGCTAATACAGCAGTGGACCAGTCTATTACATAACACAAAAAATTATCTCAGTTAAATTAACTTTGGGGTTTGATTAATCAGTCTATTATGAATGCAGACATCCTTAATGAAAATAAAATTGTTTTTATTCACTGTTATTTTCAAATGAAACTCATTTGGTCTTTGCAGATCATTAAGCACAACCTCAACCACTGCAGCTTGGTCTTCTCTGTTATAAATGACCACAAAACAGGCCATCGATTCTAAACTGTTGTAAGGCAATAAAAGTCTCATTTAAGTTTTAAAGCAAAAAGGAAACTAAAGTTGGACTGTTGCTGGAGAAATACTTTTCACACTGAAAATATTTAGTTAAAATACTTTACCCATATTTGACTGCATTTAGTGTGAAAGAAACTATGACAGAGCTAAGAAAAATAAACACTAAGTTTCATATAATTTGTGATTTTTTTTTTTTTAATTATTTTTATTTTTTTTTAAATTATGTTATTTATTTATTTATTTATTTATTTTTAGCTTGGACACCTGTTCTGTTGAATTAAATTAAAAACAAACAAACAATGTAATTAACTTTACAGAAACATGATGAAACAGTTTCTGTTAGAAAAGATTACATTCTCATTGTTATATGTAATATGGCAATCATTTATTGACTATTTTAATGACTCACTAGTAGGCAGTAGTATTGATGACAGGTTGCCATTTGCAATAACACATCCTTTTTTCTATTTCCTTTTACACAAATGAATGTACATTTATTAAGATATTATCATTCATACAATCAGTATAATACATGCAATTGTGATATGTAGAGTTTCAAATACCCCCAATAAGGATGTAATTGCAGAAATGTCTCTGCTGTTCATTAGAGGTGTATCTGTGCTGACAGTATTACTTACAGTATATATACTAGGGTAGTAAATCTACTTTCAGTGGATGGGAAAGTCCAGTCTGATCCTAAGTGCATCACCACGGTCTGGACATTCCTCGATTTGTTTGTAAAAATATAACAAGAGACAAACATGATTTTTGAAGCTGAATCTGCCTCAGATTTACATTTATGAAGTCCTGATTGTGTTTTTAAAAAGGATATGATGTGTTTTTGTAACAAAGCTATGGGTTTAGCTCAAATTTTCATCTAATATATTCACTGTAGTCCTGTCAAGCAAATTAATAAATGGTGACCAGTTCCTGAACTATCTTCCAAGGCTCCTACACAAAGCTTCTCTACCTGATATTGAAAATTTTAAGAAATATTAAATGGATGGGAAGGTGTTTTACTGGACCATGCTCACATAGTAAGGACTAATAAAATCCCTAGTACTTGCTGAATATATACATGGGAACTAAAAAGTAAAACCACATACACCCAATGGTATGCAAATACATTTACGAGTGAGCAGTCTTAAACCACATTCCACAGACTACATTCTTTAATCTATATTCATGGGTTTAATGGAACAACCTTCTATGTTTCAGAAGGACCCAAGACATTATTGCAAAACATATATATTAAACACATGCATATTATTAATATAAAAAAGTAACTTTGAAGAGCTGAGCCTACATTGAATGGTTTGATTATCTATTATACATACAATACTGTGCAAAAGTCCCAGGCAAACATGTTTGTTGGTGTAGTGAAGTCCTAATGACCACACATATCCATTTCTCTGTCTATGTATTAAGATCCAATAAAGATATATGTGGAGTATGTACAGCTGTAAAAACAAAAGTTCCAAGGACAAAACAGCTTCTAGATACTAAAGTGGTAGTATTTAGTGTGACCTCCCTTTACACTTAACATATCTTGTTCAGACAATATGTAATAATAATAATAAGGAGAAGAAGAAGAAGAATATATTGCATTAATTTTCAGATGTTTTATACCAGGCTTCATTCAGCACATAGCTATCAGATATTTTTGTTTGTGATGCTTCTTGTCATGGGGTCAGAGGTCACACTAAATGGTTACTTGGTTACTTCAACCTTTA
Source organism: Apogon hyalosoma (assembly GCA_037367295.1). NCBI lineage: Eukaryota > Metazoa > Chordata > Actinopteri > Kurtiformes > Apogonidae > Apogon > Apogon hyalosoma. The sequence continues at coordinate 22,647,238 of JAPQRP010000005.1, read as the reverse complement.
GAAGCCGTTTAGTTAAATTTTTTGTCCTTTCAGACTGTGCATATATTTTCAGTATTTTCTTGTTGCATCTGAAGAAAAGAGTCAGAAGTTAATATGTATACTCATTTTAACCCTGCAAAAAACGACAAAGTTGAAGGCAACTTAGACTTATACACAGTAATTCCTCTTCAGCAGTTAGCTTAGTGACACAGTGGTTTTGGTTGCCTGGTTACCGTAAAGTTTCTTCTTCTGCGTTGGAGGATTCCAGTAGATGGCGCGATTTGTCTGCAGATTTGAGGGCAAACGGGGGAGTAATTTTGAAATGTATAAGATGATATTCAGAGTATATTAGTAAAATGAACTGATTGTTATCCATGCTAAATGTGATAAGGTTGGGAGGTTTGTGTTTGTAAGATCAGGATGTGTATTTTAACTTTAGATGGCGGTAATCTTAACCCTTTTTGACGGAGACGAAGAAGAAGCGTGACGTGTATTGGTGGGCGGGACAAATGAACATCCAAATATGTACTCTTCGTAGAAACCATCTTCTAATGCCTTTTACAGGGGGACCATCGATGAGGGGACCAGTTGAATATTTAGAATAAAGATGAGTTCATTTGCGGGTCGAATGAAGGAGTATCCGACCGTGTCTCTGGACCGGTTCGACAGAGAGAATGTACATGCCCGGGCATATTTCCTGTCACACTGCCACAAAGGTGAGTCCTGCCATCGGCTAGCATCATCATCATCAGTCGACAGCAAAATAAAACGACATATTCCACCGAAAAAGCCTTATAACGTAATGTTCTGGCTGTGTATCAATCAAATGTCCGTGTCGTTACTCAACAGATCACATGAAGGGACTAAAAGGACCTTTGCTAAAGAGGAAGCTGCACTTCAGGTGAGGACAACAATAACTTAGCTCCAGCCTTTGACGAGTGACTAAAGAACTGGGAGTGAACTGTTGTGAACTACACTGCGTCTTAACCTTTTAATTTCACAGCAATAATGTGAGCAGTAAACAATACCTTCATCTGTGTGCTGCATGTCTTTTTCCGTATTTTACGACTGGCTGCAGGAACAAAAGTACATTTCACTGTTCAAAGTACAATGTGTAACTGCATGTGACAGATAAAACCTAATAAAACATTAACTTATCTAAAAAGAATAAACAAGCATGTCAATTCACTTAAAATCAGGATATAGTGTGTAAACATTATCAACACCAACAAATTACTGATTATTTAGACATTATTTTTAAAAATTGATTGTTAGTCCCTGTTAGTTATTAGATATATAGCAATGTGACTGAAGTGTGATAATAACTGATGAGAGGAATGATCGAATGATCATAGAATTTTTTCATATACTGCCATACCTAGAATTACTTAAATACCAGCTGTATCCCTTCAGTAGCCAGCACATTATAAAATACAGATAACTACGCAGATTGTACTGAAAGGAACACCTATGCTATACCAATAGTTATAATTTATTCAAATAAACAGTTCTTGTAAATAATATTGTGTAAATGTGTAATGTGATGTATGTAAGGTCAAATACTGTGATGTTTATGTTTGTCTTGTTTGTTTATCTTATTTCAATATGCGCAGATAACACTTTCTACTTCCTTTAACTTTGACTGTGGCAAATGTTGTCACAAGATGGGGCCGAGCCTCCAGACTTTTTTTTTTTAGTATTTTTTGCTACTATCCTTTAAAAAACATGGATGAAAAGGGTGTTTCCCCATGGCTTGCCTGGGTTCTACTCAGTGTCTGGGCCCTTTGCTGCCTGTCATCTCTTCTTTCACCCCTGCCTTTCATCGCTCTCTTTACTAGTGTTGACAAGTAAAGCCAAATAAAATAAATATGTTTGTTTGGATGTGTAGTGGCTGCAGGCTGCACTCTTTTATCCCATTTGTGTCTTAGGGGAGCTGTGACAGCTTTAATGCTCAAATACTGCTTTTTTGTGTGTGTTTCTGACTGACTTGTACTTGCTTTTGTTGCAGTCATACAGTCAGGCTGTACTGCTCCTTTGTGACCAAAGAACTTCTACTGAGTAATCCTAAATATGCTTTCTGGGAGGATTACATTGTAAGTCCCCTTCATTACTGTCATATATGTTTGTTTGTTTTTTTTAACAATTTTGCATCGTTTATGGTGGTAAATGTCAATAAACGGCACCTAATTAAAAAAACAATATTGGCTTTTTAAAGTGAAAATACTAAATATATGATGTGTTGCCCCAACTGTTCAGTATTTGCACAGTGTAAAATGACTACACAGAAGAACATATTAAGTTATCATAAACAAATATCAACAAATGCACCTTTAGGCCTAAATCTCATTAAAGCAGCTTTTAGACATGATTGAATTTGTGAAATGACCCTAAACTTGTAAATATGTGTTTTTTTTGTTTGTTTGTTTTTTTAAGTTGTAATATCTAGTCATTCTCATTTCTTCTTGGACACTTTTACATAGTGGATCATATCCTGTTTAATTCCTGACAGTAATTCCATGCCTTCATACTTAACAGAAATGTACTCTGACACATGCTAACTCTGGTATTCTTATCACACTGAGGCCATATGTAGTGAAACCAACATGGATGATGATGTATCCCAATTAATGATCTGTTGTAGGTCCCCTTGGAGCTTGAAAGCCCAACTCAGATTTCGCTGGTGGATGAAACATCAGGAGAGGTATAACCTAAGGTTTTCTTGTCCTTAATGTCTGTGAAGTTTAATATAGTCTGTCAAAGCTATAGTTAAAATGTGGTAATAATCATAATCCTCAAAGTCACTGTTAAACAATTGTATGTAACAGGTTTAATATACATGTAACCTTTTGTGTTCTTGTTTTCACTGTCATTCATACTGATGATCTTTTTGTGTTTGTGTGGCAGAAAGAAGACATTGTGGTGACATTGCTTCCTGCAGGTCACTGTCCAGGCTCAGTTATGTGAGTTCAAGCATTTTTAAAATTCAGCTGATTTTCTGCTTCACTTATTTTGATATTTTGCAAAATGGAAGCATGTAACAGTGAAACATAGAATATTACAGTGCATTTTAATTTACAGTAAATCTGTGATTTCCTTGCTGTGTGAGATAATTTACTATAATGGGATAATTAGACTTTTAAACACACATACTGATGTTTGTGTGCAGGTTCCTGTTTGAGGGCTCTCAGGGAAATGTATTGTACACAGGAGACTTCAGATTGGCTATTGGAGACGCCTCCAGAATTGAACATCTACATTCTGGCAGCAGGTTGGACACTAATCATTATTTCCACTGTTTTGTGTCACAGAATTTATCCATCACTCTCTAATGATGGGTCCAAGTTTCAATTCTTTTGAAACCAATAGAGTATGATCCAACTCATGTTCAAAGAAAAGGTATCATGAGGTGCAAAGAAACACATCCTCAGACATTAGCGTGTCTTTATTAGATCATGACTGACAATAATTCCAGCAATACAGTTAGGCTAATGCCAACTCATGTTTTACCTGTAGAAAAAAATCAAACGTTATATGTTGTGTATTTTTACAACATTCCAAATACCAATGTGTTATTTTTATTATTTTGGGGAAAAAGATTAATCAATAGACAGTTTATACAAAGATTCCCATTATGTGGGATGAAACCACACATTTCCTGTCTTTTATGCTGGTGCAGTAGAAAGGTTGAGGACATTGTGTAGATTAATAAGAGCTAAACTAAGAAATCTAATGATAACACACTGTTGAAAAAGTAACATTATTCTATCTTAATTTTCATTTGCTTTATTTCATTACTCATTTTTACCACCTTTAGGTGAGATTTGTGTTGTCAGATCTTGCATGAGGATGTTGCTGAGACAGAGACAGTTTGTAATTTTTATTTAAAAATGTAAATTCTGTCCTGATCTATCTTTGAATTTATGCATGTCTTGCTTATAAGTAATACACAAAGCGCAATTAATGTCATAAGCATGACCAGTACAGGTACACTTTAAGGTGAATATACAGATAGAGTGTGTGTGTGTGTGTGTGTGTGTGTGTGTGTGTGTGTGTGTGTGTAGGGGCACTATGTAATCATCTTCACACTTATTATTGTTTGGATGAATTCCTCTGATAGCTCTGTCCATTTGATCATCTGTTTCACAGAGTGAAAGATATTCAGAGTGTGTATCTGGACTCCACCTTCTATGACCCACGCTTCTATAAAATACCCACACGGGTAGGTTTTCACAGGAATTACAGAAATACGAAGAGTGTCTAATAGTTTGATATTTTTGTATCTATTTAGTAGAAGAAAGGAATTTACTGAAATAAGTCACATTGACCTGTTGACACTTTATCAGATAAATTAGTCAGTTCATTAAATTGGCCAACAATTACTATTCTGGTTTCCTATTCACAGTCAATTTAGATAAACAGAAGAATATGTATATTTTTTTTATATATGCATTTATATTATATATGTTTTGGTTTTTTGTTAGCATAAACCATATTCATGTTATTGTTTTTCTCTTTATTATTGTGGATGATGTATGGTTTTATTTTATTTTTTGTTTACATTAAATGAAGAATAAACATGATTCAAAAGTAGTCTACTTGTACTACTACTTGTATACTTGTGTATTCTCTATTAAGTAACAAAACAATAACAAAAGCTGTATTTTAGGTTAAAAGAAAAAAGATGGAACGCATTCACAGAGTTGGTCATTTTTCACTTGATTAAAAAGCTAAAACTGGAGTAATTGAATTAATTCAATACATTGCCTAATATCTATATTGTAAAAGCCAAGTGGCCTCTGTGTGCATGCGTGTGTGTGTCTGGGGACTCACACAAAATCGGGAAAGCGCTGACTGCTGCAGTTTGACATACTTATGTATTTTTGGTCAAGGAACGGACTAGCAAAAACGGCAAGTTGATAGGACCAATATTTTGGGAGATATTAGTAATTTTGGAATACAATAGCCTTACAATCACGTTGCTATACCCAGAAGGCTTTGGCAGTGACTGCTGGACAGCAGTACAGTACAGCATGCACAAATACACAACAGCATACAAACTACCACATCTAGAACCTGTGGATTCCCATGGGTCAACACGCTAGTAACATATATACTGCATGTCTATAAATGTTAAAAATGAAGAACAGAAGTATGTTATAAGTGTCAACTTTTCTGCAGTTTGATTACATGGGTCTATTTAAAGGTTAAATGCTTAGTTTCTAATATTAGCATTTTATGGAAAATTCTACAAAAATATGTATTTGTCGTGTTTTTAAACAAAAATGTATAATAATTAGATTTGTCTTTAAGCTTGTTTGTAATTCACAGTGGTGATGATAGAAGTCATATTTCTGTGTAGGAGGTCTGTCTGAACGGCATTTCAGAGCTTGTTGGAAACTGGATCAGTCAGAGTTCATATCATGTTGTGTGGCTCAACTGTAAAGCTGCTTATGGATATGAATACCTGTTTACAAACCTGGGAGAACAGTTCAACACACAGGTAAAACGTGCATATATACATGTGTTCAGCTCTTCACTGTGTGTGTGAAGGACTCATCTGTGAAGAGCTGTTGAGTCCTTATATTTTGTGTTTCACTCAGATCCACGTCAAGAGTCTGGCAATGTTCAAGAAGATGCCAGAGATCCTGAGCTACGTGACGACCGATCGCAAGACCCAGATCCATGCCTGTCGACACCCTAAGGTAGTACTGGCTACTGAACTTCAGGACTTTTATGACAATAACCAAATTCCCTAAACACTGGGTATCAAAAAGTATTTGGTATCATTTCAAACCCAAATTTCCATTCTCTTAAGCATCTGAGCATGGGGCATGCATAGACAGCTTTTCTTGGATTAATTTTAATTTACGATATTAATGTTGTGTGAAATAGATTATATTGTAAAATTTGTTTTTCGTATATGGTTGCCTGATGTGCCATTTTCTCTTTGTTAAAATGGGATCAGTAAGTATAATATCAGGAACACGTATCAAGAGTTTTTTCATTATGTATGCCACTTAACATAAACACACATCGTGGATTTTACTGACATTGTTTATGTATAGTGTTTAGAAAGTATTCATGTAGAAGTTGCTTAAAATAGCGCTGCCCACTTTACACTAATACATTTTAAAGAAAAAAAACCTCACCAAATTGTCAAAATTGGCTTTTACTGATTAAAATAAATTTCCCATGAAATACATATAGTATGAAGTACAAAAAAGTAGGCTCCATGACTTTTGTTAATCCTGTTCCATGCAGTAACACTTTTGTGTACATGTCTAAATTGTGTCTGTCCTTAAAAACTTATAACTGCACTCCCTTTCCTATAAACTTCACAGTGTGCTATAGTGTTCAACTGTGTATTCATTCATGTGGTTTTCTTTTTGTGTGTAGGATGAGGAGTTTTTCCAGGGCAACAGGCTGCCCTGTGGGTGCACAGCGCCTGATGGGACACCTCTTCGCATCATCAGCATCAAACCATCTACCATGTGGTTTGGAGAGAGGTCCAAGAAAACCAACGTTATAATAAAGTAAATACAAATGTTACTGTGTGTTAGATAGAATAAATGAATTAAAAAAACCACACAGATTTTTTGCCATCTAGCACTAAATATGGCTTGTTCTTGTTTTTGCAGAACAGGAGCCAGTTCCTTCAGAGCTTGCTTCAGCTTCCACTCATCCTACTCTGAGGTAATCTGATATTATAATTTCGCTTCATTAACCTACAGTTTCTTAAAGTTTTACTACAACCAGATCTGTCAGTGTTTTGTTTTTTTTTTAAGTTATTTGAGCAGAAAAAAATATTAATGTGCCTCACACTCTGGTTTAAAATTATATATATATATATTTTTTTTAACTATGTTAGAAACTGAGATTTATATATTCATGTTTCATTGGTGCTAATCCTCACTCCTTATTTTCAGATTAAAGACTTCTTGTCATACCTCAAACCTGGTAACATCTACCCCAGTGTTATTCCGATCGGGCGGACATTGACTGAGGTTACGCAGATGTGAGTACAAATTCATTTATTTTAGAAGTTTTTACTCCACAGAACATTTGGATTGTCTGTAAAGTCACTTAACCCCCCACCCCCCAAAAAAATAACTAATAGTTATCAATTAATCAATAAAGAATAAAGGAAGAACAAAGAATAGATGAAAATTAAATGTTAGTGGTGTCATTTGTGTTTCATGCAGGTTGAAGCTGATGTGCCGGAACCAAAGTGACCAGGCTGCATTCATATACAAGCCCCTGGGAGTCCTTAAACGCACCAGGGTGGAGCAACCTACATGTGGTAAGAAAAACATGATGGGTTAGTGAGAGAGTTAAAGTGTGAAAGGGGAATGTTTTACAAAAATGAAATTCTGCACATAGCCTCCTGTTAATTTTTCTTTAAACTAATTTGTGCAAAGAAAGGAGTGGATTTTGTCCTCATTATCGTGTTCTAACGGAATGAACAGAAAGAAATGCAAAAAAATAATGCAGGTGTATGTTCAGTGTGCACCCTGGCAAAATGAAAAACAGCACAGCATTGCATTTGATAGTTCAGTGAAGTGTCAATTAGTTATTTTATTGTTTTCTTTTATCACTACAAACCCGAATTGCACTGTGTGGTTGCAGATACTGTTAAGTATTTGGTAGAAATAATAGGAGGCAAAAGCAGAACAATGAGCTCTTAACTGTTTCATTACTACAAGCATCATACTTTGTTTTGCAATTTTGCAGATTCAGACAGTGATGATAGCTTGTTTGATGGGTTGGACCTGGTGCCAGTGAGGAAGAAAACACCCCTGAATCAAGAAATAAGTAAGGGTGGATACATTTATAAAGGTAATTCTAGAATAAATTCTCATGTTTTTGATTATGTTTTCTAAATAAATACATTTTTGGCTTGTGGAACACAGTGAAATCTCCTCAGAAGACAGCACTGCCTGACCCTGCAGAGGAGTTTTTACTACCAACAGTCACTGAAAACCAGACTGTTTCACACAATTACCTAGACTGCACCGAGTCGAATGATGAGGAGGAGGGTGATGAGGAGGAGGAAGGAGGACAAGGGGACGCGAACATGAAAAATGAGGTAATAATGGAAGCTGTGGAGAAACTGGAGGATAAATGCTCTTCCTCTAACCCTCTGAAGTGGGAGGACTTCTTTGCGGCAGAGATGCTGAGTGACAGCCAGAACAGCCAATCACAGTCCTGCTGCTCTACCCAAAGCACCTCCCCTTCCAGAATGACAGGTTCTCAGACACCTGAACTGTTCAGCGATGAAGAGGAAACCGCGGACGTCAATGAAAACTTCAGTTTGACTCTGTCTGCCTCCCTGTCAAATCACTCCTCACAGAACCAGGACTCGTCTTTACCTGACACCTTGATTCTCCATCCTGAGCAGAGAGGGCAGGAACAAGAGGACGTGAGAGAGGAGAACGACCAACCACAGATGGAGAAGGAGTTGTCAGAGTCACAGGCATCGTCAGATTTTGACATTCCCTGCACGCCAGAATCACAGATGCCACGGCCTGATGAACTCGCACAGCTGTACAGGAAGTTGGCTTCAGGAGAGGATGTGATCATCAGAAAAGGAAGTCAGGGCTTTGCATGACACGTCAGTCACAGTTGCACCTTTTTTTCAGGATGGATGATGTTAAGTTTACAGTGCTGGTAAACAATGATTAATTAAAAGATAGTTTCATAATTTTTCACCACTGTCCTTAAAACAGAACTTTGTGTACAGTTTATACTGGTCTTAAATGTCCTTCCTAAAGCACTAAAGATAAATATGAGAGGAAAATACATCCATTCATTCGAGGCAAAATGTGTTCAGCCCTTCCTCATGTTCAGTCTGAATGCATTGTTACCTCAGTTGTGTACTTCGTTCATTTCTTTGATACACTCAGGAGTCTCATATTTACCCTGAAATGCCTTTGACATGACACCATTCCTCTGCAGCTTCAGTCTCACCTCAAACTACACAGACCTCAGGCTGTATGTAGTCACAGTTCATTCCAATGCACTTTAAGTTGCTGTGTCCTACATACATTGAAGCACCTGTGCTGCTGCTGTTCTTTCCCTTTTTCTTGACAGTTGGTGGTTTGTTCAGTTTCAGCCAATCAACAGATGTCAAAAAGATGAACTGACTTTGTATCCTTGTGTCAAAGCAAGTTCAGATCATTAGTTTCACTAATTTTATACTTAAATAAAAACCTATTGAGAGCTAAATCACTGTCATATATGATTCTGATCCACAATTTCTATTTAAATATATTAAGGCTCCTGTAACACTCAGAAACACCTTGAGATAAGTTCTTCAAGTCTGTAGCAATGAAAAGAAAATTGTGGATTTTATCTGAAATTGAATCAGTAGGTCAGCGGTAAGTTCATTTCACTTGTGATATTCAATTTTTTGGTGCAAGATTACAAATGCAATGGAACAAAGTCTTTTTACTTTTTAAAAATATATATAATATATTTCTTTTTTATAATTTTTCTTTGACATGCATTTCTTAGGTAGTTACAGTTTTTCATATATACATTGTACACTCATTTGTATTAACCTGTGTACTGTAGGCTGATTTTCACGAGTCTGTATCTCTAATGTATCCTTTTCTCGAACATCAATGGACAGAAAGATTGAAATAAAACAACAGAAAGAGCATTAAAAACAAATTAAGAAATGCTTTTAAAGGTTCTTAAAAAGTCATTCACATTTACTGGCTGTTGTACCCTTTGTTCATTATTATTTATTTATGGGTTATATTTCACAATTTACATTCAGATAGTTTAAATATATTAGTATTAAAAATACAGTTAAAGTTACTTCTGTACATGATCTCATAGATTACTGGTATGTGATGTTCACATTTAGACTACAAGGGGGCATTTTGTTTAAATGTCAGTTGAGAGGAGGTCAAGGTCCGAACCAGAGACGTTGAGTCGAGTCACATGACTTGGACTCGAGTCATTAATTTGATGACTTTAGACTCGACTCCACAAAATATAAAAAGACTTACAACTCAACTTGGACTTGAACACCAATGACATGTGACTTCACTTGGACTTCAGCCTTACGACTTGAAAAGACTCGATATATGACCCAAAACTTAAAAGTGTGCCATTAACAAAAGTGTACTAATCAAGTCATTTCATACCTCCTTCACTGTGTGACTTAATCCAATCTCTCTCTCTCCCTTGCTCTCTCTCTCTCTCTCTCCCCC